>JANEYF010001760.1:1200000-1800000 GCA_029963845.1 Rhamnusium bicolor
ATTTTCTAAGTAGGCATTGGATTCGTAATAAGGTTCATTTTTGATATTTAGGAGAAATATAAAACGAATTTATAATGAAATTATTTGAGAAAATTCACAATAATTTTTTCCTAACATTTGGGCGACGATTACTAATTTTCTTTTCAAATAGCAACCCCTAGTTTTTCTTCCCTATAGGAATGGTCATAATGTATGCTTTAAGTTGGAGTAAATATAACGGATTTCACTGTAAATGAATTGTAGCAAATTTAAAACTTTTTGTATCGTATGAAAGCATTAAAATAATTTCAAAGCAAATAAATTAAGTTGCCTTTAGAAATAAATGAGAATCACATAATATTATTTTACTGTCAGTTTTTAAATAACTAATTGATTGTTGCTCCGTTACGTTTACTGTTTCAATATTCATTAAAAATGTACACACGAAACGGAAAAGTCGACATGTTAATTTACGGCGAATTCCGGAAAAATTCCAGAGGTGCTGCAATAAACTACGGACAACGTTTCTAAACAGAAGACACCCGCTGCAAAATTATTTCATAAGACTAGAAGCTCAATTTAGAAACCTTGACCTGGTAAATGATGAAAATGAAGGAATAATTGTAAACGAGGACTCTGAAGTAAATGTATTAGCCCTTGTTGAAATTGATAGAACTCTCCCTCTGGAAAATTGGTGATGAGTTAAACATTAGCCAGGAATCTGCAAGAAGGATTTTAAAGAAACACAATTACAAAAACTTTAAATATCAAATAAATCATCGGTTATATAGAAACGATTTTGAAAGAAGAGTGATATTTTTGCCAGGCAAATACAATTTTCTGATGATACAAGATTTACAAATCTGGGATTATTCAACCGGCAAAATACTAGAACTGGGCACAACAAAATCAACACCTCTTTAGAGAAGAAACCAGCAAGACAGATTTGGTTTTAATGTATGGTTGGGTATGTTTGGTAATGTGTTGCTGCCTTCAATAATTTTTGATGGTCATTTGACTTCCAAGATATATCTGGAATTTTTGACTAACATTAACAATGATTTTATAAATCAGTTGCCAAGAGAGGCCAAAGATAAACTGTTTTTTCAGCAGAATGAGCTCATAATGCTCGAATAGTCACCAACTATTTAGATGTGAATTTCGAGAATCAATGGATTGGTGCAAATGGACCAATCAGGTGGTCTCCCAGGTCACCTGATTGAACTCCCATATTTGGGGTTTTCTGAAAGATAGAGTCTACATTGTTCATACATTGTTCAGTCAGCCACTAGGGAAAAACTAGATGCATGAGTCAGAAGAACTATAAATGAAATAACTTCACAATAGTTGGATAATTGTTTGAGTGAATTCGTTAAAAGAATTAATTTATGCAGAAATGAGGGAGGGCGTCATTTTGAATATTTAACATAAATTCAAGGTAATTTTTATAAACTGACAATATAAAAAAAAACGGGACGCATTACATTTTTTTATAAGTTTTTCCATGGGAACTTTATCTTTCTTTGTATTAGTTTACAGTTAATGCCTAGGTCCAAATTACCTATTTATCTTCTTTCAAAATCGTTCTCATAAGTAGGTATAAATGTTGATTTAGTTGATATTTAAAGTTTTTGTGTTTATATTTTTTTTGTGATTTGTTTTTATGAAAAAATTTTCAATTATTTCCAAAGCCAACTTAGTTTATTTGCAAATTATTTTAATGCTTTAAGTTCATATGTTTCATACGAGTCCGAAAGTTTTAAATTTGCCACGATTCATTTATAATGAAATCCGTTATGCCTACACCAATTTAAAGCTTAAATTATGACGATTCCTATAAGGAAAGAAAAAATAGAGGTTACTGTTTGAAAAAAAAAATAGGAATTGTTTGGGGGTAATGTTAAAAATTTTTTTGATTTATTAAATAGAAAATTTCATGCAAAATCAGAATTTGTTAAAATATGGTGTTCCATTTAATAATTCAAAATTAATGACACTTTCGGTGAAAGCGGAAGTGGTATTGGTAATATATGTATGTATGTCAAAATGAGCCCATTTACTCCTCATACGTGAGTTTTATATTTGAAAACTTTATTCCAATTTAAAAAAAAATGGCGGTTCGATACATGATCTCGTTGACACCAGGCATGTCGGCTTACAGCTGTCGACGCACGGCCAGGTGAATGTCTGCGGGTTTGATATTTAATTAGACGGAATCTTGGCGTGTTTGATACTTAATAAGCGTACTTCTATGTAAACAAATGTTATATCGAGTCTATGTGATCTCATAGAATCTTAACCATGAAGTACACTGTAAAAAACGATGTTCATTAATTAATGCTACCCACTTGTCCGCGTATAATATTGAAACAAATCACTAAAAACCTGGTTTATTTTATGAATCAAACAAATGCTTCTGTACTACTTTATTGTCACTCCTTCGCAATTTTACACTTGTAAAAAATATTACCTTTGCCAAAATTTGTGACCTACTTGGGATTATTTGTATGCTTTTTTTATAACACCACCAACATGTATATAATTAATACGTTCAATTCTAGGAATATTAATAATGCTCTCATTTTTTGTAGGTATACGGTTTATTCAATAATTATAAAATATTAAAACCTTTGACGATCCTTCATATGTGTTAAAAGTCGCCTACAATATTTAAAATTTGGATATTAATTAATTTAATAATGTCTGTGGCGAAGGATATGACACAGTTCTACTTTTTTGTATGAAGAACTGTCCCGCCTTTACAGCCACTGGCAATTTTTATTATCCTGTTAATTAAGCAATTTAATATTTGGTGAGACATTTTGATAATAATTTAAGCAGTGTTAATCAATTTTTGTTCAGTCCATTATCTTTAAGGGCAATGGTTGGATCCCCACACACTCCTTATGTTTCTCGTGACCACCTCACCACCCTTTGCTGACTGTATTTATATGTCGGAGTGTGCAAAATTCCTGCGAGTGGCACAATTATTGCTTTGGTTCTTATGGTGTCATACACTTATTTTAATGCCCTTTTGCAAACTTTCTTTAGTGCGCACAGGCGGTGGCGACCTCCCATGTTTCCCGGGGATATACAGCAACTACGCAAGCTGTTTGAGGACGCTGCCTCCTCTTTGGGGTGAGCTGGATACATACCTGCTTTTACGCACACTATACTAACAATTAACATTTTACTAATAACTTGAAATTACAATTCGTATGTGTATTGTGTAGTGATTAACAACTAATATAAGGGGCTTCCTAAGAAACATAAACTATTGATGAGCTGATCCCTCAAGTGATTTTATGGGGGAAGTTTTATCTGAATATATATGTACATATCTTGTAGGCTTTCATTTTTGAGATATGGAGTGGTGAAAATTAAGATTTTATTTTGTCTCTCACATTTTTCGAGATATTAACATTATCGACATATTAACATTTGGTACACAATAAAGTTCTGATGACACCGACAGTGCCGTTTTACTGAAATTGATATACAGGGTGATATTTTTATCTATTTTCGTTGTTAAGACAAAATTCAAATACATGTTTATTAAATACTAAATCGGCACGCACGTATTTTTTTTATTGAAAACGAAGAAAATAAAGTCTAATAATGAATAAGATGTAGAAAATGTTCACGTTTAGCCATAATGCAACGATCGATGTGTCCACTGCCGAACACGTTCGAAAATGCCACGTTTTAATTATGCAATTTTGGAAATCTTCGATGTTTTGGATATGGGTAGTATAAGCGAGATGGATGAAAAAATCTCAGGGGTTAAGTTCTGGTAACCTAGGAGGCTACGACGTTGGGACCCTTCAATCTATCTAACGGCCCGGATATGTTGTAATTAGAAATTCGCGCACATTTAGCAGGAAATGAGCCGGAACACCCTTGTATGCACCACATTTGTCATAGTTGTCACTTCTTCTAGAAGCTCTGAAATATTATTTTCAATAAATTGACGGTATGAGGTCACCATTTAATATTCAAGGAAGAAAATGTGGTTCAATCATATATTCTCCAATAATAACTCAAACATTCACAGAAAACCTGTACCAAAACCGTGTTTCCACTGTGGAATGCGGGTTTTCTTAAGCCCATGTTATTAAGGAAATTCGTAATAGCTTCTATAGAGAAGCTGAACAAGACATCACCAGAGAAACTGTTATTACCTGCAAAATTTATTAAAACCAATGACACCATTTATTATGATGGTCATATGGTAGCATAACCTGAACGCCTTGGATATGATAGGGATAAAACAGATTTTCCTTCATTTTAGATCAATATCTTGAAATATTATGTGGGAGATAGAAAATCAAATCCAAAATAAATCGAAATTTTCTTCGTATGTCCATATCGAAAGCATATCGAGGGATCATATCCTCATATCCTCAAGTATTTTACATTGTTTCGGAAATACACTGTATACAACTAACAGGTGTTAGTCGGATAAAATTTAAATTGTTTGATTAGTGTAATCGTAAATATACATTTGTGAAGCAGAACCAGTGAAACAGATATGTAGACCTAAAACGTATTGTTGTAGACTGTAGACAAGTCACAAATTAATATTTCAGATAAATTGATTGCACGAAGCCCATCTTGACAATTTAATAACAATTAAAATGTGTTAATATGTTACACAAATCAATCTCAAATATATATAATTGATAACTGGAAACAGTTACATTACCTACAGGCTAACTTTACATGCATGAGACCTGTAGAGACTTATCCCCAAATAATATTCAATTCAATGTAATAGCGGCTCCTCAGTAAGGCTACAGTATTACCAAACAGATAAGGAAATAATAAAAAAAGTATTATGATAATATTTTGTGTTTATGAATTCACGTTTAGCGCATTAAAATCGAAATATGACAACTGCCATCGCTGTGCCGTAAGAAAAATATGACAACCAGCAATGCTGGAAATACTGTAGGGAACGACAGCAAGTGTACGTATCCCGTGTATAACTGTCAATCCCCTCATTCCGCTATCTTTACAATTTATTAACGCCCGCGTATGCCATGCGTATTGTGCACTTTATGCGCTGTTAGTTTTCCGCTCTTTTCACTACAGTTATAAGCCGAGTGTTGCCGAGCCAAAATACGTACTTTTGTTTTTATATCCTAAATCTGGCTGTGTCACTATCGCATTTCCACCTTAAACATTGTAATGCGTCTGTTTGCAGTTTACTTTATTTAAACCAGCCAACAGTAAACGGTGTTTATGTTGCGATTTAGTGTCCCAACGTAGTGTTTGTGTTTATACCTAGTAAATACCTTTTGTAGTAATTGTTTAGTGTCAGTATTGTCCACTAAATTACGAAAAATGTCATTGTGAAAAGTTGTTTCAAATCATGTTCTGGATCGATGTGCATATTCTGAGAAAAAGAATCGATTTTTTTTTTAATTTTGAATGTAAAATAGTCGCTATACATGTTTTTTGCCCTCTACACGCCTCGATATGCAACCCTGCGAGCCGCCACGATTCAATGCATTAATATTTATCATCGTGTCAAATTAGCCGTTCGACTTATTTATTTATGCACTGGGTTCACTATATACTCCAGAAAGTTTACGTTCGCCAGCAGTACAATTTTTTTGTATGTATATATTGCGGTTTTATGTAACATTAAATTTAGCTCGATAAGTAAGGAAAATAATTATTATAATGTATTAGTATTATTATTTTCATAATATTAAAATAAAAAACTTTGATATAAAAAATTGTGCGCGTTAAAATATATACTCTTGACTTACCTCTTCTCTAATATAGTTTCAGCATAAAATTCGGCACAGATTACCTACGAACCTAGAAAATAATGAAAATTTAAATGTCTGTAAAGCAAGGTCTATTTGAAATTTATAGTGTATATTAAATACTAGATTAAATATTATACCAATTGTAACTGTTATTACTAAGACCTGAAAATCTATTTTTTACTTTTTAATAAAGTTTAATTAAAAAATGTAGTAAAAATAGCATTTCTATTATTATTGTTTTAGATCTATGGATTTATTTTACATATTTTTTACAGTCCTTTATTTGACAAGTTAAATCACAGGATCAAATAAAAATTAAATTATATGATGCGTTTTTAAATAGCAAAATATAAAATTTCATTTGTTTGGTACTCCTTTACGAATTATTTCCTATTGAAGACAACACTGACATAGTTTTCCACAGGACACCATATGTTGCATTCGACGAGCGTTTCACCAACCAAGTTGACATCATCTGAAGATTTTTTTTATAGTCTGAACGTTACTTGTGGCATTCTCTAAATTTTTCTTTCTCTTTTTTGGGACTTACACCACATGAATAATTCTTCGTTATCTAAAAAAATATAGTTACCCAGTATGTTACTGGAAAAATAAACTTCTGCGCTTCTGTGACTTCACGTCAAAAGATTAGTCAGCGGGTGTTTTTTGACAACTAATATAAGCTGCACATTATTTATACATGTATATTTACATTCTCGAGACTATAGTCAGCTCATAGATATCCAGTTTTTTGTTTTTATAGCTAATCGGATCATTAGATTAGATCACTCGATACGACTGTATGGTTTTAACCAGATTAAATACTGGGAAACAATCCTCATATTAGGAAATATCTAAAAAATATTACAGTACCGCGTGGCGAAATACTAGGTGTCAGGTGAGTTATTTAAATTTCGAAGGATCGTTGGGCAATTTCAGCATAATTCAATATTTAATCTGTGAGTTACGCTCCGTAATCCATACGAGATTAATCGGACAAGAAGTGAAACTAAACGAATTTACATATATTACATGCGCATATACATTAACGCCTTATTTGGTATTATTATAACAAGTTCGGCGTTATACATTATTTTATATTAAAATATATTTTTTTACTTTACTTTGATTTATTGTACCGTTTATTTGCTTTGAACATATATTTTACGCACTACTTCCGTTGAAAGGTCATATGTTAGTAAATCAAAATGAGAAACAGCAATTTTGTAATAGAAAGCACTCGTTAGATATACGAATAAAAAAATCAAAAACTAGAGATAAAAATAAGACACGAGTCTTTTTTAGTTTTTTTTTTCATTTAAGCTGAAAAAAAATTAAGACAAACTTTCGTGACGTTGCTGAGCGCAAATTCAAATAGAGCGCCAAATGTAGCTTTTTTAGGGTATTTCATAATCTGTAGTTGTATGGTATTGTACTATATTTGACATGTGATCGTAACCCGAGGTCCGTAAAGGAGTAGGCTACCTCTTAACTATTGACCAATAGAATTAATGGCGGGAATACGTCATCTGTATGCCAGATTTGAAATGTCGTACATTGGTATGCTATCGTTTAGAACTTTAAAGTATATGAACTATGTTAATTTTATATACTTATGGTTATTATTTAATTTAACATGTGTTTTAATAATCAAAAGAACGTATAAATTACTCATGAAAATAACTGAGGAATAGAAATACTAATTATTAAATAAACTTTCGTACATTTATTTTCTTGTCGTTACATGTTTTGTGTATGATCAAAATAAAACTGCTATACTTACTAAATTTTACGTGGTCGATTATAAATTATCACCAAATTTAACCATTTTCTTTAACAAATCTTCACAGGTTACAACATATAATGTTGGCATGCTTTTTAAAATACGCAGGTTTTTATTTGAAGATTATTTACTCCCCACTTGATCTCTGGAAAGGCCGAAGCGATTTTAATGAAATTTTGCATATAGTTTTGAGCAGAGATGAAAATACAAAATTACGTTTATACAAAGTGGTTTAAGAATGCCGACAATCAGTTCGAAAATGTTATAATTTAGAATATTTCTGGCATGTTCCAGTTCATTAATTATGATTTCCGATAAAACGGAGATTTTTACATGTTATAGCTAATATACACAGGGTAATCCTTAAGTACATGCATCGACAAAATTCAGAAAATTGATAAAAAATTCTCAAGCATTTCAGAGATCTTCAGCAGTTTTTTTTAATCAACACTTTATCTCCAAAACGAAGCAGTTATGGGCAAAATTTCATTTAGCTTTTCATCTCAAAATAGGACAGTGGCTTAATAGTCAAAGGTGGGAAAAGACGTTATAGGATGTCACAAATAAATAACTATAGACATCTCAAAATATTTAGGTTCAGAAATCATTTCCTGAATTTTTTCAATGTACTTATAAGGATCACTTTGTCCTGTAACCAAGCACTGATTTCAGTTTTGTAAATAACCGATAGTCCTTTACAAATATTATGTAAAAGAAGGAAGGGGGAAAACTAAATGGACCTATCCTATTTCACCAATTAAATATTTAGGAAATATTACCAAAATACAAGTTATTCTGGCAAGATAAATTAACGACAGAATATGTGAACGAACAACAACAATAATTATCTTTATTTATACAATTATTTAAAGGAACAGTTATTAAAAATACAGTTGTTATAAATTGTTTGGTTTGGTGTATTTATTTCAATCTCTTCTCTAGTTTCCACACATGTCGAATATTCGTTCTGACTTTTTTTATTCGAGGCTCGTAAGTTACTAACAAGATTTTCGTGATACTCAGGGTCAATTTGGAGGTAGGGTTTAATTGATGATGATGATGAGTGTCCGGTTATCTTTATAAGTTCTTGGTTACTTACCCATGCTTTGGCTAAATGGGAAACTGTACTGGCACGGTTTGAATGATTCGTAATTTTATTATTTGTGATATCCAGTCCAATTTTAGCTGCAGAATTTTTGGTCCAAGTAGATATCGTATTAATTCCCAATGGAACATTTTTATACCAACCTTTAGAATTTGTGTTTTTCCAAAAGGCATTTGGAGTTAAAAGAAGTCGTTCAGATGTTATGTATTTGTTTCTTTTTCCTAAGAGTAATTTTAACAATGTAACGGGACAAATACTTTTATCCGTGTCATTTTTTCTCATCCATTTGCTGTCTGCCAATTTTTTAGACCCCCCTTGTCCCGTCTTTGAAAATATTGAATTGTATTCAATTCTCCCTGTTGGAGTTCCATCTTGATTTTTTTCTTCATTAAAATGATAAATTTTACAGTTTACTGCTTCTCCTCCTTTCCAAGCTAATTCATAAGAAGCTATATGAAAGAGTCTCTTTTGTAATCCCTCTGGTTCGTCAATATTCCACAATTTTGCCATCTTAAGATCTTTTTTTGTCTATTGCTACAGAACATGCCTTTCTTTTTTTCTGGAATAGCTTGTAATTCCTTTCGTTTACTGTTCCTTGCAACACGTGCTTCTTTAAAAGTTATGTCGGTAAAAGGATCAAATTTAATATTGTACTCACTGAAATATTTTTCTTGAATCATCTTCGCAGTTGAATTCCAAATTGTTTTAACTGCATATTCTTTGTAATCTTCTCCACTTTTCTTTCTCATATTATAATATAAGCCCAATCCTTTAACATATCTGCTATATTTTGTAATGGAGTTATTTCTGATAGTTCGTAATTTCGGATTTGACAAAACTCCATAAATTGTCTCCATATTGACGATTTCGTGTTTTTTGTGGATTGCGGAATTGATTTTTCTATGTTTTTTGCAATTTCTTTAGTCGAAATTTTCCCAAAACGACTCATATTGTACAGTATAATTTCAACAATACTTAAAAATTATAGCTGACAGGACAGATTTTAAAGTGACGTGCGACTACTAGATGTACTCTGATCTTGAGGAACAAGCATTTTTATCGGTGATAAAAAAACGATGCACCATTTTTATCGCTGTCAAAGTGACAAAAATGTAATGTCAGATAGACTATTTCATATAGGAGTTAATTTATCTAATTTAATTATTAACCATAACATATTACACTTATTCTTCTTCTAATTGATTAGTAACAAATTTTAATAAGTAGTTTATTTAGCAGTTAAATAAATGATTTTAGTTATATCCCAGTAAACAGCAAACGATGGTTGTTTACCGGGCCTTTACTGGAGATGCTAGCTGAATAAAAGCCCAATAAAGGCCCATACTTTGGTGGTTACTGAGATTATATTATTTATTTCTTTCTTTGTATGCTGAAATGATTATTGAAACTTCATGTTTAAAATATTTTATTAACAGTAAGGTATTTTACATTAAGACAAATGAAAAACAAATATATAAATCATTCAATCTCTTTAATACATTAACTGCCATTAACTCAGTCTATAGTGTCATATTTGTACAGTACCACCATCTCGGTCTATCAGACCGAGTCACGTATTCGAGATCCTCACGCCAGCTTCGCGTTTTACCTACATTTTTTTTGCTAGTGAATTTGATTGTTCTTCATATTTTTAACAAATTTTTGCAACTCGAATTTCCCTTTATTTACAAAAGCTAGCTGTTTTTTGTTTTCTTTGAGTTTTTTCTTAAATTCTTCATTCTCTAGCAAGAGGACAATATAATTACATAGTAATTCTTCATATGCAGCGGATTTCCTTTTTACTTGTGGACGGAATGTTTTCGATATTTCCTATATACAATAATGGACTTAAAATTTATTTAACGATATCTCTTTGCGTTTTTAAGTTTTAACACGTTCACCTCGTGCAGTTGGGCTAGACATTTTTGTCAAAGTTTCAGGCAACAAATTAAGTGATGGAATAGCTAAAACAAAAACATTAGCCACAAATTATTTTTCAGTAAATAAATTTTATATTGCCTACCAGTTTTTTTTTTAGTTTTTTTGGCAATACATTCATCAATTTTGATTTAATTCCATCTTCAAAATCATCACAATATGTAACATGTTTATGGCAGTCTTTTATTATCGGGATTAAATTTTCCTTTTCTTTAACATTTTCTAATCCACTCTTTGCTAATTAAAATGTCAGTAGGAAACGAGAAAAATAATATTTTTTTCTCCATTCTTATTTGCCCTCGCAGCATTACTCTTCAAATAGCAACACTGCATATAGTTTCAGTCAACTTAAAACAATCATTTATTATTAATTGGATATTTCTTCTCTCCTCATTAAATATACTTCATCTTATTGTACGTACCTTCTCAAAATAAATGTAATTTAAACCAAATATTGTCCTTTATATCAAAATCCAAATGCCACTTAAAATGTCAAAAAACATGTAAAAACTATAAAAAGAGGTCCATACCAATACAATATAACATAACTAATAAAAACTATAAGCAAAATATCAAAATAATAGCAAATAATCACACAAAACGATTATAAAATGAACACAACAAACATGATTCACAACACGGCATACACTATGACGCGTTACATTCCCCTTCCGTGTCTCCGTAACCCCATTTTTCGTTCACATATTATTGTGAAAATATAGTAGATAACTTATCTAATCTACCTTCTACATAACTTTTTTCCACATTTCTGTGCTTTCAGAATGTTTAAATCAAATATACAAACAAAAATTCTAAAACAGGAATCACAACAGAATATAAGTACCATCTTGCCAGTGTCCCAATACATATTTGGTGATTTCCCTAGATCGCGTTTAGTGACGTAATTATGAAGAAGAAAATCTAAAACAGCTGTTTTATAGTGCTTTGTAATATATTTTTTTCGGCACCAAAAATACTAAACAAGTATTCTGTTTTTAAAATATAAACATTTCCACTTTCATCTCGGATTAGTGAAAATACCTCATTGGAATAAAATGTCACACAATTTTTTTCTCTGTGTAACAATGCGAAAATCTGTGTTTAGTTAGGACTACAGAATTTGAAGAAGGAAGATTTTCGTTAATTATTCTTATTTTTAGGTTTGAAATTATAATATTTTCCACATTGATCCTTTCTAACGTTCCGCTTATCGAAATAATGTGTGTAGGTAATTGCGGTAGCGAGATGTAATTTTGGCGGGAAGCGTTACTAACCATATGGTTAAAATTTTACGTCTTGTGTCATATGCCGAGAATAAATTTCATGGAACAGTTAACACTACCGCTTTTTCTCCTGAGTAAAAGTTATAATTTCATACTTCCGTAACGTGAATAAGGAATCTAAAGCTGTTGTGGTTTCTTACCGAAACTTTTATGAATATAATGTGGATGCAAAAGTATTTATTTTATTTTAAGAGAAAATTTTAAAGAAAATGAAACACTTTAAAGTAAATTATAAAATTGTAAAAACTAAACTAGATTTTTTTAAATTTGTCGTTTTTCTTCTTCCATATTGAAATATTTTAATATTTTCAAGATGCGTAAAATTCAAGAAATCTGAAGAAGTAAAGCTGTACTGCCAGTGATTGTACGTCAAAGGACGTTCAGAGATTATTTTGGATAAATATTGCTCAAAAAAATTACAAACACAAAAGAAATCATAACATATTTACATACCTCAATTCAGATGTAAAATATTTATTTCGTGTCAAAAACAAATTATTTTAACTAATAAAATATTACGTAATAAGGGAAAATGTTTGAAAGATTGTAGTAAATAATAAATACCCTGATATTTTTGTTGATGACTTTGAGGTTAGAATTAATTTTCTGATGCAACAAAAACCTAAACTATCAGTAAAGCCAGATTTTCTTCGCGACGTACATGTCGCGCTACGTAAAACGCAATACGTCGAGCGTAACATAGTAGGAAGTAAATTGCGTTTTTTGTTGCTTTTTGAGGCCCATTTTACAACAAAATATAGTAACACGTGATCACTAACACGCAGATCACAACATACTAGACTGATCTCGGAATAGTTGGCCTAACGCGCATTCAACTGAATCGTTGTAGATTTACACTGTCTAAAAAAATGCTTCCATTTGATTTTCACTGAAAAAAATCTACTGCGTTTTACGCCGGACGTATTACGGCTTTACAGTAATAGTTTATTACGTACACGAATTATATGAAACGTTACCGAGTTCAGTAGTGCAATGCGCTAGAGCGTTAAGTGACAAAACGTGTAATCGAGCCGTTATAAGATGCAAATTTTTTCTTAAAAAAGTCAAAGCCATAAATAATTTTAATCCTTTCATATGTCAGCAGATCATTTGTGTAAAGGTATACACATAAGCGACTTATTTACAACTACTTTGTTGGATAGTTTTAGTGTAGGATTGGTTAACAATGAATGTCAAACAGTAAATGTTTATATTTGTGCTTTTATCTTGAAATTCGTTCAACTATTTATTTTATGTTTATTAAAATTAACAATGGACAAAACAGTAAACATTATTTTAATAATGAATACAGACTGCTGCACCTATTAAACATTAAATGATCTCAAACAATAATATAAATTGTATCATAATGTTTGAGAACCGCATTAAATGATCTCAAACAATAATATAAATTGTATCATAGTGTTTGAGAACCGCTGCCAATTGAAAGGAATAACATTATTTATGGCTTTGACTCTCTAAGGCTCGGTTTTACAATCGTGAGTTAACTACAAGTTGGAGGATAACTAGCACTATATTTTCATAAAAATCGATGAGATTCTAATACAAACCACTTCAACTAAAAGTTAACTTATGCATAAAATATTTATTGCTATAACCACATCCAAAACAAATGTAAAATTAAGAAAATTCGAATTCTAAATGTGCAAGTTTAGTTAACCTACGATTGAAAAACCGGGCCTAAGGTGAAAGTTGCATTACAGCAGCCGGGCTATAGCTGCTCGCCCCCAGGTTCAAATATTACGCCGCGTCGAATCGGTGACAACTTTAATGTTGTGATTGTGCTGCAGACAATTAATATTTTGCCGGGAAACTGTATAAATTATGTATTTACAGTATTTTGATGTGTGCATGCGAAAGAGTCGGCTAAAAAATTATTAGCACAACTTTAGAAAGATTTATGATGTATTTATTTGTCCTTTGAAAGAAGATATTGTGTAATCTCACAGAACATCCCTTTTTTCCTTGGATTGGAATGTTTGTATACGTTATCATGATCATTACGTTATTATTGTTAACCGTTTTCATGCGAACGTGATGGTACCAGGTGATAGCAAATTTTAAAGTACGGGTTGCGTGGTTAAACTAGTTTTAATCACTTGGCGAACCATCTGCTCATATATGATTGTTTAAAAATATGTTAGTAGAACATACATTAATAATTAAAAAGTAGAATATAGTTTGAAATCTTTATAATCAACTACGAAAAAACTTACATTTGATTATCTTGCTGATAATTCTATAAAGTGAAAAAAATAAAACAATTTCATTTAATGTTCTTGATTTTTTTGCAAAGAGAAGTTAAGTATACAATGCGTCGCAAATTGGATTTGGGTTGTTTTACCCATTTGTGCGATAGAAAGAAAAAGGTTATATGCACATTCTCGTGGTCAATTTTCGATCAAAATCGTTCGTTTCGACATCTTTTACCGTTTATACGATGTAAACCAAAATACCCTTAAAACTGTTGATAACCTGTCATTTTTTTACCAACACTATTGTAACATTTTATTAAAGTTGTAAAATTAAAAAAAATCTTTATATGCTTTTTATATATAGAGATATCGTTTTGTCAGCCTCAATAAAATGGTATAATACTAATTGCAAAAGAATAGTTAAAGGGTAGGGGCCATTATCTCACCTAAACTCGCTTTTTAAGTTAAATTCAATAAAATAGTGCTTTACTACCTTCCACGACTGAAAATGGCAGTTCGATATTTTGATACTAAGTGTCGCCGTTAGATAATTAATTGTTTGTTTTAAAAAATATTGTTTATTTAAATAATAATAATATAAAAAGTCTTATTTTAAGATAAAATTAGAATATCAACACCAGTTATTAATATTTATTACCGAAATGAAGTGTTTTTTGTTACTTAGTTAATATACTAGACTTTGTTTAGCAGCCAATAGGCGTCGTTACTAATACTTATTCTGAAACAAGTTATGTTAGACTAAAATATTCTATAACAAGTGTCAGAATGTACCTATTATGTAAGTGTTCTGGCTCAAATAAAACTTGAAAATTATGAACAAATTGCGAGATCTTTTTATCTCAACAGTTACACGAACTCCCTATGTTCTGTAACTGAAGTATAGTTTAATTTGTTAGAAGTATTTACCAACTGAACAAATATCGCAACATTTTCTGTTCTTGCGTTTTACGGAAGGGGAAACGACTATATTTATGTAACAATGAACATGAAACATAAATCTTCATCATTATTTACGCAAATTCAATGCCATTTCATAGCAGTAATCCTTATTAGTACAACTAGAAGTAATAAAACATAATCAGCCTGCGCACTGTATATAAAGACAGACAAAAGTAGTTGATGCGATAGTCATTGTATTGTTCTCACTTTCGCCTTTCCGTTTCCGATTTCTCTGCCAGTTTTGCTTACCGGAGCATCGGATTCTTACACAACTAACAACTATACTGATTTTTTTTTGCTTTAAAGAACGCAACAAATAGTTTGCTTCATAGAAAGCTTGTACCTGACTCGAGTATTAATTGCAGCTTCATGTAAAAAATCAATGCACCTGTTGATTCTCATGAAGTTTTTTTTAAATAGTTATGCCATTTTGTTGTTAGTTTTCAACCGTCAAAGATTAACGGAATTTATATAAATAATTTATACTCTCCCGCAGCGTAATAAATCGATTGTACAATTGAAATGTTCTCTTGGGATCCATGAAACTATGTTTTTAATTTTTCTAAATGAATTTATAAAAAATTAAATAAACCACTTGTCTACAAATACTTATTTTCAAAACACTGTAAATATCAGTCCTGTTATTACCATTTTAGATTCCTAATGAAGATCTGCTATCTCGATGTGTTTCAGAATATATCATTAAATTGAAGTGATTTCTGTACAGGGTTGGCCTGACGGTTTTCTGTAAAAAAAATATTTATTACATTGCGATTAACACTGGTAGATGGAGTTACCATTAACTCGTTAGTACTCTACTCTCGCGTAGAGACTAATATTTCTGAGATCCTCCTCCTTGTTGACGTTTCGTATACCTACTTCTCAAAAATGAACAATAACCAGAAACGGTCTGCAAATGATATACGCGACGGCATTAAGTACGATTTTCATTATTTGGAAAAAATCTTTTACTATGGGCAATCGCAATTGACGGCTTAATCACTTCTCTTTGGATGATACAAAATAAATCATCGAGAAGTGTGTATTACAACTTTATTTAATCATCAGTTAAATGACGTGTGAGGATTACGACTTTGTAACCTTATATTTAGGTCTTACTTTGAATATTTATTACTATTTTTAAATAAAAAAGATATTTAATAATAAGTTGCCCCACCGTATTCGGTGAGATGCACTTTGTATCAGATGAACAATGTCGCCTTGAGATATCTTATTTCAAGCTTCTTGTATACGAAGCTGAAGATCATTGACATTGTCTGGGGGGTGGGGTAACTTACCCAGTCTTGTACCGATCATATCCCAGACATGTTTGATGGGTCAGAAATCGGCTGAATGTGCAGGCCAAAACTAAACTTACTGCCAGAACATATTACACCCGAAACCGTCACTCTGCGTTTAAGGGCAGTGTATCGTTCAACAGCTAGTTGTAAATTCCTTCGTTCCCCACGAAAAACGTATCACTTTGCTTCATCCATCATGGGCCTACAATCAAGATTGAGACGCGTCACTAAAGACCACATGATGCCATTTCTGCACCCAATGCACTCGCTCAGTACACTACAGAAATGGTCGATAGGAACGAACCCCTAAAGATGTTCGTCGATATACGGACGCCATAGATACTTTTTTCCTAAAATTTCAATTCTGTCACTTACAACCTATCTTCTGACGTTCTTCACAAGGACATCCAAATTTTCTTCAGACCACCTTAATCAATGTCTTAACACAGTTGTCATGTACAGCCTACGCGGTTTGCAATTTCTCTAAGTGAAAATTTTAAGCGCTTTATATCTATATGCAAACTTCTACTTATAGGTATAGTTTATTTCAAACTTGTTTGCAACATGAAAAACGTCGGCACCATTGACGACGATAAAGTGATCAAAGTCGTTTTTTATGTTACAAATAAGTTTGTACTGAACTTTAACCATTGACACTCATACCTTAAAGATACGTTTGCATTTTTCTAATATTAAGATATGAGTAACACAAACTTTAGCAGCCGCCACTAACAAACAAAATTAGTTGACTAGAAACTGTTAAAATTATGTCGAGTTATATGTATAAAGTTAGGTGAAATATAAACCCAGTTTTACTGAAGGGAAACTTGTATCAGGTACCTAATTAGTAGTTTAATTAGTTTTTAGATTGGCTAAAGTTCCGCTCACGAGTTCATGACATAAGTAAATCTTTGTATTTTACTAGAGGTATTTCATTATTTTAGCTGAAATTATAAAACCAATAATATTAGTATAATATTGTCGTAACAGTAAATTACTAAATTTTCAATACTTGTACATTATTTTAAATTCTTTTATTTGTATAATTATTATTAACAATATCTGTCTCAAATCAATAAATAACTTGTATTACATTCATTGTAGATTCTGATGAAGGCATATATTAAATGCAGAAACCGATCAATGTAGATAAATAGTAGTTGTTTTATGTCCAAATTACCCACAAATCTTCTTGTAAAAAAATTATCAAAAATTTTAAATGGGAAAGACTGAAAAGAAAGTCATTAGGAACATATTGTGTAAAATAAATGTGTAGGTACTGGGGCTTATATTTTAGCAATAAAACATAATACCCACTTTAATTATAGTACATAAAATAAATAACAAATAACTTATGATCCAATAATAACCAGTTGTAAAACCACTCCTTAAAGGGTTAAAAAAAAATTTCGTGTCTGTACTCTCTTTTCTTATAAATTCTAAAAAACGTCCTTTGGATATGTTATTACAGTAGAAAATACGAAAAACTTGAGCATTTTTAACCCTTTTAGGGGTGGTTTGTGGGGG
This sequence comes from Rhamnusium bicolor, assembly GCA_029963845.1. NCBI lineage: Eukaryota > Metazoa > Arthropoda > Insecta > Coleoptera > Cerambycidae > Rhamnusium > Rhamnusium bicolor. Next base: position 1,217,873 of record JANEYF010001760.1, read on the forward strand.
TTAAATTTGACAAAAATGTCTGCCAATCAAGGTGAGGGTTTTTTAGTGCCTTGTGAACCATAAGCTGGCTGGACAGAGGTATTTTTAATTTCCTATTTTCTATCAACTTTTCAAATTTTGATCCATTTTTCGCCACTTTGATGGCAAATTGCTCAAAAACCGGCCGATAGAAATGTTTGCCAGTATAGTACAGTATTGTACATACCAAAACAAACATTTTGGTCCAGTAACTAATTTTTTTTTTCAATTTCCGGTTACCGTGCGCCGATTGGAAGTTTTGTCTACCAGCGTAATTGGGGTATGTGGAGTACATATTCTTCTGCGGACAAATATCGGTAATCATTCGATTAAGAAATAAATGTGCGAGTTTGGTTGAACTAATATTGAAAAACCGGGATTTAATGTTATGGATGTAAATTTTAAAGGTTTTCAATTTTGGACCATTACTTTTGATTCCACTAGTACACGGATCTACATATAACTATTCAGTTAGTAGTAAAGTATACATTTTGGTTAATTATCTCGAAATTTAGAGAATAGTCATTACGAAAATTGTTAATTAATGATTTATTTGCATAAGCATAGCAAAAGTTCCGTATGTTATTCATGGGCCCACAATATTTCGTTGTTTTTATCATACCAGGTAGAGAGGGGCAGTGCACCTAGAGCTCGGTGTCATCTGCTGCTTATACGGTGTAGTTGCGCTATCAAATAATCTGTACTCTGCTTTCTACCTGTTATTTAGTTTTCGGCCTTTCGGCTATTCCATTTATTCCAGTCTTCGCTGATGAGAAACAGTACTTTTGAAACAGTGGTATCCGTAGCTGTGTCTTATTTTCTTTTTTGAGGTGTACGGCACACATTTATTTCGTATTGAAATACATCCTACTAATATAAATTTTTTGACCTAGAAACTAATGATATAAATAATTCCGTTTCCGAGAAATATTTGTCATTATTGTTATTATTTATTAAAATTGCAATAATAAAACGAAGATGAAATAATAAATAATTTCCTATATTAATATTAGTATTAGTATGTGATATTGCCAACCTATTAAAATTACCATATTATTATTTTGAAAAAAATTATTTTACTCTGTGTGAACAATTTGTGATGATTTCATATTTAACACGAAATAGATCAAAAAAGTTTTTTTTTTATAAAAATGGCATTCTGAGGTGTGCATTTTTTAAACTCGGACTCTACACATTTTTCTTATTCAGCATTAATACCAAAGGGTCTCATCTGGTATATAGAAAGTTTAAGATAATCTGTGTCTAAAACAGTTAATAACTGAAATTTGTAAAACCACATATTTGTACAAATTGTTTTAAAAACGACATATTTTTTATTTATATATATATATATATATATATATATATATATATATATATATATATATATATATATATATATATATATATATATATATATATATATATATATATATATATATATATATATATATATATATATATATATATATATATATATATATATATATATATATATATATATATATATATATATATATATATAAAAAAGGAAAATGTTAGTTAGGATTGACTGTTTTGCCATGATTTTAATATCATTATGAATTTTTAAGTCGAAACTCGAAAATTGTACTAAAAAATATTGAGTAGATACAAAATATAAATAATTAATAATACATACTTTAATGAAAATTTTACATCTTGAGAATTTAAATGGAACAAAGTGATTGAAAAAAGTGTCATATGAATTTTTTACAGAAACAATCGTATCTTGTTCTGATGCATTTACGAAAAACCAATTTTTATACGGATTATTAAAAAAACGGTATAAATAATTATACCATCAAGATATAATCATAATTACATCAAAAATTCTTCAGTATGTTCTTTTGAAGTAATGTCGAACTAATTTCAACTTTTCTTATAATTTTGGTTAATCCTACTAATTCCTATTTTGCCACTTTTCTATATAGCCTTGCTAGATTTAACCAGATATCAGCAGATTTAGATCTCTGGATATGTTAGGACTAGGACTATAGGTATACATTTAACCTGCTAGAATTGGTTTAAATACCTAACTTCTTCTGGTAGATAATGAAAAATAATTGGCGTAGATTTTCTCTATGGTTATTTAGCAAAAAATGTTGCCAGGGCGCTCCTGTGCTGTGGTGGTGTTATAAGTGTTACCTTCATGAGATACTTCCTTTGAGTATTGATGAATACATACTTATCGATTTCTGACGTTGACAGTAAAGTCATGAGAATATTTAAAAAGGGAAGTGTCCAGACACATTGTTTACAGTTAATAGTGGAATTTCGACGTGTGAATAATTCATTTCCAGTATTTTTTAAAATATCCTACTGAAACGACATGACGAAGAAACATCAAGAGTATATATCACTTTAGCAATGAGATGCTATCAGCAACTATGTCGCGGGTATCTCCAGAAGATAACACTCATGACACAACACGGCATTTGCCAAGTTAATCAAAAATAGACCTTGCATCCTGTTTTTCTCTTACTATTTCTTCTTATCTTGCTTTCATAATTGCTTAAAGTAATAAAAACTTAACATCGTAAATAACTCTTTTATGGATAATGTTTCTTAATATTTAACACATCTTATCTACCTATATACTGCTTTCGTAGTTGTAGAACGTCAAATTATCTACTGGTTTCTGATATACTTGATTTATTGTGTAATTTGCAGTGGTAGTGCGAGTAGCAGTAGTGCATCATTGGACAGGGAAAAAGCATCAAGTAGTCCGATCCCTCTTGATAAGGAGAAATACAGTATCATCAGAGAAGGGACTGTGCATTGTAAGATTTTGGAAATTGACGGAAAGGTAAGTGTTTAAATTTTTTATTTATTTTATCATTATATAGTATGCGCTGATATGAGAATGCTAAAGAAATTTAAACGCATTTGTTTATTTATATTTAAAACTGTATCCATTTTTGGTTTTTAAATACAGAAAATTTCTGCCTTTCGTGTGATCAATATTATAGATAGCATTGAAATATAGAAGTGGGTATAATCCATTACTAATGGTCAATAGATAATATTTATGTGTTTTATTTCTTTTTATTAATATTTTTTGAGGACGAGTGAAATGTCAGAGTTGAATTCAGGGCCACTGTCGATCATGACTAATTTCATGCAAAATGCAATTTGTACATACTCAAATCTATTATACTAAAATAGTATTAATGTGAGATGAAATTTACCAGCATAGACTTGAACATGTAAAAAATTATCCACCTGAAGGAGTCACGTGAAAGTATTGCAAACTCGACAGTAGGGTAACTTTTCACAATGAACCATTCAAATGTCAAATTCTCAACAATACAAGGAGTTTTATTGGTGCGTTATATCACCATCTTGACGACAATGACCACTAGATGTTGATCAGCTAAAAAAGTCTCCAGATATCGACAGTATATCTACAGGAACACTTCTGGGCCTCTACCTTATTTGTTCTAACATGCTGTAGTGTTTTTCTCATATGTCCCTTTGTCACATTTAATTTACGATTTTGACACCGCAGATTTAATTAATTTTGTTTTATTATTTTATGTTTTTTATGCTCGCCCAGTAAATGAAAGATCTACGACGAGACAAAATCAGGGCTTTCTGAAAGAAATATAATATACTATAAATAATGTACACTGAAATTTTAGGAGCATACAGTTTTTGAGATTCCAGGATACCATGTTTGCATAATCAACAAATTCTAGACTTTATGGATAATGTATAGTATTATCTATGTAGTAATAAACGTCCTATTATCATATCTTAATATTTCCTAGAAATTATTGATGAGATAATAATTAGTGTATTTAAATAAATCCATTGATGATTTGAGTAAATGATAACAAGATCAAAACGTTTTATTAGTGCAATGTGTGTAGGCACATTATACCCAGATAGATATCAAACATTTTCGTTTCAAGATGTAAATACTTTTCGGATCTACTGATATATAATACAAAAAAGCAATGGCTAAATTTTTTAGTACGATGTTTTGAAAAATCTAAGTTTTTTTATATAAAAATATGAACTGTCTATATTGAATAAATTAAACAACAAAGTTTACTGTTTCATGTTAGTAAATAATTTTGTAAATTTTTTGAAATTGCAAGGTAATATAATCAATGAGATTAATAACAAAGATACACGTGAGTCACGTAATATAAACAGATATCGGCGCTGGCAGGTACAAATGGACTAAACGAAATTGTTATAATAAAGTTCATAAACGTTTTCCCAAATACACAGCTAGAAACTTACTTAAAGTTATAGTGAACTTTCAAACCGTAATAATTCCTAGATAATTTTATCGATTTGAGCAATTTTTTAAAAATTTGGATGTAAACCATTGCGCTGTACCGTTCTGGAATGCTTCTTGTTATCTATTTTCTTAAAACAATTATACAGGGTGAAACGTAGGAACGTGTGTTTTTTTTTTAAGTTAAACTTGATAGGTGATCTGGGATGACGAGTAATCGGTTTAACCTTTGCAATAGTGCAATTACAAAGCCCAAATCTTACCCGAGAAAACGTTTTTTGAAAATCTATTCCATCTGCGTTAGGTGATTTTTTTTTTAAAAATCAGTCGGTAAACGCTGCACAGCATATCTTGAGGTTTTACAAGAATATATTCCTCAGTTTGCCAATAAAATTGGTAATGAATTTATGTAGAGCGATTATAGTAAATCTGTTTTTTGAAAATAAAATCCGCTTAATAGGAAGATGTTGCCAGCTTGCTGTCCAGATTGCAATCCCATTGAGCATATTGGGATATGTTGCAACGTCGTATTTCTGATCGTCCTGTATCACCTCGAAACATTGAAGAACATTTCATTGCAATTCGTGAGGAATGGCGGCCAATTCCGAAAGAACTATTAGACAGGGTAATTTCCAGCATGCCACAACAATGTGAGGCTGTAATAGGAGCGCGTCTGGGTCTGACCAAATGCTATTGTTTATTCTTGTTTTAATAATAATTGTTTGTTGATTTTTGAGTGTTTCTTAAATAGAAAAACACAAAAATGCAATCTAATTACACTGTTTTAAAGGTTTATCAATTATCCGCCATTATAGGTCATCTTTCAAGTTAAAAAAAAAACACGTTATGTTTCACCCTGTGTAATTTTTTTAAGAAGGATAACAAGGAGCGTTCTTGGTTCAGAATCAAAATTTTTAAAAAATAGTTCAAATCGATAAAACTTTCTAGGAATTATTACAGTTCAAGCTCACTATAATTTTAAGTCGATCACTTTAAGTTTCCAGCTCTATGAAACATGTTTTTTTTTTTAATTTGTAGATGACAAAAATATAATAATATTGCAAGTGTGCCTACGTAGTTGCTATTTCGTGGGAATTTAGTGTCAAAGTTGTCAGTTATCGGTATCAGGGCTTTTGTTTTCCATTTTTCAAAATTTGTGTTCTGTGGAGTACCTACTTTTCTCAAAGCAATGATTTACTCAAGTTCAAATGAAAGGATAGAAAAAAAAAAGAATAATGTAATTGCTTTCTTCTATAATGTTACCAAAATTTTTTTTGCAGCGTGCCGCTGATCGTTCTTGGAAACAAGTTTTTGTTGTTCTTAAAGGGCCCAAACTGTTTATCTACAAGGACAGACATCACCAAGTAAGTCTTTAATATTTTTCATTTTTAAAAATAAGTTATCGACAAATCGCCACAATTATGTTTATGGAACAAGGAATATACTTTGAAGAACATTTATATTTCTTTACAATTTTTTTTCTCGAAGAATGACAATAAAAACTTGCGTTTTTTTTCCAATATTTCTTGTGCCACCAAGATAGATTTTACAGTTCCCAGTTTATCAACATCTGCATTATCTGTTATCTTTGATTTTGTTGATTAATACAAATCCATACTAAATATATATTTCTTAAATTATTTAAAAAAAAAAACGAACATTTCTTTACTCGATTATGTACCAACTAGGAAATGGATTTATTTGCATTCGAATTAGTTTTACCTTATAAGCGAAGTTCAAATTAAATAATATTTTTAACTATAAGCAGACAGTGGAAAAAAAATATTTGGTGTCGAGCTTAATTTGGTATAAGGATCAGTAATAATATGATTTATGCAACAATTTTTTTTAGATACCTGCGTTTCAGATTATTGGAACATATGTTAAATTTAATGTTAAAAATGTCAGAGAGGATTATTAATTGCTAAGGAATTGACAGAATAAATAAAATAGAAATGACAACACATGTCCTTGATAAAAAGGAACAAAATGCCTCGTGTACGTCAACCATGTTTAACCAATGGCTTTTGTTATATAACTTATTCTATTACAAACATCTAGTAATATTTCAAACTTGTCAGCTGTCAAATTGTGCGTCTGCAGAATCCAATGTGGGTTCTCTGCTATGCAGTGTGTGTATTAATGTATTAGATATAGTACATTGAAGCAAGACTGAAATTTGGCATCGTACTGCGCGCAGCTTGCACTGTTGACCGCACGACAGCAAGATGGGAAATTAATTCGCTGAGCAGTGACAGGTTGACTGCCTCTGGTTTACATTTAACATTGCCATTTAAGAGACCCGTGTCTAATAGTTCAATACACATTAACAAATTTCATAAAAGAAAAAATAATAAAGTAGTAAGACCAATATTACCATATAATACCCTAATCCTTACGTAGCACAGTGGTCCAAATTTAGTTGAGAACGGAACTAATATTTTTTTTTCCTTGAAATGTCTTAAAAGCACTAAGGAATCATGGGAAAAATATGAAAAAAAAATCTTGGCTTACAGATATGGTTTTTAAAAGGGGTGGCATGTCGGGAGCACTAGGTTCCGTATGTCTGTAGGGTTTTTTGACTACGACCTTGTTTTAACCATTTAAAATTATTATAATCATTCTGTATATTAAACGGAATGATTATGAAATAAAAATAACGAAAATGAATTGATAATATTTAGGAGCTTAGGGGTAGTTTTGAAGGAAACACTACACTTTTTTTACAAACATTTATTTCAAACAGGTCAACTTATCACTCAATTTAAACGTAGAATAACAAAAATATGTCAATTAAGTAATTTCAGTCACTTTCACTGTCGTCATCTGTTGATGATACATTTGTGGTTGTATCGCTTTCATCTGCCGAACCTTTTTCCATAACCGCTGCACAAAGCGGTTCAGTTTTCGGCTTAAGATCTGGTTCCTTTAACAGGCTTATAACCTCTGAACTAAAAGATGAGAGTTTCTTGTTCGGCAATTTTCTTGAAGATGATATTAATGGATCCGACAAAAGTAGTAACCTATTCAATAAATCTTCATTTGTAGTCACCCTCGAAAACTTTCTGGTATAAAACTCTCTAAACTTTTTTAAATCTTTATTCTGAGATTCCTGAGCTTCCTCAGACAGTTGCACAATGGGTAATAGTGCAGTTCTTATTATTGCAGATCCGTGAAGGAGAACTTTATGAACTGACGCAGGCATGTAATACCATGGATACTTTTCCACAAACAGTCTGGCCGTTTGCACTGCATATTTGTCGAAAACCTCACAGTTAATCTCGTATCCACAAGATAATGCAGATAGTATAACACCGAACCTTCTAATTATCTCTTCATGAATACCAGTTATGGAAGCCGATTGAGCTGGATCTTTAAGAAAACGTCTAGCTGTATTTCCGTCATTTGTACTTCCACTTCCACCAGGTTTCGGAATGTCTACTAATAACCCCATTTTTTTCCTGAAATCTTCTTGTAATTTTTTTTTCGCACTTCAACAATGGATTTATTTTCTCCTCGTATCTGCCACTTTTTTATCTCCAATCTGTATGATACATGTAAAAGACATTCAAAACATCGAATCCATGCATGTAAAGTTGATAAACCAAATTGAAAAGATTGTTCGTCTGCCTGCTTTTGTAAAACTGCATCAATGTTATTCATTTCAACAGGTTTTGTTTTACATAAATAGCAGATCTGAGCAGAAGATGTGTCAGTAAGGGCGTTATAAACCTTTCCGTTTATCATTGACATTATGCAAATATATCTAATTCTTATGTCTCGGTTCTGAACTGTACAATTAGTTGGCTGAGGTTCTGCTATTTGAGCTTCAATGTGTTGCATTTCTGCCAAAGAAAGTTGTGTGGTTTCCTTTTGAAACTGGAAGCGAATCGGTCGACAATACCTTATAGAGGATGGGCTAGGATTTTGCCATACAATTCGTTTTTCTTGATCTGGTTGCTGAGAATAAAGTTGAAGTGGTACCAAAGATGATAAAAATAAATCACCATCACTTAATCCCATCTCCTCATATCGTTGTTTATACCGTGAATGTCCAGTACTACCATCGCAACCCCATTTAACTAATAATACCAAATCCTTCGATTGTTCTTCAGTCAAACTTAAAATAACTGGTCCCTGTAATTGAAGTATACGATTTGCAGTGTGATCTAAAAGATCTTGAAGCCGAACTTCTGCCAAGGTTTCCGTAATAGTGAACGCTTCTTTCGGGGGGTAGCATCTTCTCTTAGCTTCCAGAACTCTATGGTAGGCGGAATAAATATCAGCGTTATGTTTTTTCCCCTCTTTTCTTAATAGTAAATACTGGTGCTTTGACAATTTTCCTTCGACAATAAGTGAAACTGCTTCACTTTCATGTATGGTATAACATTTTTCCGTTCTCTAGTCTTGAGCCATGAAGATCTTATCTTTCCAGCACGAGTAGGAGTTGTGAACACAGCTTCTGAAATCAGTTTAGAAGCTGCCTGTTGACCCTTTTCTTTAAGACTTTTTTTGGCAGCAAATGTAAGTTCCTCAGCTTCATATACTGCTGCTATATTTTCCACTCTCTTTCTTTTCGCTCTTTCTCCTATTTCTAAAAATGATTTCTTTGGACGACCAGTTGATGTACTTGGTTGTGGCTCTGCAGAGGGCTCCTTTCTCTGAACCAAATCTGATTTTTCAAAAACAAATGCTCCATTTACCCACTGTCATTCCTTTTTAAAAATCGATCCACAGTATTCGCACAATTTTCAAATTTTTCAAAAACTTTACTGCAAAAACGACTACACTCCTTCTGAAGACGTCGTTGTTCGTCAATATTACCCTCTATTTCAAAGTATTGGACTAAATAATTGAGTAGATGCTTTGTTTGAATATTGCGGTTTTGTCTGGATTTCTGTCGTAAAATATCGAAAAGTTGCCTTCTCGTTAACATTTTCAATAAAGGACGAAATTTCCTAAAAATTAAAATATTAGTGTATACATTATTCGTAACATTATTATTAAAAAATTATTAATTATTTTATGCCATACCACGTTTAATGTATGTATAGAAAAATAATATATTATTACAGAGACTCAAAATAAATTAAATATTTTTAAACTGGGGCAGTGGTGGTCCTCAAATATTTGATATGTTTTTACTGACACTTTAAGCTATTTTTTAAATATTTTTCGAGAGCGGTGACTCGCGGGGATTTTTCTGTAAGTCTACGTGAAGTTTAAAATTTACACTGATTTGAGTGAGAAACAATGCAGAAGTTAATGCTTGTGAAATAAATAAATTGCTTAACTGACTAAACTGTCCAATATATATTTCACCAAAATAGCACACAAAATATTAACCACCACCTCTGAACAAACTCGGGCTACTAAACAAACTTTTATTACATTAAAGCGCACTACATAAATGCTTGGATTTACCCAGGCGTACAAAGCAGGCAGATCGCCGTAATGACCTGAAATTTTAGGAAGGGATGGTCTGGGTATTTCCGCATGCGCCCCTAAAATTTTATTGAGGTACAACAACCTTGAGAAAATGGGACTTTTTTCCGCTTTTAAACCAGATCGGAACCACTGTGCGTAGTAGTAAATATTACGGCTTATTATTTATCTCGCACCTAATTTTAATCCAGCGAAACTACCTTTTTTTGGGTATAGTTTCAGTAAATGTTGTTATTTGTATCTACATAGATCCTCAAACGAAAAAAATATACTGCCTACTCAGCTATGTACTTAGCCCTTGTCCATAAATGAAGTCATTGATAGATACTGTAGTAAACATCTGATAAAGAAACGACCGTTGTGGTTATTTAGAAAACAATAGACTATTATATTAAATGATAAGATGGGGTAGATTATTTAAATCAGCATCATGTATGATTTAAAGAGCAGTATGTGTTTGTATTATTTATGGGTCTTTAGTCTAGACCAAAAACGTTTCTTATTACTCATTATGTATAAATGATTTTCACCCCCGACCATTTGTCAACGGAGTTCAACTTTTAAATTGTTAATCAGAGCTCTTTTCGTACGTTCACCTTTAAGTAAGTTGTCAATAGTAACTGAATGATGAAAATAAAGTTATACAGGGCGTCCCAAAATTAATTCTCCAGCCGCCGGGGTTAGATTCTATGACCAAAAATAAGTCGAAAATCACTTATGTCAAAATTTCGAAAAGTTACTCCTTACGAAATTATGGCCATCTTAAAGATCGCAATGAAGCTATTTTTGCAAATCAATTTTTGAAATAGGTATCCAGGTAAAGATAGTTTATTAATTTAAATCAAGTGACAATAAAATTAAAATACTTAAATTTACAAAGGCAAATGTCGAAATGTTCGCCATTTTGTTCTATGCATGCATGCATTTGGCGAAGAAAATTGTTTTCAACACGACCTATTGTTTCGTTTGTAATTTGAGTTAATGCTCCATAAATCCAAACAATAACGTCATCTTCATTATTCGGTAGGACTTTGTATACCACATTTTTCAAGTAACCCCAAAGCCAAAAGTCTATTGGGTTGAGATCCGGAGACCTAGGTGGCCAAGAAGTAGGTCCGCGACTGATCCATTTATTGGGAAATCGCCGTTAATATCTCTCGGACATTTCGAGAATAATGAGCAGGCGCTCCATCATGTTGATACACAATACTGTGACGTTGCAATAAAGGAATATCTTCCAAAAAGGTACGTAATATGTTTTCGCAAAAATTTGCATAATTCTCTGCGTTTAATATCCTAGGCAGAAAATGTGGTCCTATTATGTCATTGCCCAACAGACCAATCCACACATTTACACTTCAGCGCACTTGCTTATGTGATACTCTAATTTAATGTGGATTTTCGTAATTCCAGATATGCAAGTTGTGCTGGTTAAACACCCCTTGCTGATTAAAATGGAACTCATCACTCCACAATACTTGCTTAAAAAGGTCTTCATTTGTATCTAAGTAATTTAAAAACTATCTGAAGAATTGTAAGCGCAATTCACTATCCCCAGGATGCAATTTTTGAACCGGCTGTAAGTGATAAGGATGCAGATTTTCTCTTTGCATGAATCTGTGAATAGTACTACGACGATGGTGACGATTGGCTTCCAAGATCCTGGTACTTACAGACGGATTTTCTTCAATGTCGTGGAGTAATTGCTCTTCCTGTTGCCATGTTAGCTGTCTAGGCCGACCAGCATGAATCATGTTAGGAGCCAAACATCCAGTTTCAAGTAGACGAACTTCAACAGCACTTATTGTTTTATGATCTGGGTGTCGCCTAGTAGGAAAACGGTGGCGGTACAGATGCTCTGCGGCACGAGCATTATTATTACAAACTCCAAGTAGTTTAATCATATCTAAATATTCTTGATTGCTGCACCTTCTGGGCATTATAATAAGTATGAAAACTTAATTGTTTACCGTTGTACGTCAGTTTAAATTAAAAATATTTTATTGACATTGACACACAAAATGTCGTATTCTGTCTTCGTCAAGGGTGACTTGATTATAAACTATCTTTACCTGGATACCGATTTCAAAAATTGATTTGCAAAAATACCTTCATTGCGATCTTTAAGGTGGCCATAATTTCGTAAGGAGTAACTTTCCGAAATTTTGACATAAGTGATTTTCGACTTATTTTTGGTCATAGAGTCTAACCCCGGCGGCTGGGGAATTAATTTTGGGACACCCTGTATATATTGCAATTTTGGTGGTTTTGCATTTGAATTAGTTAATAACGATCGTAAATACAATTTTCTTGTTTGCTTTGACATCAAAGCAAATAAGAAAGTTAGAGTTCAAAAAAAAATTGCACTTATCCGAAAATATAAAAAAAACTGTATTTTCACGAAGTCGTTTATTTTCCCAACTTAAAATACCTAACTGGTCTTTGCTTAGGGTTTGAAAATTCTTCTGTTGGGATTATATCAATTCGAGAAATGATGTCATAGAAGGGTCTAGGTCAACCCTTAGTTCAGGTAGCTTTTTTACAGGGAAAATCTGCTTAGAATATATGAGTTTCTTTTATTGTATCATAAAGATACAGAGACTTTCATAAATGGTCGTAAACCACGTAATCAATTGGTAACTTTTAACTTGTGATTTTTTGTCTCATATTACGGCAGTATTCAATGAGGATTTTTGCACATACGTGTGTCTAAGGAATAGTTTTCAACCATCTTTTGCTGACGAGACGACTCGACGAGGATGTTAAAGGTAACTAATTGGTCACGTGGTGTACGATCATTTATGAAGACCCGTTATATACGGGGTGAGGCGTATTTCTTCTGTATCTCCTGTCTCGTTAAAGGTAGAGGTGTAGTTCAAAATTTTAATTAAATTGTGAGAAAAATGACAGTTTTCAAAATTTACATCAATTATATAGGGCGACCCGTAAAAATGATAGATGAAAAAAATATATATTTTTTAAATAGAATGACCCAATTTTTTTTTATTGTGGTTGAAAACTCTTATGATTGGCCTATTCAGCAGTAAAATATTTTAAAAATTTGTTGGATGGCTAATGAGATAAATAATATTTTTATGGAAAGTTGGCAGGTCTCATTTTAAAAATTGATTTTGAACTTTTCGGAAATTAGTTATTTTTATTTGACATGATAGTGGTTCATGCCATACCTTAACTATTAGCTGAAGTAAAAAATATGTATTTTATACAAGATGTTCATAAAAGCACCGCTAACTTATTAATATTCAAACTGCAAAAACTCAACTTTTTCATATGGAACACCCTGTATATTTTTGTAAAAAATGTGTAATTTTTATTTGTTTCTTGTACCACTTTTACGGATCACCCTGTATAATTGATAGTAATTTTAAAAAATGTCCTTTTGCTCACAATTTAATTAAAATTTTGAGCTATGCCTCTATCTCTAACGAGACACACCTTATTCACTAAGGTAATATCTGATAGACAAAACATCATCAACAAATTTCTTTAAAAAAAAAAAATAGAAAACGTTTATTAATAAAAAATATATGCTATGGGATATACAACAGTCGAAACCCAAGTAGCGGACGATATCCTTGCAATTCGCTTCTGCTTTGGTCATCGATGCTACAATTTTTTTGATAGTACAGTAAGTGATGCAATTTTAATTTTTAATGGTGTTTAATAATGGAATTAGTTTTGTTCCTTCACTCAGTAAATTTTTGTTTCCATTTTCACGGTTTGAATGGCATTTCTAACATTATAAGTTTACACTTCGTTGGGATTAAAACAACTGTTCTTAATGGATTTGCCTCAGTAAATTTACAACACGTGCCCTTTTTTCTTAGGGGTGCCATATGTCTAGTCAGAGGACATTCCGTTACACCTACATTGTACATTATTTTGCAACGTAAAACTACTAATATATTTATGAGAAATTATAATAAAAATTATATTAAATAACGGATATCATATGTTTTTTCACTACATTCATATGTACAAGTACACCCATATGCTAGAAAACATAATTTTGGTGAACTCCTTTACGGAAAATAATGTTAGCACTACTGTCCAGCCGGCGAAAGAAGGCCCGCGCGGCAAGGGAGAATATTGCCAATAAGTCGCCAGTTTTCTGTGAAACCATATTCGGAATATAATATCTCTCCCAATGAGTAGGTGCGGATGCAAACTATCAAAAAAATTTGCCATGCACTAATTCATTTATCTCATTTACGCGTAATAGTGAATGGAATGCAGAAATCTCATTCTTGCCGCGGATCTTCTTTCCCCGACCAGACAGTACATTATACAGGCAGGAGTTAAATTTAGTATATTCTATAGAGGATTTAGTTGCAATCTTTAAATCATATTACTTTTCCATAACGGGTCTTCACAAATGATCGAAAACCACGTGACTAATTAGTTCCCTTTAACAGCCTCATCGCGTCGTGCCATCAACAAAAGGTGGTTGAAAATGATTCCTTAGATACATACGTTTGTGTAAAAATCCTTATCAGGTATAAAAGACAGAATATCACGAGTTAAAGGGTACCAATTCATCACGTGTTTTTAATCATTTATAAAGCCTCTATATTAATTACAATATAAGTATACTGTAAACATCAGATTGCGTTATGTGCTCAATATGTGGCGATCCTTTTTTGCTTTTACTAAAGGTTGGACACGTGCGGAGACTCAAATTTAGGTACATAGTAATTAGAAGTATGGATGTCGATATTCACATCTACAGATTATAGATACTTAAGCCGATCCTCTCTTTCGTCGGGAATACCAAATCCTCCGATGTTTACTCACTAAATTCGCATTTAAAAAAATAAAAATTAGTTTTGCCTCATCTACAAAATTTTCATGATTTAAAATGCACAGATTTTGTCTAGGTATAAATAATATTTTGTTATTATTATTATTAAAACTTATGCAATTTGTAGAAGTATCATTTATAAAATATGATGTCAAATTCTAGAAATAAAAATAAAAGCAATCGGACTGTCGTCCATGACCAAATTACGGAGAATTTAGTTTCGACTTAAATCGTTTTTTATACATTGAACTCATTAACGAGATATCGGTTCAACTTGTATAAAATTGTTTTTTTGTAATTTAACGAATATTTACGTGTCATACATAATTTCTTTGTAGCCGGCAATAAAATGTGTGCACATTATTTTAATGAATTTGTGGCTATTTAGATCAAATTTGATTTGGAATAAGTACAGCATTTAATAAATAGCTCTAACCAAAGTATTTACACTGGCAATCATAAATTACAATCAAAATAACTTGTTGGTGTATCGTAAAACATTTTAGCAGTTCCCTTATTCTATTGTATATGTACACATGAATCCCGTTTGAGTTACCGTAGGCAGACAGTAGACACACTCGTCTTCAGGTAAACAATATTTGCAATTTTAGCATTTTTTGTTTGTTACATTTCGTATTTTACTTTCTTCCACATTCCTTCTGACATGATTTTGTTTATATATAACAAATCTTGTTTGTCACTGCAGAAAATCCTATTTACACTTTATTTTCTACACAGATAAAACGCTATTCGCAAATTAAGAATAAAAAAGGGTACTTGAAAGTTATGTTTTGAATTAAAGCAGTAGGTACTTGCACCTCTTCGACCGAATCATTTTTTTTTATATGAATCATTAATTTTCTTTAGACAAACAAATAATTTTCTTAAATTATTTCTAAATTTGAAAGTAAATTAAAATTAACATATTTCTTTGTAAGACAATAATGTATTTTCATAAAATAGATAACTTTTGTTCCTCCTATATTCTGTCAGGTCCACGTAGACCATTGCACAGACACGAGCGATAATATAGGCATTGCAGTTACAATGATAACTGAACAGTCTGTGCTAAATGCTTTTAAAAAAATTAAACGGATCCTGATGGTCTGCCAGCGGTTTTTTTTAAAGATTGTTCAAGCACCACTCCGTCACATTTTTAACCTGTTTGCAAACAAATACATTTCCTGATAAGTTGGAAAGTGTCAAAAATTTGCCCAATTCGCAAAAATGCAGTAAATTTGAAATACAGAACTACCGTGCTATAACAGTTATTATAAATAATCTTGGTAAGGTATTCGAAATTGTCTTACATAACAAGCTTTGTCGATAAGTTCATCGAAGCATCTGTATCAGTCAACGCGGGTTTGTCTCACAACGTTCCATTTCTGAAGACATAATATACCATGATGTTTTACTTAAAATATTATATTCCTTGGGCTTTAACCTAGAATGAATTACTTAATTTGTTTGATTCCTATTTTCGTAACAGAAATCAGTTTGTACAATATCATGGTCATAGATCTATGGAATTTATATCTCAATCAGGCGTTCCACAGGGTTCGGTATTGAGCCCCTATTTGTTTATTATATTCATAAAAACGATATCGTACTTGGACCATCTCTCTTATACGCTGATGACTTGAAAATTTACTATAAAATTAATAGTATATCTAACTAATAAATTACAGGCAATTCCTCCCCAAACATTGAACGACCATCTTGTTTGGCTATTTGTTCATGATATATAAGTATTGATTGTGTCGTAATAATGAAAATTATGACGATTAACATGTCAATTTTTATGAAACGTTGCTTCATCAACAAACAAAACAAAATCAAACAATTTTTTTCTTGTCCTATTTTCTATTGTGCCCATTGACAAAATTGTATTCAGTTTTCATAATCCCTATCAATCAGTCTCTGCATTGGTTGAACGTGGTAGGGATGCCTTTTTTTATAGGATTAAATGGACTGAATCGACCAATAACACTTTTTCTGTCAGTTCTCTTATACTACGATGAAAATCTTCAGTCACACTCAAAAGTATGTCTGTTTCGTTTTCTTCATTTACTACATTTTTTGTTCATTCGTTTTTCTCATAATCAAATCAACCTCTCAAATAATTTTATAGGAGGCTGCCTTCTTTCTGGATATCGCTCTTTATAAATTCGAGTTGATAGCAAACAATTTTTTACACGCGCACCCAGAACATAAACCATATCGACCATTGCTTCTTTTGACAAATTTGTTATTAAAAAGTGTGCATTTTAAACTAATTTGTAACTTGAGTGTAAATACTGAAATACGTTGTTGCAATAATTGATTATTAATTACACGTCAGTAAGTTAACTTTCAATTATTCTCACTTTTTGTCAAAATAATGTCTATTAGATCAGTTAGAACTAAAAAGTATAATAATTTAACGGTTCTTAATGAAAAAGTAAAAATAATTTTCCAAAGTCTTCTAATAAGGCCAATATTAGACTTTGACGTACTCTTGGGACACGCTGTATATTTTTTCGTAACAACGTTTTTCTCATCAGCTGCTATTTTTTCTCTCTTCCTTAAAACATAAATATTTTTGCATCCAACATTTTTTTTTTCATATCCTTTAGTCACATTCCAACAGAAAATGTTCTATAAATTTTGAAAAGTTTGAAAATAAGTGAATTTGACTATTTTCAACCCTTCGAAAGCATATTTAAAAAATTTTTTGGAATACAAATTTTTCACTCTTTGAACTATCTATAATAATTTCTGCGAAAACAATTTGACAGATTTTCCCATTTAACCCTTGTTTCTTAATTGTAATTGTAATAATGTAACGTATCCACCGAAGTCTATACCTTTATGTGGATGTGATGTAGAGCATTGTAAAAATATTGTGCTATTGATTACTTACTAAACTTACTGTACTTATAATAAATGATTTACTGTTTCACTACGCTTTTATTAAACAGAATTACTAACTTATTAGTAGAGCTGTCCGATGTGCCTGGAGTACAGCCACGGTCTTGCGCTGTCGTTACACGTGCCGATTTAGAAGTTATTTACGCTGCAGTTTTATTTGAAAGGTTAATGCGTGAGGTTGTACCTATAAATTATACATAATGTCAAACGCGCCAAAGGGTAAAAAACGACCGTACGCGGACACAGTAAATAAATTTATGCAAAATAATTTGTAAAGTTTGCAATCAAGACTTAATGTGCTGGCACAAAACAGATTGTCGTCGTCATATCAATACCGTGCAACATCAAAATAAAAAAATGGCATGCCTTTGACAACTCAGTTTATGTTTGATTTATTGTTAATGTTAATAGCCTGTAATATTCCGCTACACATACTGGATAAACAACTATTTCGGGAGTTTTGGAATAAATACAATCCCCAGGTGAACTTACCAAGTCGTACATCGTTATGTAGATATATTCCAGCTGTTCGTGAAGACATTGTAAATAGGATTAAATGTGGATTAAAAAATACACGGCTCTGGTTATGTATTGACGAGACGACAGATTGTAAAAAAAATTCTATTTTAAATATTATAGTACGTGTACTGGACCCTCTTAAACCAACATTTCCACGGCTTTTTATTATGCTGAATATTTTCAACAAATAAAAGCTGTGATACTACAGTTCAACCCTAACGAGGCTGCAGCTATTAGGGAAAGCCAGATAAGCTTTCTAGGCGTTTCCCTTGAAACAGATTTAAAAAGTATTAATAACAATTATTGGGGACTACACGACGCAATAGAAAAATTGCAAAATAGGTCGTTGTCGTTAGTGGAATCGCTGCAAATAGTGGACGACGTAAAAACACAACTACAGGCTATAAATGACGCAAAAAATAATCGCGTTAGTGAAAAATTCGAGAGTGTATTACAGAAAGATCCTGATTTTAGCAAATTAAGACAAATTTGTGATGGTGCATCTACAACTTCGTTAAGTGAGTTCACAGATTGTTTTACTTATGCCTGTATTACATCCGTAGATGTCGAACGGTCATTTTCAAAATACAAACATATTTTTTCACCAAAGCGAACATCGCTGACAGAGACAGCTGTAGAAACATACCTGATGCTATTATACTATAGATCTTCCCCACTTTGTGATGACGACAACCAAACTACTTCATAAATCTGTTTAAAAGGGTGAGTTTTATACAAATTTTTATAAAATGTAACATTATTGTTAAAATTTATTTCCATTTAATATACTTATTCAAGTATTATGATATGATGTAAACATATGAGTCATATGACGGCTCTGGCGGCCAGGTTACCTCGGACAGCTCTACTTATTAGTATAAACCAAATTAGTAAAAAAAAATACACATTTATTTTATTCTTTTCTTAATTGATTTTGTTCAATATTATGCAACAATTTCTACATTTGAAGATGTGAAAAATTGTAGGTAGATTTTTAGTATACTTTGAAGGGTTGAAAATAGGCAAATACACGTATTTTCCAAATTTCAAAAACATGTAACAAAAACTATGGCCTTTACAACAAAAAATCATAGAGCATTTTTTGACCAAGGGATATAACAAAAATTTGTTGCGTGCAAAAACATTAATATTTTTTAATCGTTTAAAACAGTTTCTCGCAGAACTGCCGGTTCTCCGGCAGTACTGGAGTACCATGTAAAAAGTTAAAGTACTGCTAAACTTGGCAGTAGGTGTACTAATTTTTGGCCAGTGAGAGACCCCTCGACCTGTCACCCGGACAAATCTTGCTTATTATTTCATAATAATAAATATTACATTACATCATTATTTTAAATCACCCATGCAGAGAATATATATCAAAGTCTTATTAAAAACCAAAACACAATCAATCATATTGTGTCATTAATAAAAAATCCTAATTAACAATCTTTTAACGTTGCCATAATAATTGACGCTCACTGTAGATGTTAAAAATGCATATCGCGGACGAAGTGATCAATACATTTAATAATTAATATTTCATACAGATTTGTCATCGCATTCCCCTTTTATATGTATCAGATATCCAAGGTGTTGAAAGGTGCACGTGACGCAATTTTTTTATTAATACCTCATTTACATTTGTATTTGTACGCAAGACGTGCATTTTGTAATCTGAATATGAGCGGAAGTTACCATATCGGAGCTCGCGGTTTCCTGACAATATTTTTGCAGTCAAGCCTCGGCGATTTTTCTTCCCGAAACGGTACAAATATTTACGAAACTCTTTATCGAAATGGCCATCGCTTTGGCCTCAATTTTTATTGCGTCTTCAACGGCTTACAGGCGAACGTCCCCGCAGTTACGAAACTGCTTTCGTTTTTTTGATATGTGTGTTGTTCAGGTGCATCGTCATATTATGGTACTGGGTGATTTTGCGAGAATTACCCCCCCCCAATTTTACTATTTTTATTATTACGAAAAAATGGTAAATATAAAAGTAATAGGACTTTATACAGATTTTAAAAATCATATCAGAAAAACAATTGAGGCACACAAAATGGCTACAGTTTTTAATTTTATTTTTTTAAATTATATTTCTACATATTTAAATAAAACGCTTTCTCATTAACACAGTAATATAGTGGTTGATGAGTATATCTCTAAAACTAAGTGAGATATGAGGGAAACTTTTTGTGAATCCCACCCCTGTTAACTTTATCATTTCTGACTAAAATATATGGAAAATATGTTATTAAAAATAGCTTCAGTTGCCTTGGTAATACGATTATGAAAATATTCTTAAAATATCTTGTAACTTTTTTATAAACTATTTTTTGAATTTACCAATTTTTCGTAATAAGAAAAATAACAAATTCACACAATAGAACAGTGTTATAAGCACCGCTCTCATTAAATGGGTGTAAGCACATAGGTTGAAATTTTTTTTCTGTAATCATATTTTTTCGTCATACATCGAGGTAGGTCTAGAAATTCATTAAAATTTTCTAAAAATTCATCCTTCCTTGAGAGACGAGGAGGCAAAATTAATTAGATAGGTACTTAGTTTTCAAATATAATCTCAGTGTTTTCTAACTACTACCGTATTTTCACAAAAAATTTTTTTTATATTTCTTATACAGGGTGAGTCAGTTTTTTTTGTTGGACAACAATTTTCCAGAGAGAGAGATTGGCTGTGGTGGCCCAGTTATGTGGCATCCACAATCCTCAGATCTGGCTTCCTTAGACTTTTCTGTGTGTAAATTTTTAAAAGAAATGGTGTATGTGACTGACTTCTGTTGAAACAAGGGAGCATTAGAAATGCGCATGTTCTGTCGTACGTCGTTATGAATTGTGTTTAAACAAAATGGTTCACATTTTGAGAATTTACTTTAAAATATTGTTGGGCTTATTTGTTATTATCGTTATCATTAGTTGTTATATGTTTTTCACGATTTGCATGAAATTTGACATACCTAGTAAGTATTAAGTAAATTTCAGACTTGTTAAAAATATTTGTGTTTATCTTAAAGACGCTGAATCTTATCGACTTGTGACAAGAGGGCCTTTTTAAAATAAAATTGAATGCTCTTTCATTTATTTGAAAAAAAATGAAGTAATCCCAGTTGGTTAATATTTTTTTAATAAAAATACTCATGGGTGCCCCTCTATCCATGCAACTGGAAATATTTTATAGATTTTATGTTAAACTATTTTGACGCAAGTACTTAGTCTTTTGCTGCATTATAATGATTTTGTTTTAAATAGGTAATTTTATATTAAAGAAAAATTAAAAGGAAAAGTGTATTTCACAAACGAAGCGTTTTACGACCCATGCTTATAGAAACTTTTCTTCTTAAAGAAAGGTATTGTATCAACTGTTAATCCTGCTACAAGAAACGGGCCCACCCTGTATAAAAGTTATCCATAAAAACTCGTATTAGCCGCTAAATTTGTATTTATCTAGTTTTGGAAAAAACGCTACTCTGTTGATAAAACATAAATATGGTAAATGTAAGGTCGTCACACTCTGTATTACTGTTTGAAAGAAAACCGCCATTAATAATGGTATCAGACCTTTTCTAACAAACTATTAGTTACCACATTAGCGTAATAACTAAAAATCTATACTCTGTTTTGTCATACTCCAGACAGACAGGTCCAACGGCAAAATTCTCTAGGTTAGGAATGCCAATGCTTATAAAACGCTGGATAAACCTAGCTCGACAATATAGATACGCTGACATAAATATTTTGTTTAAAAAAAAAATGTTTTCCTTGTATGTTATTTTATTGGAATACACATTAGTTACCCCTATAACCCGCCCATGCATTTTCGTGGATTAACTAAGTCGTTTGATGAATCATTTAGGTATGTTTTCTTAAGTATTTTTGCAGAGGTTATGCAACGTTGTAATAATAATTGTATGTATTTATATTATTGTTTTATTTTAAAACTATTGACTAGTCAGTAAAGGCGGTGATTCATTCGAAAACTGCTGCTTTCAAGCTAACTGCATATGTTTATTTTTAAATGCTTTTAATTATTCATGTTACAGCGTCTTTCGATTGTTATTGACAGTTAACGTAGCAAAAGTTTTGATGATTTGTTTTTTTTTTCTCGATAAATTCAGCTTTTAAGTGCAGACTTAGTTTTTATATTTCCAGCCTGCGCAATGTTTTCTACAGTGAATATAACAGTTTTTACAGCGTTCTTAAAAAAAAAATACGATTTATCATGGAAAAAAAGAGACCGCCTCCATTACCGGCCTCGGCAATATGTATCGTTGCCGGCAGTGATGTTTATATACGTATAGTAAGATTCAAAACATGTCACAATTCAGTAAAAATACATTCCGATTCAATTTGTATTGCTTTGGCGGAACTTCGGTAAAACTTAACAAGATATTGCACACGCGAACGCAGTGCTTCTCATTGGTAGCACATACACGATAACGTCCACAGTGGACAGAAACGCCAAAAAGCTGGCCAAAATTAAACAAATGAAGATTTTTTTTGAAATGAAAACGTTTTAAATAGTTGTAGTGGTACCTCTAGCATTAGAAACGATCGTTAATACCGGTCCGGGTTCACTACCTGAGCGAGGAAATTACTTATTGTGCGACCGTGCAGCGCGTCACTTTGGCAGCTCGCAACGCTTCAAAAATCGATAAATTTTGTCTGCGGCGTAAAAATTCTCAGTGCAGTTTTCTGTGTCATAAAAATGGATTCTGCATCAGAAAGTAAGTACAATTAAAATATCTCAGTATCAGATCAGTTTATTTATATGGTAATTAGTAAATAATTATCGAAGTGGAGTGCATTTTTGTACATGCAACGATTCATAAACTCCACAAAAAAAGCCATAAGTTACGCGGTTGGTGATGGTTGGTCTTGAAACTTATTGGAATGTGTTCAATGAACATTTTTTTCGAAAGTGTATAAAAAATTAGCTGCATCTTTTTTGCATCTTTGCGAGATATTGACCAAAATGTGCGCGAATGCACGGATGCATGCACATTCGTGCACCATGCGTTCTCGTCATGCGTTCTCAACTCATGCGTTAAAAGTCATTACACATTTTTATTCCATTCCCCAGATCCTAATTTTCCCGAAACAAATGAAACACATGAATTCGCTTCAATTCAATAATAATTTTTGAATTATGTATATATTTTTGACCGTAATTTTTTTTGAAATTCTATATGGGATTCTTCATCAGCGACCCAAAAAAAACTGTATACAAAGTTTTGTAAAAATACAGCGATAATTGGCGAATTTTGGTATGTTTTGGGGGGAGTTCATGGCCGCCATTTTGTTTTTTTCAAATTTCAACTTCGGATTCTTGATCAGCGACACAAAAAACCCTGTATACACAATTTTAGTAAAATAGCTCAATGCCTTTATATTTTGACCAGCTTTTCGGCGTTTCCGTCCACTGTGCGTCGTCGGCCCGAATTCAACGTGGACCCACCTCGTATTGGTGCGTGGCCTCTTGTTATTACCTTTTTTAATGATAGAGGTTAGTTTATTGCAAAATTCCATTACAATTGAATTATTTGCCACAATCGACAATTGTGGTGGGAAAATCTGAGTTGCTATTTAGTCTTAAGCTGAGGGGCTAAATAATTTGTCTCTATAGGTACTTGTCATATTTTATGTTTTTTCGCAATTACTAGTCCCACTATAAATATGTCGACAATCTCTGTACGGTGCTGATATGACTATTGTTAATTAGTTGAGTAATCATTAAATATTGATGTGATGAAATTTTGACAAAAAATGCGGTAAATTAATGATATTCACTTTTTTGGAAAACGTAAAATTTGCTTTACTATTTATTAAACGTAACAAGAAAAATCAATAATTTTAACAATTTATTTATTTTGTTATTGAATAATTTTCTGTTTATTTTAATAGTATATTATTATGGTTCACCTTGTTATTACATTTTGACTTATTTTTATGAAAAGTGTTATTTTTGAGAAGTACCATTTAAGAGGTACATTAATAACATTATGTGTATTTTAATATATTATGTAATAATTTAGTGGACATGTAATAGTTTAATTTTATTAAAGTGAATTTGGTTACAACTAAGTATGTAAAAGTAATAAATATTCTTAACTTGCATTTTGTTTTATAAAAGTTCAAAATAAAAGACTTATTTTCATTAGTTTTTTACATTTCACTTTTCCAAATTAGAATGTGCATTCTTATTTAACACCTTTTCATCACATTTTTACTTGTTCGATTAAACATCAGCGTGCTTATTAATATCGATATCGTGTGAAATCCAACAATATGTGCAATTCTAAAAACATCTGTTACAAACCTGGAATACCACATATGGAATCTTTATTTTCCATCAACTGGTTCTGACATTACTTATACTTGTATGACAGTGTACGCTAGAAATTGCGCCTTGTTTATAAAGTTCTTGAAAAATGTGGAATTATAGCAAAATTAATCAATTTTATTCTAATTTGAATAGGTATATTCAAATAAATCGCTTTCAGGTCGTTATCCATAAATCGTAAAAAAATACATTTAGTTGCCCAATGCAAAGTTATTAAAGATAAAAAATCTATATCTGTACCTGAGAGCCATAACAGGTTAAGTCCAAATTTATCAGGAGATTGTCTTAAGTCCTTGTTATTGAAAACTCCACAATCCACTATAGTCCAATAAGGCCTTCGTATAAGGGGAGCAGAGATAGCTGTATGCTTAATTTGTTATGATTATTATTATGAATATATGGTTTAAGTCCCAAACAAAGTTTTCTAACTGCAAATTGCTAAAAACTTAGTTTTGTTGTCAAACCCGTTATGGCACATTTTGTGTAATTCCATATTCTGAAGTACCACTTATTTGAAAATCTGGTTGGTCAAGCGACTGGTGACGTCATGTATTTTAGCAACCCATATTTTTGACACTATTTTGAAGAAAAGTACGCGACTTTTAGAATACAAGAAAATAAAAATATGTATATAACAAACAGCTTATCTACGAACATTTTTGAAAAAAAATATATTTTATATATTTTGTTTAGAAATTCACTCATTTTTTATTGTAAAGGACATTGTCAAATTAGGTATGTCTCATTGAAATATCGAGGTGGATAGATCGAAGAGAAAATATGTGGTATGGTCGCCTAGGTCACCCGATTTGAACTCACCAGATTACTTTTTGATGATTAGTCAAAATTTTAACTAATCTGTTATCTTTTATCGTCTATTCTATAAATTATGTAGTATTTAAAAACGCTGTCTGAAAATATGAGTTGCTATTTAAAAAAATAATAATAACCATCACGTGACAAAAGATTTTCTAATAAGCGATATGGTCATGAAACATTTTTCAAATAAACTTGCGATAAAATTTTATAGACAGGTTTATATACTTTTGTAATAAGCTGTGTATATACTGTGGGATAAAATGCCAAAAAAATAATAAATATAAAATTGTTAAGATATACAGGGTGTTTCAGGTATGCGGTCATTAATTTCTGGGGGTGATTCTGCATAAAAAGAATATGAAAAAAAGTTCATATAAACATGGGTCCGAAAATCCCTCCTAAGGGCGCTGCGGGCCTCTGAAGGGGGCACCCAAAATTGACATTTTATTTAATATCTCAGGAACCCTTTGAGCTACAGTGAAGTGACTAGTTTTTACACGTGATTCGATATCAATAAAAGTCATTATCTGATGTTATTCACCAAGGGTAAATTCAGTTAGGGGTGCACAAAATTGGAAAGGGGGACTTACTTCTCCCCTGTGTTTCTTTATGTACAAATTTCTGGAAACTGGTTGGTCCTACTGTGTTACAACAAGAAAACCTTTGTTGTGTATTTATAGTCAAGGCATCATATTCCGATAAGACATTCACAAAAAATTCACATTAAAAAAATTGGGGGATATCGAATCACTGTAGCTCAAAGGGTTCCTGAGATATTAAATGAAATGTCAATTTTGGGTGCCCCCCTTCAGAGGCCCGCAGCCCCCTTAGGAAGGTTTTTCGGACCCATGTTTATATGAACTTTTTTTCATATTTTTTTTTATGTAGAATCACCGCTAGAAATTAATGACCGCATACCTGAAACACCCTGTATAAATAGTTATATTCCCTTTCACCGTCCCGAAACATATCTGGACTCTTCCTGAAATTGTGAAAAAGATACTGAAAACAGCTTCTTTCAATATAAATAAAAATAAATGTAAAACTGTCTCCAATGTAACGATTTATTTTTATATCAGTTTGACATACATGAAGACTTAACATATCACTATTCTTTGATCTCATGTCATTGCTGCCATTAATATTACAATTTTTGCTTTTTTTGTCTAAACAGAAATAATTAAGTACGTATTTTAAGGTAAAATACTCATTTAAATATACAAATGTATAATCTTTGGAAGCAATTTTAATTATTAATTACTTTGTGTAATAATTCTTTGTGTTTGTTGGTGCTCAAGATATTTTAATTGTGAAATCTTTAATCACATCTATAGACATAATAATTGAGTTTGTTTTTTCCTATTGCATTTAAATAAATTACACCATGCACGCAAGGTAACATTGTGTGTATCCACAGATAATCCTCAATTGCTAATGAAAAATTTCGCAGAATGACTTTTACCAGTACCAGTTGCATCTATTGCCGATGTTATGATACTCTTAATTAACAATTATGGAAATATGAAAGTGGGTACATACAAATTCTTCGAAATGCTTTTAATATTATTTAATAGAAAATGTTCGGTTCATTTTGCTGTATTAAATTGCGTTCTCATTGAGAGCCTATTTGACCTCGTTTACACTAGTTCAAAAGTAAGCTCTACACAAGCTTTCTTCCTCCGAAAGAGTTTCGTTTTTATATTTCTCAGCTTGTCATAAGAAATAATTCATACGTTTTGTTAAGGTATGTATGATTTCTAAAGCCAAATGTTCCTTTATCCAAAAGTGTACTTTGTTGCTTTTGCGAGTTTCAAAAAGTTTGATTGGTTTTCAGTGAGACTACTATTCTCCATTTACGATCTTTTTTACATTAAAAGTGGTTGTGGACAACTGAGGATATATTTCATTTTGTATACTATGAACAATAATAGTTGTCATTTTAATTTGAGATTAAAATTTGCAACAAAAAATGTTGTTTGTGCAAATTAAAAACATTCAACAGCAACTTGAACAGCTAAAAGTAATATTTTGTGTGCGCATTAGTAGATTTTGAATTATTTTTATTACTTTAGTGTCGTTGAAATAATGCAACGAAAAAAAATGTATCCCTCAACAATCAGCGTATTGACATACAGATAATAATACTATATCATTCATTGAAAATAAAATGCTGTTTTCATATACCAGTTCAACCAATCTAATCTAAAAGTATCGTTGTCTTTAACTGTGATGGCAGTGAATTGCGCATATACAAAGTTCTTTTGGGCACTAATGGTTTTATTATATATCTTACAGTTTTCGAAGTAAAGACATAAAAAAACATAAAACATGCTACAGAAATTAAACTAGACAACCCTCAAATCCAGAGCCAGAACTGCACGGGCGGGAATTACACCGAAAGAAATATCTGATGTGGCCAGCACATAACTTTCTTATACCAGTATATATCATCCTGATCTAAAAAAATCATTCTATTTAATTCTTCACTTACCTCAATTAAATTTTAATAGCGTATCTTGCAATGTTTCATTAAAATTTTTAAATAATTATCAGCGTCATTCGATACTGTCAATAATAATTCATGTCATATATTTTAATAATTTTTTGTTATTAACTAAATTAGACTTTTCAAATGTCAAACTGTTAAATTTATCCTAACCCCATTTTATGAGGCCGAATGTGTAAAATATTTTAGTTTACATCAGCTTTATTTAAGTACTTGGAATATACTTTATTCGCTTAATATAGTAGACATGATTTATAATCTTTCATCAAGAGATATTTTTTTGTAAAGTCAAATACAAAAAAGTCCCGTGGACCCCCTTTCAGCTGGCCAATTTTGCTCATCACCGAATTTTTCATTCTCTTTGGCCTTTAGATCAAGTGTACCAAATTTGAAAGCTTTATCTCAAAAACTGTGGCTGCTATCGTGATACTACGGACATGCGGACATATTTTTTTGTCCATAAAGTTCCTTTTTTTCATTATAATTCGTCGAGATTCGTCCAGTATTTTTTATTATTTTTTGAGTTATCGCGGATACATACATACACACACCCATCCATACACACACACACCCATTCGGAAAATAGTGAGAATGGATTCAGAAGGATTCAAAACGTATAATATCAATCAAAATCTCGAGGTCGAAAAAAAATCACGATTACTATACTTTCTTATATGGGTATAAGAAAGTAAAAACGGTTTATAAAACGCTCATAACTAATTTATAGATTGAATTAAACCAAAATAAAAAATAGGGATTCTTTAATTTTACACTGAATTAAAAGTCGTAAAATAGAAAAGAAATAGCTAAGTGCCACCAACGCGCTGTGTGCGTTTAATGATCGTTTTGAAGTAATTATTTTTATACGTTCTGTTCACAATATTTATTGATTTTAATTAAGCATGGCTTCCCAATATATGAAAATTGGTCTACGTAGTTAGTTAAGAACGATTGCTGTCACTCTGTTACGATAAAACTAAGCGATTTAACTGCGCAGATCTGCTTGTGCAAATAAATCGCTCAGTTTTATCGTAACGTGTGTAGCCGGCTTAAGGCCTTACTAAAATAGTGTGAACTTTAAAGCAGCGACTGTGGTAAGTTTTTTTGTGGATCTATTTTACATAAATGATTTTTATTTCATGCCCCTTTATCCGCAAATTTAAAATATTGGTTAGTGACTAAATTTAGGATACTATTTCTGATTCACGCTACGCCGAATTCAACAACGTTCGAATGCAATTTCCCTTTCAGTTCTGCGTGTCAAATTAAAAAGTAATGAAAATAAAAAATAACACCTTGATAGAACCGGCTATTGAAATAGCGATAATAAGAATAGACACCGGTGCACGCGTGCCACAACTATAATGAATAGCAAGCATAAGCCTACTCGGTTGAGTAACAATCTAACAACAATGGGGGTACTCCGGTAAGGGTATCGCGGAGACCGGTCAGTGGCAGAAAGTCCACTCCATGGTGAACACAGTCAGATATCTATCCTCCATGGATGGGAAAGTAATGGGGCAGTGAATTGCGAATTAGTTTGCACACCTACTCTATGCGTTCATTAACGAGCACTTGAAATTCTCGTTTTACCTGTTATAAATTCGCTATCAGCATTGAATGTGTTATATTTAGAAACAACCCCGAGACGGAGAGCGCAACAAATCCTGCATCTTTCGAGATTAGTATTTTAAAACTCGCGGAAAACATCCTACGCGCGTGCGAACTGTATTATTTCGTTTGAACTGTGATACCTCCACTAAGTGCTTACTATTGTTTTTTCGTGTACTTTGACTTGTTGATTCAAATAATTGTTTTTTTTGCGTTCTTTTTAATTACAGACGTATTTTAAAACAACTTAGTGACCATTGAGTGTTTGACAAGAATGCGAGCCGGTACAGTTGTGTTTTTTTTTAAATGTTAGTGAATAGTGGCGTTTATTAAAAATATTTACGAAAAATGTTGGAACCGCAGCATGTTATAACTCCTGGACATAGAAGTAAATCAGGGACTATTTCTTGTATACCCTTACACTTAAATCTCCACTTTTCTGCCCAAGGATTCTTTCCTAGAAAATTGAGAAGATGGGGATCTACGGGATCATGGGTAGGTTTGATTTTGCTTTCTGATTTTTTTTAATTGTTAATAATTGCATCTGTTCCTAAAAAATGTAATTTTTTGAACATAATGAGACGTATAATTTTTTTAAATAAACGGCATGTTAGTGTATATTATATATGTACTTAATATAATAATAATAATAATAATAAAAGTAACATTTATTTACACAACATTCATTTTACAATAATTTTTTATAATGTAATAAAATAGTAATAGTAGTACTCGTAATAGTAATATACAATAATATTAGCATCATTATTCTGAAATATTATACAGGGGGTTTCCTAAGTGATGCCAAAAACTTCAGCAGGTTGTTTTAAAGAAAAAATGTCTAACAACATGGGTGAGGAAATGCTTCCCTGCAAAGTTATGGCCCTTCAGACAAAGAAAAATAAAAGAATTCTGTGATTGTTTTTCATAATTCTTAATTAAATAACAGTGTTAACAAGTACCAACTAAATTTTTATTTTTTTGTGATAGCAAAAAGTTTATCTATATCAGGTACACACTTGTAAGCGAATATCATTCAAAATTAAATTTTAGACAATTTTTGGTTTTTTGTGAAAGCCGTTGCTCGAAAAAAATTCTCAAAAGACCAGAAAGCTTTCCTTTTTTTCATGTCATGCTTGTTTCAATTATCAAATTGATCTATACGAAAAAAAGTTATGTTAGAAAAATCTTTCGGCGTTCTCCGTAAACCCACTTTTATAATAAAGCTATTGTGTCCAAGTTAAATAAAGTTGTAGCCCCCAGCGACTACTAGTCGAGCCAGTTTGAAGATAGATTATACCAAAAACACTTTTATTTTTGTCCAATTCTGAATGGCCATAACTCCGGGGGAGGCATTTCCGGACCTATGTTGAGAGGAACTTTTTCCTTATAATTTAGATTTAGATGTGAGAAATTATCTCACTGTGAAATTATAAAAAAAGCAGTATTTTTTAACAATTTTGAAATTTGTCGAAATATTTTCCATCTAATTCTGGGAAAAAAATGTTACAAATATTTTACAAATTGTGTAATAAGTACCCTGGGGTCACATAATTTTTGCAACTTTTTGTCGCAAATTGCAGACGCAATTTATTTCTGCAAAATTTCCTCATATTGGGTCTCATGTTCCAATACTGATATACCACTACCTAAATTTCACCAACCATTACTGGGTATTTACAAAGTGCATAAAACCGCAAGATTTAAGGTATATTTGACACCATCATCTATCTCTAAGGAATTAGAGTTTATTTCAAACTTATTGCAGCATAAAAATGTCTGCTTCTTTGACAGCGGTAAAAGGGTAAAAAAAGCCGACGATTTTTATATTGCAAATAAGGTTGAAATAAAGTTTACACAGTTTTATTTTTTAGATATTGAATAAAGCACACTCTTCTGGCTAAAAATGGTCTCCAGGAAATTAAACTTTCGCGGTTGGCTTTCATTTCTTCAGAGCTCTGAAATGTTAGAATTACCGCCGGACCAGAAATTATCATGCGTATTTATTATTATTAATTACTAATTAGACTCTTATGTTGCCATCCCTAAATGACAGCGTGCTGTTTCATATGGGTATAATTAAAAAAAAAATCGAGAAAATAAATTTTAAATAAAAATCACCGTTGATGAGTTTTTGAAATACGTTTGTAACTAAAAGAATATGATATACAGAGGAGATTTAAATTTGAAGATGTTTTAAATAAAAATCATAAATTTTGCTGTCGTCCAGAAAGAGTTACAACCTTGTACCACAAACATGTTCTATAAAATTCGCCTTAAGTCACTGGACGAAATGGAAAATAAAATTAATATACAGTGAAGAAATTCCACGTGTAAATAGCGTGGTATATCAGAATAATTTTGATAGCAGTTTTACTCAGCTATGAACTCGGTTCTTATTTTGTTAGTTTCATTGTGTTCAAATGGCCTTTGCACTTTTTGTTAAATTTTTATCAAGAAATTACATGATATAACCAGTTATTATTACTATGTGTGGAAATTGATATTACAATGTCAGATATTCGGTTTTGTGTGGATTGAGAGACGGCACTTGGAGGTTGGTATGATATGCAATAGCAATATGGTTTCGTTACCGTATTTTCAGAAATAGGAAAACCCTATTTTCCCAATCCAACATCTATGAGATGATAGGCGAACACTTAGATCGACCAGTATTCGAGCCACAAAGTCTTTAACGTCAGTATAGTATTTCTAAAGTCCAGTTGCGGCTGGTGGATTTAGGTTGTACCATATCTCAGTATTGGAGCATGGAACCCAAACAATATTTGAAGGCACGACTATCAGTACTAATTGGAGGAGTTTTGCAGAAAAAAATTTGAGAAGAGAAGTTACAAAAACGCGCAGCCTCCCCAAATTCCTTCTAGACTATTAGTAAAACCTTTGCAAACTATTTTTTTTTTTCGTAATGAGAAAAGAAAACTTATCACCCCGTTTTTTTTTTTTGGTTATTGAAAATTTTGATTTTTTGTAAAGTTATGACATTTTGAAATTTACACTATGAAGAACTTGAATTTCAGTGTCATAACTTTACAAAAAAATCAAAATTTTCGAAAACCAAAATAAAAAACGGGGTGATAAATTTTCCTTCTGGTTACGAAAAAAAATAGTTTGCAAAGATTTTACTAATGGTCTAGGAGGAATCTGGGGAGGCTGGGCATTTTTGTAACTTTTTTTCTCAAATTTTTTTTTCAATTTTTTTTCTGCAAAACTTCTTCAATCAGTACTGTAGTCGCTTGGGTTCCATGCTCCAATACTAAGATATTGTATAACCTAAATCCACCAGTCGCCGCTGCTAAAGTCAGTTGGAACGCCGAGAAAGGAATTTAAACGCCCGACAAAATGATTTACTGATTTAATGGATAAATCCATTGTCGGCGTTTTTATAGTTTTCCAACTGACTTTAGAAATACTCTCGGAAATACTATAACTAACGAATTTTTTTAAATATCTTGGTAATATTAACAAAATAAACAATTAACTGAGTGATCTGAAGTCAAAGTATTGGGCATTGGGGAAAGCTCAGAAATATCCTATTTCAACGAATTTAATATTATTATTATTATGCGATGGTTCACAAAGATTTATGAAATATTGATTAGACGTGGAACATGGTTAGTTAAACTAATTGCTACATCTCTAAAGAATCGCGGTTTTCATTATTTGAAATAAAACAATAGCACATAAGAACTTTCTTCGCTAATTCCAATAGTAGGCACTTAAATTACTAAGTGAAATTCATTCGAGACTAATCGCTTAAAGATATTGATCTAATATGAAAGTTCTAATTGTTATTTTTGTAGTAAATCTTTGTTTTGAATTGCTGATAATAAAATAATATTGTTCGATATCCACCTTAGGTGATATTAATTATATATTATATCCATTTTTTAGAATTATAGTAATCGTAGAAAGTCGATAAATATAAATTACAGGTATAAATGAAAATATTAATTTAGGAATAAATTAATATAATCACGTCCATAATTATTATCAATTAATTATTTGCTACGTTAAAATGAGAGTAAGTTTTTTCCCGTTATTTATACATATTCGGATTAAATGTCATCTTCCTTCAGCAATAATTATAGGCACGTTTTTAGAATTTATTACATATACAGAGGAAGACGAACTTTTTAAAATTGTAATTAAATGTATCATAATCATACATATACAGTGGACTATAGAATGAAAAAAATGTACCTATATGGAAAATACAGATATAGCCAACAATCTAATAGAAAGGAGTTGCAACGCGAACACGACTCTTTATTTTTAATCCCAGAACAAATTATAGGGCGAAAAACTGTGTTATTACCTTCTGAAACCATATAGGGATATATGTGCAGATTAAGATTGTTTTCGTTAAATTTATACCGTTAACTGGTTAAATAGGTACAAGGTATACTAGAATACAAAACCCTATCCCAAAATTACTCAAAACTGAATTATTTTCACAGAACGGGTTTTAAATATATTTAAGCCAATAATTATAATGTATAATTATAATTCATTGTCTTTTTAAAATCAGATAAGGTTAAATGTAATATACCAAAATAATAAATCAATGCGTGCGGGAGGCACAAATATAATGAAAATACCTTTCAAGTTGGCTGTTCTTAGATATACCTAATAATAATAATAATAATAATAATAATACTTTATTCATCCAATAGATCATTTACATGATATAGGACAGGTACGGGGATCAAAACAATTTATACATGTTCACTAAATAAGAAGTAAGAAGTTACTTCAGAACAGACAATTATACACAAAACAAATATAAAATCTAAAATAACTTTACATATTAAAATGAGATTTATTGTATTGACAATAAAATATTGTCATTAAAATTTTACTTTTAATAAAAGATTGTCACAAAATTTTACTTTTAATTAAAAGTCGTCACTCATATATTCATCTAAAGAGTAGTAGCTTTTACTTCTTAGCTCAGATTTAATTTTACTTTTAAACTCCCTATCACTGAGTTCTTTATATGAATTTGACAGTTTATTAAATACCTTTATAGCCAAAAATTTGGGACTTTTTTCATATAAAGATAAACGATGACTTGGAATTTCTAAAGTGCCTACACATCTTGTGTTATAATTGTGGTTGAAATTAAGCTTTTTTAAATTTTTTAGTTCGGATTTAGCATAAAGTAGCAAACTTAGCAGAAAAAGACTAGGAAGCGTTAAAATACCTAATTTTTTAAAAATATCCCTGCAACTAGTTCTCTTATTTACCCCTACTATACAACGCACAGCTCTTTTCTGTAATTTGAAAACTCGCGTGGCCTCCGGCGATGAACCCCAAACTATGATTCCGTAATTAATCCTGGAGTTAAAGTAAGCATAGTAGTAAGACATCAGAACTGATTGATTGACCACCTCTCGTAGTTGATTTAAGCAATAGCAAGCTGGAGCCACCTGTTTACAAATTTCGTTAATGTGCACAGTCCATGAGCAGTTAGACGATATATGCAACCCCAAGAATTTGGTTGACTTGACCTGTTCGATTGAACTCTTATCAATTTTTATGAGGAAGCTATAGTCAAAATTAACTTTACTAGTGTTGAAACACATAAATTTGGATTTGTTTCCATTTAACAATAAATTATTGGCAGTGAACCAGGTGTGTGCTTCGCGTAATTGTTGATTAGCCATGGTTACTAAGGCATTTGTATTAGCCGCACTAACTAGTAAGGATGTGTCATCAGCAAACATTACTGAATTTGGGCTGTTAAAACTATTTACATAAATTATATAAAGTAAGGGCCCTAAGACTGATCCTTGCGGAACTCCCACTGACATTTGTAAAATATTTGATTTGCAATGATCTATTTCAGTATAGTGCTTTCTTCCATAAAGGTAACTCCTAAACCAGTTCAGCGACTGACCGCGCACGCCATATTTCTCCAGTTTATTTAATAGAGAGGCATGGCAAACGAGGTCAAATGCTTTACTTAGATCAAGGAAGATACTTATACATTTATTTCTGTCATCTAATTTATCATATAAAATCGTTAGAAATGTTGTAATTGCAGATGTTGTGGAACGACCTTTTCTGAATCCAAATTGGTTGTTGTTAAATAATTCATATTTGTCAAAAAACTTAATTACTCTGGTTGCTATACATTTCTCAAAAATTTTAGAAAAAGAACTTAAAATTGAAATAGGCCGATAATTTTCAATTTCAGTCCTGCTGTTTGATTTAAAAACAGGTATTATTTTTGCAATTTTTAACTTCTCCGGGAAAACACCTTCTGCCAAGGACAAATTAAATATTGTTGTTAATGGTTTACTTATCAGATGTGCACATTTTTTAAGGATATTTACATTTATGTTATCATTACCTGAAGAGTTAGAATTTTTAAGATTTCTTATGATGTCAACTATTTCTAATTCGTTTATAGGATGGCAGAAAAAAGAAGATGCATTAATTTTAATGTTTTCTGTCATATTCTGCTGGCGTACTGCATTTGCCAATGTTTTGGGAATATTATTAAAGTGATTATTAAAAGTGTTACTTACTATTATAGGAACAGTGATGGTTTCATTATTTATATTTAAACTTAGTGACTTGTTAGTATTTTCTTTATTAGGGTTAATGATTTTCCAAGCAGCATTCGATTTATTTTCCGCATTTAGTATCAAATTATTATTGTACATTTTTTTAGCTTTTTTTATTAACTGTCTGTAAATGGATTTATACTTTTTATAAAATGATTTGATTTCTTCATCTCCACTCAAAGTGAACTGATAGAGGTCTTTTAACTTTTGTGAAGAAATTTTTAGCCCATTTGTCATCCACTTCTTGGTGGCACCAGCACTGGTATTAATTACCTTACTTTTTAGAGGAAATGCCAAATTAAAGTAGTATAAAAAAAAGGTTACTAAATTGTTCGTATTTCTCATTAACATTGATGAGAGGATCAATCAAACAGCTCCAATCTTCCTTCGCTAACAGGGTGCAAAAATGAGAGATATTTGCAGGATTATTTAATGCTCGATACTTAATAGTTTTAGAGACATTTTTTTGAGTATTCAAATTAATAGATATAAGCTGAGCGTTGTGATCACTAATAGCATTATCAATTATACCACTATTATAAATATTTTCAAAATTCACACAAATATTGTCTATGCAATTTTGAATTCTTGTTGGTACTTCAATGAGAGGCTTAATACAGTAAGAATTTAATGTATCCAATAGATCAGTTAAATTATTAGATGGTTTTAAAAAATTTATATTAAAGTCTCCACAGATGATTATCTTATGTTTTTTATTATTTTCAATAAGCATACTAATTGCAGTGTTTAATTTCTCTATAAATGTTGTAATGTCCCCATCTGGACTTCTATACAATGTTAAAATTAGAACAGATTCATTTGCACTTAAAAGACACCTAAGCCCTACACATTCGAAATGTTTTTCAACAGAGAGATTTTTTATATAGCTGAGTTCTGTACACTGTAAAGTATTCTTAGCGTAAATACAAGTTCCACCATTTTTAAGTGCACTTCTACAAAAGTAACTTTGCAATGTATAACCGTCAATGTTAATTGACGGTATGTGATTGCTATTGGCCCAGTGTTCAGAGACACAGAATATATCACATTTCGAGTCAGCTAAAAATATTTCAAGTTCCAGAAGCTTATTGCTTATACACTGGACATTTTGGTGTACTATATTAAATTTATTAGACGAATTTGTGATTCTGTCAGTAATTCCAAATTTGTAATATTGTTCATTATTTCTAACGTGTTTTACATTATCATGGCCTACCTTAACATTATTGTGTACGAAAAAACATGTTTCTGTTTGTATGAACTTGATTTTCGGAGACAAGTGAAGAATTAGGGTCAGGATCACACTCACTTCCATTGTCATCACTGACTGAGAATTCCTCTACACTACGTTCATCATCACCAACTAAGATCGTTTCTGAGCTTTGTGGTTGTGGTATTTGGGGGCATGCTTCCTTACTCAAATCTCGAACTTTTACAAAGGTCAGGTTTTTAGTATTAGATTTCTCTGTTAATTTGAACAGTATTTCTTCAATAAAGTTTTTATTATTTTTTGTGTTATTAAGAGAATCTAGATATGCCACATTGCCCTCAGTGTAATGATTAATTTTTTGAATGAATGATCTTAAATTCACATTAAATTTATTTATAAATCTGTTAAAGTTATTACGAACCCTTTCGTCACTGTTAGGCACCGTACTAATAAATATATTTGTGTGGGAACATTGTTTTATTTTAGCACATAGATTTTTAAAACTAGGATAACGCCCAAAGTGAAAGTCATTAAGACCACCAATTATAATCACATAATCAGATGTACTGTAGCTGCTAACAAGTTTGTCCATATTTTCTATCACTTGAGACAATTTAGCATGGGGTTTAATAAATGATTGGACATTGTACTTAGCACCAATCTTACTACTTATTTTGGTATTTACTCCATATCCTAATTCATCAGCCAGTATCAATATATTGTTTTTCATGATGTTATTAACTTTTACACTAAGTTTTTTATTTGGGACAGGATTTTGAGTAATTTTATGACACATATTGTTAACAACAGTCAATTGTGCATTAGTCTGGTCAGTATAACATGCTTCAGTTAGTACTGCTTGAATTTCCTTTTCGGCCATCTCACATACAGTCTGAGTATGTCCATTTATGTACCTTTTAATTGATACGCCACTGCCAGTTGATGTGGAGACGGTTTTATTAATTTTAGTGTTTGTTTGAGTGCTAATGGTTTTTGTAATACTATTTTTTTTGGTTCGCGTTTTTCTCGAATTCTTTTAATTGTTTCCTTAGTTCTTGAATAATTTTTTCTTGTTTATTTATTAGACAATTCATTTCTTCCTCTGCTTTTATGGTTTCTTGAATAAACAATTTATGTTCACTTTTTAGTTTCTGGATATAATGATCTTTCAGTTCACTATCACTTGATAGATCGTTAATAGTTTTTTCTAATACACTTATTTCATCCTCACCTTCACTAAGATTGCTCACATTTTTGTCCATACAACAAATTATTTTATTTTCTTTAATAAATTGGATACGGCTTTTGAAGCGTGGTAAACAGCTTTTGTGAAATATACTGTGACACTTGGTACACACGTAATGAATAAATTGTTTATTTACACAGCACTTATAGCTAATTATACTAGAGCACCGTGAATTCATTGTATGTTGTCTTTCTAAGATCTACTACTAATACCCAGAATAATTCTGCAAATATTTTTTATCTATATGTATTAAAAAAAAGTGTCTTCCACACCAAAAATATATAACAATAAATAGTATTTTTTTACATTATACCGAGACGGTAGCGCAGTTGGCTAGAGCGCGGCCAGAAAAATATAAATAAGACCATGAAAAAAAAATTATTGAAAGAAATTTACTTAATTTATTTAAAAAAAAAAATCATATTGAAAAAATTATCGGAAAACAAGACAAAATATCTGATGTGGCCAGCACATAACTTTCTCATACCAGTAAGTATATATCATCCCGATCTAAAAAAATCATTCTATTTAATTCTTCACTTCAATTAAATTTTAATAGCGTACTTTGAAATGTTTCATTACAATTTTGAAATAATTAATTTTCAGCGTCATTCGATACTGTCAATAATAATTCATGTCATATATTTTAATAATTTCTTCTTGACATTTTTGTAACTAAATTAGTAATTTCAAATGTCAAACTGCTAAATTTATCCTAACCACATTTATGAGGTCAAATGTGTAAAAAAATTCAGTTTACAACAGCTTTAAGTACTTGGAAAATATATTTTATTGGCTTGATATAGTAGACATGATTTATAATCTTTCATCAGGAATATATTTTTTTGTAAAGACAAATAAAAAAAAGTTTGGGTCCCGTTGACCTTCTTCAGCTGGCCAATTTTGCTCATTACCGAATTTACCATTGTCTTTGGCCTTTTAGAACAAATTTGAAAGCTTTACTTAAAAATCTGTGGCTCCTATTGCGATACTACAGACATGCGGACAGATGTTTTTTTCATAAAGTTATGTTTTTTCATTATAATTCGTCGAGATTCGTCCAGAAATGCAATAAATTTTTTTTCCCTGAAATTGTATCTTTTTCTTTTATTCATTATGTTTCTTCTGGTGGTACCGCATTCACCAAATTTAATGTGTCACCTAAAATGTTGTTAAAAATCTTAACTGCCAAATTTGGGAAGTCTCCCATTAGTATTTGTTGAGTTTTCGCGGATACACATACACACACACACACGCATCCACACAAACGCGCACCGACAGACATCATTCGGAAAATAATCAGAATGGATTCAGGAGAGTTCAAAACGTATAAATCATTCAAAATCTCGAGGTCGAAAAAAACACGATTACTATACTTCCTTATATTAGGTATAAGAAAGTAAAAATTGTTTTAAATATTAAAACGAGATAAATGTTCTTGAGATAAAAATATTAGGTATAAGGAAGTAAAAATAAAATGAGAAAAATGATTTTTAAAATTCTTGTAATATATCTTTAGACAAAATTTTACATCAGGCTCGCTTTATATATTTTTCTGAATCATGTTTTGCTCCAAAAAAATATGCAAAAGTGGTTCTGCCGTGAGCTAGGTTGATGTTTTAAAATTTTTGACCTTCTGTTATGTATTTTTGATTTTTTGACCACAGCAATTTGCTATTCAAGTTAAAAACAACACTCCTTATAAACTGACTTTCAAAAATCAGTATACAAAAAATTGTTCCAGTTGTTCAGGCCATCCGGGACACACTGTGTGTATATATCTATATTATATATTTTTCCTCCAAATCAAACTAAGCCGACACGCGACAATTTTATTATATGATTTTCTAATATCATAAGTCATACGTAACCTTGAGATAAAAGTATACCTAGGTACCTATATGTAAATTTACTACCTATATTATAAAATAAATTGTTCCCGTGCTATACGTCTGTGTTTACTGTTAACAATAATTTGGCCGTTTAATTATAGATGAAATTACGCGTATGACTAGCATGTGATAAGTAATATATCAGCAGAGGTGCCAAAAATTCATAATTTATACGTATGTATTGGCAGTATCTCCGATATCTACAAAAACTTTTATATCGCAAATGTCGTTTAACCAATTCAGTAAAATCATATTATCTTGAATATGATGCACAATGATAAGGACTTGTTTTAATGCATACAATTGAGATTATAACACTTTATCTATTTATGTTTTAAAAGCATCATTTTTTATTAGTGATTCTCAGTAAAACAAACCTCGTTTAAAAATAAATGTTTCGTGGTTAATATTCCATGTGACAACTAAATTCTAATAAATCCAGATTTCTGACCAAAAGGACGGAGATCTTTATATTGGAATCCGATTCCTTTCACTTATTTTTCGTAGAAAAGTCTGGATTTTTTTTGGTGACAACTTCATGGTGGCAGCATGTGACGCTTCTTGAATTTCTGCAGGGACATCGCTTTCACCATTGGACTCACTCATTCTCAATAAAAACACGGAGCCAATCTTCTTGCGCGAAAATAATAGAGCGATATGTTTTTATGTTTGTTTACTTGATGCCTTGGAAACAATAAACATGTGTGACTTGTAATTGTCACTCGATTTTTGACTTGACATCATTTTGATGTTTTAAAATATGGAAATATGCTTTCAACTTATGTGCAAAATACCTTTTTGCATTCTAGATTATCAGCCATTCGCTTTCGGCTGGTGCCTATCTTTCCACTAATGCAAAAAATATGACAATATACTTACTCTACAAATCACTAGTGTCCAAATGTTTATATAAATCTGTAAATTGACATTTGTGAAGATTTTGACATCATGAAATTTAGCAGCTCTTAAAATTTGAAACGTCAAAAATTCCTATTGGGAACCAAAATCACCACAGCGCATATGGCGCTGCGATCAGATGAGTAAAAAATCAGCTGATTCTTGATTTGTTCATATTCGTTTTATTTGCTTTTGTGGGTTCTTTCTTATTATATTATTCGAAAGTTGGTTAATTAAATTTCATAAGTTTAACCTATTTTTCACTATTTTTTGCTAATTTGTGGGAGTACTTAACCTAAAAATGTGACTATTAGAACTAAATACCTTCTGTGATATAGTCCTCTGGCTTGAAATGAACACGCATGGCCGAAGTTATTGCTTTTCCCATGAATTTTGTTTTATGACTTCACAGGATATGTGCAGTCTCATACACATATGATATTTCAAACACCCGAGATTGAAATATAATATCGAATTTCGCTATGACTTTTCTACTTAAGGTAGCTTTAGCACGCCCTCGTAGCCAGGATTGCCAACATAACACTTTAAATCTCTGTGAACATTTTTCTATTGGTGAGATCGAAAAATGAGAGCAAATGATTCATCTAAGTACTATACGAATTTAATATATAAAATTACAGGCAATACTGATGCGTATTTTTTTTTTAATAGGAATATTTTATTTTGTGCCATTTTATGAAACTAAATAATCGTATTTAATATTAATAAAAAATACGCATCAGTACTGCTTGTAATTTTTTGTATTAAATCTATATTGTATTTAGGATGAACCGTTTATTTTCGTTTTTCGATGTTACTAACAGAAACATTTTAACAGCGATTTATAAATTTAAGTTGAATACCTGGTGAAAATGCAGCCTTAATGGGTAGAATTGAGTACAATAATTGTACGTTGTGTAACAATATAATACTTATATAATTACTTATTAATAACATTAAATTATAATTAAAAGTCATACACCATATGATTTTTTAAACCCAACCTTAATTAAAATAAACAACTCATTGTTTGTACTAATTAAAGTTAGATAATTAAATTAGGTGAAAGATTACGTATTTAATAATATATTATATTAGTTATGAAATGTTAAGGAAAATGAATATCGTTATGCACACTTAAGTATTGAGACTATTCCGCCATCGTCGGCAAAGATACAAGAGAAATGTATTAAAATATTTATGATATACAGTGTGTCCCAGGATTTATGTTACAAGAGTTGAGAATGACTAAAAATTTTGGAATTTCAATCCTTGCATGGCTTGAAATTAATTTTAACCATATTTTCGATTTTTTAAAATCACCGGGGCCATGACACCTAAGAAAAAAACAATTTGTTAGTCAAGTAAAGTACCTTATCCGTTCATAATACTGGAAAATGTTATTAAGAAAAATTATTCAGAGTGTGATTTAAAAAATTTCAGGAAGATCAGCCAA
Organism: Rhamnusium bicolor; assembly: GCA_029963845.1. NCBI lineage: Eukaryota > Metazoa > Arthropoda > Insecta > Coleoptera > Cerambycidae > Rhamnusium > Rhamnusium bicolor. The sequence continues at coordinate 1,260,445 of JANEYF010001760.1, forward strand.
TTTCGATGAAACCGATAAAATAGGTAATCTCCATTCAAATCACACAATTTATTTATTTATAAAGTGATTTCCCTTCATTATGCATTGCAGCATAACTACGCTATGAACAGTTTTTTTTTATAAAAAAATTACGTGATTCGAACAGACTTCCTATTTTATCGGTTACATATAAATGGGCTGATCTTCCTGAAATCTTGTATGAAGCCATATCATATTCTGAACAATATTTCTTAATAAAATTTTGCAATATTATAAACGAATAAAGTATTTTACTTGACTATTTTACTTTTAAATTATTTTTTTATTAGGTGTCATGGCCTCCGTGATTTAAAAAAAAATCGAAAAAATGCTTAAAATTTATTTAATGACGAGCAGGGGTTAACCCAACATATCAAATTGAAATTCAAAAATGGTTAGTCATTTTCGTCTCCTAGAACATAGAAGAATGGTTAATATTTTTTCTACTGACGTTTCGAAAGTAGGCTTATCCAAACGGAAAACTTCCTGCGTGGAATGCGAAAAAAAAATAAAATTGATTTTTAGAATAAAAATACATATATTTATGAAGTTTTACTCGAATCGTATTGCCTGTAATTTCTTATATTAAATCCATATGGTATTTAAGATGAAATATGTGTTCTAATTTTTTTCATTCCTATCAATACAAACATTTTAACAGCGATTTAAAATTTTATATTGGTTATCCTGGAGACGAGGAGATGCTAACGCCGCCTTCAAACGTAGAAGAATTAGAATAATCGTAAAGGTATATATTTTGAGTAATGGTTAAAAGACATTTTTTGCAAACCAATCATATGCGCCTCATCTACGCTCCATAATAGAAACTGCATGAACAAATATTGAATTTATTTCATTATACTCGTAGTACTTTTATATGGTACCACTTTGCAATTTGTAGTTATTTATTATTAATCTTATGATGTCTACCGGTGAATTAGATTGTTATCAAAATAAATATGTATATTTTGTTTTATATTATTCGTTTAAGTTATAAATATGTTTTAAGATTTATGTAAAACAGTCCAAATGAAATTAGTTTTAGGTATTTTACTGCCTCACCCCTAAAAGTAAGTTATTTATTCGTGAAAAAAATTTTGAAAATTTTCATTGAATTTGTGGACGATCTCGACGAATTATGACAATACACAAAATTTCAGACAGAAAAAAATTTCTGTCTGTGTGTCTGTCTTGTTCGCGATAGCAGCTACAGTTTTTGAGATAAAGCTTTCAAATTTGGTACACACATTCTAGAGGTCAGGGAAGAGATTGAATTCGTTGATGAGCAAAATCGGTCTAAAAAAATATTAGTGATATTCCACCAATGTGACTTTTTTGAAACGTCAAAATGTGACTTTTTTTGAAACGTCAAAATGTGACTTTTTTGAAACGTCAAAAATTACTTTTATTATAAACTACACCACAGGTCGAGTTTTACTACGGTGAGGAAATTCTGATCCTCAAGTAATTGGCAGCGGTTTTTACTTTTCATTATACTTACACTCTGGTATCAAGTTTAGCTTGCGAAAATCGAAACTTTTTCCTAAAAGAAGCATGCTCATGAGAGCCACTTTTTTTGACGATTTAATTCTAAACAGCTAGAAAAATCTAATTATAATTTTCCTCAAAAATAGGGAGTAGTAGAACCCATTTTTGGGTGTACTTTCTGGAACTGTTTAGAAGTATCCCCAAAAAGTGACTTTCACCCTTATTATGCAATATCGGAAATTAGTCTATACAACAAACTACACCTTAATTATCAGCCCCCGGGATATTGCCCCTTAATTATGAATCATCCTGTATATACAGGTAAATTATTACACTGTTAAGTAGGTTTTGTAATGTTATTAATTTGAAACGCACTCATATCTCATATCTCTACATTGAAAAAAAATAATTGTCACCTTTATAAAACCCAAGTTGTAAAAAATTTGTATCAATAACTTATTAACTGATAAGTTTTATATCTATATTTTTTTACAATTTCAGAGCCCAATCGGTACTTCAGACGCTTTGGATCATTCGCTAGCCAGCGGTGTGGACATGAGGACTAGCGTTGTGCGCGTAGCTGAAGACTATACCAAAAGGAAAAACGTCCTTCGGGTATCTGCCGTGAAACCATGCAGGTCAGAATTTTTGCTTCAAGCTGAAAGCAGCGAGGAGTTTGCTGATTGGGTGAAAACTTTACAAGAACAGGTCGCGGCCAGTACGGATGCAGAATTGGTAAGAAATCATTATTTATCACTTGCAGTAGAACAGAAAATTTTGGTAAATAATAAACCGAAATATATATTCTGTGTTTGTTTGGAAAATGATTGTACCGCTTGCCAGCCACTTATTAATAAGGTGGTTTATTGTATTTATATAACTATTTAAAAAGCGCAGAATGTTGTCACAGGTTGTTAATGCAGTTTTTTTTTAATAATAGGAATGAATTAGAAATATCCTGGTCTTTCGGTCATTTAAATAAATAAAAACAATATTTATTTTCCTACATTTCTGTTTATTACAACCGTCGTCGTCAGAAAACTACAATTAATTACACAATACGGATTGTTTTGGTATTTTTTGGTACAATTTTACATTTTATAACTATTGCAGACGAGTGTTTATGTGTGACTGAAACTTTTATGGGTGTATTATTAGATTGATATTTTATTACGTTGGTGGTGTGAATTATTAGGCCTAAACAATTTATTTTATGTGTGGACTTGATGGAAAGATGTAAAAACTTGTTAGTTTTTATTTTTATAAATGTATTACATATTCTTTATATTTAACTTAATAAGCTGAAATATGTTTCGCTTTAATTCTCAATATCTGTACGGTTGTTAATTGCGTTATTATGTCTTTTAATTTGTAGCATTTCTTGTATTGTTCTTCGGTGGTAGTTTGGTTCTCTTTCTAGTATGTTTATATTGTTAAAATCAAAACTATGGTTGTAATCTAATACATGTTTCGTAAGCGCTGTAGAATTTGAATTTACTGTTTTTATATTATATTTATGTGTGTATATTCTTTTGTGTAGGTATGGTTTAGATAGGCCTATATATGTATTGTTACAGTTATTGTAGTTTATTTTGTAAACGGTATTAGTTTCTTTTTTTGGTTGTAATTTAGGGTTAAGTTTTGTGAAGAATTTCTTTGTCATGTTATGCGGTTTATGTGCTATTGATATATGTTTTTTTTTAATATGTTTGAGATGTTTTCTGATTCCTTTGGTATATTGGGCATAGAGATATATTTCTTATTATTTTGGTTTGATGGATTCTTTGTTTTATTATATATTGTATGTATTCTTTTTTTATTATTATTATAGGTTCATAAAAGTTTTTAGGGTAAGAGTTTGTTTCAAGAACTTTTTTAATTTTTTTTATATTATTGGGTCTGTACTTTGGGTGTGAAAGTTGAATGGCGCGGTCTGTTAGGCTGTTAACGACACTTTTTTTGTAGCTATTAGGTGTGTTTGAGTTAAAATTTAGGTACTAAATTTCTTTCGTGTACCAGTTTGTATCGATGATTCCGGATTCGTTATATTTGACAGTTATATCAACGAAATTTATACTATTTTCTTTTTCTATTTCGGTGGTGAATTGCAAGCGTGGGTGATAATTATTGAAACAATTAACTGTATAAACTATTTTATTTTTTTGTAACCAAATAATATAATCATCTACCTATCGTTTGTAGAATTATGGTTTATAGTTTAATGTTTGTAAAACAGTGTGTCCTAGTTGTTCCATTACTAAATTTGCAATTGTGGCTGAGATAGGTGAGCCCATGGCGGTTCCGAAAATTTGAGAGAAAAATTGGTTATTATATGTGAAGTAAGTGGAATTTAAACATAATGTAATTGCATTGATGAACTCGTCTTCGGTAATTGTTGTGAATTTACTAATTTCGGGCCATTTGGGTTGTATGCATTTTATTGCAAGATCTATTGATATATTGGTGTACAGAGAAGTAACATCAAGGGACATAATAATGTAGTCTTTGAAAACTGTTTGTTTTTTTATGAAGCCACAGAAATGCCATTAATCTTTTACGTGGTACTCGGTTTTTCCCAAAATGTTCTTTTTGATAAGAATTTTGATAGGTTATAAGTAGGACTGTTTATGTTGCTAACTATTGGTCTTAATGGAATATCTTGTTTGTGAAGTTTTGGTAGGCCATACAAAAAGGGGGCGTGGCCATTGTGGCAGATGAGTTTTTTTTTTTTGTTATTATTATTTTGAATTTTTTTTGTGGGGGTGTTGAATTTCTTTTTTTGTATGTGGTGTTGTCATTAAGCATATCATTCATTTTTCTTTCGTAGTCTGTTTTGTACATAATTACTGTTTTATTACATTTATCTGCTGTTAATATGAAAATATTTGAATTTTCTGTTAAAAATTGTACAGTCGCATTAATTTAGTGATTTAGTTGGTTTTTGGTTCTCTTGCTAGTATTTTTTAATTTATTTTTATAATTTGTAAGTAAGTTGCAAATTTTATTTCTAATTTCTATCTTATATTCATTATTAATATTTATTAAACGAGGTTCTATGCTTGCAATTATTTTATCAATAGGTAAGGTATTATTTGGTAGAGAGAATTTTGGTCCAAGACTTAAGATATATTTTACAGTGTCAGGAATTTTTATTTTGGTTAGAGATTTGTGAGCCAATTCTCGTTAATTATGAGTGGTTCGGATGTGATTCTTGAGTTCATTATATGATTAATTTTTTGTATGTGTCTATTTTTAATATTGGTAAACAAGGTCTCTGTTTTTTTACTGAGTTGTTGATAAAAGTTATGTAGGTAAGTTTTGTCGAAAGAGTTTTTTAATTTTGTTTTGTTTTTTCTCTATTTGAATTTCAATCATTTTTCTCTTATAGGTAACAAATTCATAGTATATTGTGTATTTTGATTTTAGTTTTTCGTTGTGTACCATGTAGGTTTTAGGTTTAATTTTCAAAAAATAAGGGTTAATTGTAATTTTTTTTATTTTTTATAATATATAATCATCTAAATGTATCGAAAACAACTACCTTATTTTATCTATAAAACGCAAAAACACTTGACTGTTAGGCGCATAGTAATTTAATAAGATTAAAGCTGATAACATGATATAATTTTTAGTAGTAAAAATCACTTGATGTGTTTGTTGGTATTCCTAAATATTGTTGTTAAGAAATAAATTATGTCTATATATAATTAATTGGTTTACCTCTTAATGGTAATGGTAAATTTAAAATTTTTCTTAGATATAAGAATGTTTTATTTTTATAACATCCGTATAGCAAATAATGTCTGAATGTTGAATATTCATATTTGTCTATAGGACCCTGTCAATAGCAAGCAACAAGCTGTACCCCAGATGGTACCAGCCTCGACGACCATCCAGGTTCAGGGCAGCCACCTGTCTCCACAACTGAGCAAGTCTAAAACAAACTCGTCGAGAAACCGCTCACCAACCGGCCAATCGCCAGTTAGCAAAACTCGCAAGCCTACGCAAATCGCCGATCCTTCCACCAGTCCTAAGTCAAAAACATGGCGCGGACGAATGGCAAAACAGTTCAGAAAGTTTAACCAAGGGGGTAACAGCCCTAGTTCTCCTACAGCTCCGGAAGGGTCAACCTTTGGTATACCCATTGAAGATTGTTTACCATCCTCAAGTAATGTGTATGTGCCGCGATTTGTGGAGATTTGCACAGATATTATCGATGAACGCGGTCTTCAAACTGTTGGTATATACCGGGTCCCTGGTAATAATGCTTCTATTACTGCTCTTACTGAAGAAATCAACAGAAATTACGATGAAGTACCTTTGGAAGATCCCAGATGGAATGATCTACATGTAGTTAGTAGTCTGTTGAAATCCTACTTTAGGAAAATGCCAGATTCACTGGTAACAGTGCATCTTTATCCTAGTTTTATTAAAGCGGACAAAATTGAAGATCCAAAATTGAGGTTGGAGGAATTGAGGAGGCTTGTCAGAAGTTTGCCAAAACATAATTATAACACTTTGAAGCATATCATAATGCACCTGAAGAGGGTAGCAGATAACAGCCAGATGAATCGAATGGAGGCTAAGAATTTGGCTATTGTTTTTGGACCAACCATTGTTAGGCCTGAAGGGGAAAATATGGAGAGCATGGTCAATCACATGACGAATCAGTGTAAAATTGTGGAAAGTCTCTTAACACATGTGAGTACAATCAATTCATAATTTAATTCGACTTATTAATTTTTTTTTTTGTTTTGTTGAAGTAGTCATCACATTTATCTACTACAAAAAACACAATGCTTGATAAAAACAATTTGGCAAAACACATTTTAAGATTTATAATTATGGATATCCATTTATTTCTTTCCTTTATGTTAATCATGACTACTCCAAAATTCACAATTTTTTTCAGTACTCGGTGCAAATAGAAATAATTACTGTATGATTCTAGGCCGATTGGTTTTTCCCTGAAAATGATGATGAGGAATTGCCCCCAGTGCCCCTTGCTTTACCGGATGCCAATGAAGAATTTGAATCTGCGAACAATCAAGCTTTGTTATTGCATAATATTAGCAAATATGAAGGTGAGCTGAAACGCTTTATGCCTAGGCATGCTTGTATTGACGTGTTTTTATTTTTCCAGCTTTAAAGGATCAGAAAGAAAAGAATGGTGCATTATTTTCATCTATAATTTCGGCAGCACAACGTAAAGTGAAAAGAAAACCAACTAAAGGTAGTAATTCCTTGCCAGAATCAAAAGACGAACCTACTTCGCCTACCAATTTGAAGGTATTCCCTTCGCAATCATTTTCACCTAATGATCTCAAAGAAGTAAGTCACCTAGATTTTTTGCATAATGAAAAACAAGTTATTTACTCAGTAAAATATTTTAAGTTGTAACTTCCACAAGGATCTGTTGTGGGCCCTTTTATATTGGCGAGTACAATACATGTCATTATTTTTTAGAGTACAAGCCCAGATGGTAAACTAAGTGAAATACCAACAACAGTAATGGACATAGAGAAGAAAAACAAACCGACTGAAAAAGTGCCTTGGTTCAATTACTCAACAGATAAGGATGATTTTCACAGAAGAATACAAAACTTTAAACAGGAAACAGAGGCAATGCTACAATTACCTAGAAAAACAGAAATATCCGTTAATAATATAGGTAATATCAGATATTAGTTACTAATTAATTATTTTTCTCTAATTTTTAACGATTTGAAGATACATTTCTTCTTCTTCTTTCAGAATCCCGACCCACAGGACAACTGAGCTCTTCGGCTAGCAACGTTAATCAAAACGCAAGACTGTCAATGAAACCGGCTGATCTACACTTACTTACAAAAACACACAGTGCTTCCAATGTGTTCACGCGTACAGTGAACCCAGAAAATAGTAGAAACAGTTTAAGTTCAGTGGATAATAACACGTTTTCAGTGCAATACAACAGTAAAAACATGAGTGATAAAAACAATGACTTTAGTAATAGTAGTTTTCAATATTTAAGTGCTAATAATACGAAACAGTTTCCAGACAAGAGAGATTCAAATAAGAATACGAACGTTAGTGCTAGTGGTGCGTTTAATAAAGGTGGTTACAGTGACGTTACTGATGGTGTGAGTGATAGGAGGAATGTTAGATACAATATAAGGAGGGGTAGCTCTGTGGAGAATATTAATTCCAGTTCTATGGACTTATCTAATGGAAATCTGAAAAAAGTTAAATATGAAAATGAGGTAAGTCTTCTTTTCTGTTCCTATATCATTGAAGTCTTAAGAGTAGCGTCGGACATGTGGCTAACCATGTTTAATATTTTAACTTTCTGATAGAACTCAGTTGATTCACTTTCTATTGTACTAACTAAAAATTGATTTTCGCGTTATTAAGTTGGCAATTATTTTTTAGGTTACGTATTGTCATTAATGGTATGATATTAAGAAAACAGGACTAACACTAACAGCAGTTTGAAATTATCAGGGAACTAACGATTCAATACAAAGTGAATCAACTAATGAGTAGACGCCTTTATGTAATTTCATAAATTGTCTATATGTGCCAACAATAGAAGTTGTTTTTTATATCAAAGAAGAAAGATGCTGCTTTTACGGCTCTGTACTATGAGGATGAGGGCTGTAAAGTTCCTTCTTTGATTTTTTAACTTCCCGCTAAGAAAATTGAAAATTTTCAGAAATCGGGAAGTTATTGATTCACACCGATTTTCGAAAATCGAGTTTTTGTCAGATCTCGACGTTTTGAGGTCCTAAGAAGCTATTCTGACTATTCCCACGATGGTGTCTGTATGGCTGTGTGTGTGTGTGCGTGCGTGCGTGCGTGCGTGCGTGCGTGCGTGCGTGCGTGTGTGTGTACGGTGTATGTAAACCCCTCATAACTTTTTGAACGGCTTGACCGATCGAAACGCGGTTTGCGGCATTCTAAAGGGGATTGACTCAACTTAGATTTCCTGAGAATTAGAACCGATTTGGCCCAGTAGATTTGGAGAAATCTCAAAAATAAAATTTTCAAAAATTTGTTTTTTTGGAATATCTTTTATACTACTGAACCGCTCAATTCCAAAATCTAATCAGCTATTATCTTTATAAAACAACGTCGATCGTCGCAAACCGCATCAAAATCGCTTGAATCATCGTTCGAGAGATATCGATTACGAAAAATTCGCAAAAAAGTGTTTTTTTGAAATAACATTCAAAATTCCTGTCGGATCGATTTTTAGTACCAAGATAACTTTTGTACTTAAAAAACTGCGTTGAATGCCGTAAACCGCATCAAAATCTGTTGATTGGTTCAAGAGATATCGATTACGAAAAAATTCGCAAAAAAGTATTTTTTGAAAATCTGCGTTGAATGCTCGATTGGTTAATTTGTTCAAAAGATATCGCAGTTCAAAAATTACAAAAAAAAGTGTTTTTTTAAATATAACTTCGACGAGATTTTTCACCTAATCGTAGAGCTCAAAAATGTAGGTGTATAATATTTTAAGCTTGGAGAGCTCAAAAATCAACTAATAGGTATATTTTTGAGCGCTTTAAGCTCGAAAATAGCGGGAAGTTTCAGGGATGGCCTGCAGGGTCAACCGGATTTTCAGATTTTTTTATATAAAATAATAACGTCAAGTTTGCACAGTTGGACAATTTATAAAATTACTAACCTGGATATTTCGCTGAACCCTCACTTTAACGTGCTCACATCACAGGCACAGTAAATCTCTTCGACTTGCTCCGACCCAGATTTGAACCTGGGCGGAAGGATGCGCTACCATTACTGACACACCAAACCAATTAAAAATTTGTTTATATTCATTACTTACAATGGTTGAGTCGTAGTTACTACTGCAGCTTACTGTATCGACAAAACTATTTAACTAAAATTTGGTATCCGAAAGAGGGTTTAAGAGGGTACATGTTAAAATGGTAACTATTTTCTCAAGAAAATAATATATAGATGGCCACCTCATTGAAAATCGTATTGGCCGCTACTGCCCTGCTGTTATGCTGCAGAATTCGGATAGGGTCGTGCGGCGTCGATAGCTTCAATCTCGTAAATGACTAGAGATCGCGAGGTAATAATAAATGACGTCAATTCCAGGCTTGACGTTAGGCGTGTGTCACCGCGTAGACATATTCATGCATATATGACAAAATATCTTACCTAATGGTTATTTTGGCGACTGTCCTATAAATTATTTAAAAAATTTTATTTAAATAAACCTACCTTTACGCCAAAAGGATTAGTCTATGGAATTATATAAACAGAAAGCTGTCATGTTCAACATTGCTAAATACGACAATCTCAGTATCCTCTGGTTTTGAGAACTGATTAAGAGAGTATTCCGAAACGTCAACTCATAGATCATTTAAAATATTTGACATTTAAGTTTCATTTTTCAAATTAATATTTTCTAGGTGTGAGTCATTTTTGGCTAGGAATAAGCATTTTTTTCAAAACCAACCTCTGATTGATCCTTTTTGGTGCAAAGGTTTATTTAACAAAATAATTTATAGGACAGTGCTTAATACTCAAAGAAGGTGAGAAGTGAAAGTATATTATCAATAATAATACACCCACTAAAACATTTATGACACCTTTATGCCGCGAGTATTGGTGGTTTCATCCACGCTAATAATTTTGTTTGTTTAATATTGTCACATCTCTGTGGTAAATATGTTTTCTTAGTGTCGTTCCGTTGGCACTTGAACCTATACTGCCCACTAATACACTCGCAAAAATTGAACGAGATATTTTAAAAAAGTTAACCTACTTTGTCTTTAATTTCACACTGTTTACCTATGTACGGTTTATTCACATAGATGTTTTATGAATACTACTTATTTAGAGTGTACTCCAATAATTTCGAAGTCTACACCAATGACTTCATTTTCAAACTGGGGCAGTGGGCGTAAACACGGGATCCGCCTATTTCAATCTATGGATTTCTGTTGGACATTCGACAATAACGGCCTCGTCGGTCAGTAAGTAACTGTTTTATATAGTTGTCCATATACCTGGTAGAAGCCTTTAATGTCTTCTCATTTTTATAAAGAAAACAGATTGGTTTATTGCAAAGTACATAAGAATATTCTATCATTTCATATTGTTTGGGAATGTTTTATTAGATGTTTACAATATATTATATCTACATAAAAGTCGTCTCTATAAAAATGACGTACACCACCTTAAGAGAAATTTTACGATCTGTATCATTTTTTTTTCAGAATGAAAATCAGAGGACAGGTTCTTTGGATTCTTTGAATAAACTCCCAAATGATGATGGTAAGTACAGTTTTTGTGCATTGTTTAAATGTGAAATCTTTGTTATTTAATTAAATTTGACGTTTTTCCACATTTAAGTTTGTCTGGAAAATCTTTAATATAATTTCATTAGAATTTTGTATTATGTAGAAGCTTTGTAAAGTTTTTTTAATTAATTTATCTTCAATTGAATATTAGGAAGTAGTGCGCCTTTGCCTCCGTTAGAGGTTGGAGGTCAGTGAGACCCCCACCACTGCCCCACAGAGGCCCCCTAGAACACGGCATATGTACAACAGACTATAGAAAGAGGTAGAATGCTGTGCACACAAAATGCTTCGCAACCTTCAGCTTCGCTTAACTGTTGATAAAGCACAGCTCTGCTACATTATTAATATCATTAATATTTGATGTTTTATTAATATTTTAACTAATTCCTCATTGTGGATAATACTAGTTTTTATTGCTTTTAGTGTATGTGTTTAGTTGTTAGAATCTTCCTTCTGCTAAAAAAAAGTTTCATTATAATCAGTCATATCTAAATGGAAAAAATATGATCAGTTTAGGCAATTGAAGGAAAAAAACGATTTTTGCTAATTTATGGATTTTTGAAAAATGCATGCTGATTTTGATTAAACAAATTATGTTTTTTAAAAATTTAGTAGGTTTTATTTTCATTTTGATAAATTTTGCCATGTATACAGTGTGTCCACAGATGGAGTTCACAGTACGTACATGTAAATTTTTTAATTTTCTATTTTTCGAAAGAAGTTATTCTTTATAAAAAGTTTTGCTTATGTTGAAGATTAAAAATCCGTTTTCAAATATTCGAAAAATTTTACAGCTTAAAAATGTGAAATTTATTCACATTCAAGTAAACTACCAATATTTTTCTTTTTTAGAAAAAAATGCTTTGAACGGTTGGTGTTCGTAATAATAAAACCAACTTAAATTAATAATAATTTCGTTGTCGGATGTCATGGAAGACCAATATTTTTAAGTTAATGCTGAAATGCGTGTACTTCTCTATTTTTCATTTTAAAGAAAAAATTCATTTTTTATAAAAATTTGTACGTTTTATGATTGTGACAATTGCTCATGACAGTTTCTCCTAAAAAGAAAAATGCTGGTATTTTACTCTTGAACAAATTTCACATTTTTTAAGATTTTGATTATCCTGTATAAGTTTTCGATCATAAGTAAAACTTTTTATAAAGAATGCCTTTTTTCAAAAAATTTAAAATTAAAAAATTTACAAGTATTGTGAACTCCATCCGGGGACACACTGTACATAAAATATAGTTACATATTGTAACTTTGTACTATTGTCATTAATCCAAACAATAATAATAAATATACAGGCTTTTCAGAACATACGTTATTAAAATTATATACTTGCTTAATTACTATTGCAAAAATAATATCTCAGTTTAAAATTGCTCATCTGAAGTAACTAATGAGGTACATATTTAGAGTAAATCCTAAAATTAAAAATATAGAGTGTCCTAAAGTTCATTCTTTGGCTGTCTATGTTTGTATGTCCAAAGTCGTGTGGTCTCTCAGAGGAGCTTTTTCCAATGTATCCATTTCTAAAATTTGCTTTATTTTTCTTAGTCCAACTCGTACACTGGTGACAAAAATAAATTTTACTCTAAAATTGAACCGTTAAGTTTGCAATTTAAGCAGATATTGGTGGTTTAAAAAAAGTAAGCATATGGAATGCCAATCACAATTTCAAGAGCGTGTTTGGGATATAAAAATCAAAAAGTTGAAATAATCGTCTCCAAAATTTCCAGGGGATGGAGTCGAATTTTTTACAAATTCGACTCAACGTTTCGTCACAGTGAAGACTAAAAAATGTGTTTCTTTTTGTAGAATAAAAAGGAATATGAAAAATAGATAATATAAAAATATTCGTTTTGTTAGCATCGCTATAATTAAAAGATCAATTGACTTACCTTAAGGAAAATTGATCGGAATTATATGAGTATTGCCGTTCGAAGAATTACAATTTACTTGTAGTAGCATTTTTTGTGAGCTCTGATGCACGAAGTTTAAAGCAAAGTCGTTCCTCTCACTCCCGTCCACCCGGCCGCTCCAGATTCTCGTCATTACAATTTTGTGGTGAAGAAACTAGATCGAATAGGGAGGGTTAAGGGTGGGTTTGTAATTCTTCGAACGGCAATACTCATATAATTCCGATCAATTTTCCTTAAGGTAAGTCAATTGATCTTTTAATTATATTTCGTATTGCCGTTCTCAAATTACAATTTACTTGTAGATGTTTAAAGATATACGATCTAGGTTTCAGCTTTAGCCAATTTATTTCTCAAGAGAAACAATAATACAAAAAATGGGTTAAATAAACATAAGTAAACATATAGCTGAATTAACAAATATATCAATTGTTTGATTTATTTATAATTCCCTTAGCAAATAACGTTGAGTCTGCACACAACGGACGATTATAAAATGCATTGAAAATTTGACTTTTTTTGTGTCCATCCAGCAGCCCTTCTGATTGTGTCTATGGACACACCGGCTCTGTAAGCTGCAGAGGTAGCAGCGTGCCGTGTACTATGACTAGAAAAGCGAGATATGTCTATTCCACTTTTCTCAAGCGTCATCTTAATCCACTTACTAATGCGTTGAGTGGTTGCCGTATGTATGGGTTTTTTATGTGTCAGTATTAAATAATCAGAATCTTCAGGCCGATTAGCCTGAGTTCGTTCTATATATACGTTAATTACTGTGGCTAAACATAATCTTGGATTTTCGTGAAAGTATGGGATAACTAACAATGGTTGAAAATTCTTACAATTTGACGTTTTGATAAAATCAGATATTTTAATTTCCAATCTATCATTATAAGGAATAATATTTGTTATTCGTATTTTTGACAAAGTCTGTATTCTGTGTCCGGTAATTAGGGCTAATAGAATGACAAGTTTACATGTTAAGTCCGAAATTGGTATTTCATTTAAGGGATGAATTGTCTCCAAGTAGCTGAGAACGCAGCTGGGATCCCATGTTGTCTGATATTTGGGTCTTGGAGGTGTTTGCCTATAAATTCCTTTGAGGAACCGTTTTAGAAAAATTTTGTCTTTATTTTCTATGGAAATTACAAGTGACAAAGCTGAATGTTGCGAATTTAGAGTTGAATATGATGCGCCAGCATAATATTGTTCCGTTAAAAAGGAAAGTATCATCTCTAAAGAATATAAATATGGAGATTTTGTCTTTAATTGACAGAATTTCCACCATTTCTGAAAATACACATTGTATTGTTTTAGGGTACTTGTCGCAAGAGATGACATAATAGGTGTAAGTCCCATTAGTGGGACTCCTCTATTGATGAAAGATTGCCTGATAAAGTTCCTACCTCCAGGGTAAGGTGTCGCCACAAAGGATGCTTCTGCCTGAAAGGTGAAAGTAACAATGTTTCACTAGGACTGAACAGTAATGGCTTTGTTACAAGTAATTTTTTAAACAAAGAATACCACGGTTGAGTATCCCAACTTGGTACCACTAAAATACCTGTTGACTTTTCGTTAACTATCTTTCTCAGACACTTAGTAATTAAGCAAAATGGTGGGAAAGCATAAAAAAATTCACCTACCCACGATAAAGTAAAAGCATCGACACTCAAGGACCCTGGATCAGGTTTCCAAGAGATGTATCGTTCGCACTTGGTATTTAATCTTGTTGCAAAAAGATCTATAGTAGGTGTACCAAACCGAGAACAAATTGTTTTAAAAACATTATCTGACAATTCATACTCTGTCTCGATGTTAGTGGACCGCGATTCATTATCAGCAAATATGTTGTCCTTAGTATTAATGTATGAAGCTACAATAAAAATGTTGCGAGCTTCGCACCATTTCCACAATTCTCTGGCAATCTGATTTAAAGTACTAAATCTGACACTGCCCATACGATTAATGCAAGAAATAGCCGTTGTATTGTCAACCCTAATAAGTATAGAGCAGTTTTGAACATTACTCGTAAATGATTTAACAGCATTAAAAGAAGCTAGCAATTCCAAATAATTTATATGGTGTGATCGTTCAGACGTATTCCAAAACCCATGGGTAGATTGTCCATTACAAAAAGCTCCCCAGGCCTTTGTTGAAGAATCGGAAAATATCTCTAATGAAAAATCTCTATTTGATATTATGTTTATGCCTTTATTATTGGAGATAGTCTTGAACCACCATTTTAAGTCCGCTTTCATAGAGGGCGTAATTTTCATCACACTTTTGTAGTTTTGATTAGAATGCTGTAATGCTAAATATTTCTTTCTTTCTAGTATTTTTAAATAAATTCGTCCATATTGGACTGTCGGGCATGCAGCTACTAATTTACCCACTAGCTGAGCCAATTTCTGTATAGACATTTCATTTTTAGAAATAGCTTTTAAAATTAATTTTAGAATAATTGTCTTTTTTTTCCACTGGTAAAGATATCGTTAGACGACAGGAGTCGAATATAAAACCTAAAAATTTACAAACTCGTGAGGGCACTACTGAACTTTTCTGAAAATTGATAATGAAACCTAAAAATTCTAAAAATTTTCTTGTGAATTGAAAATCGGTCTGTGCGTCCTTTTTTTGTTTTGCTAATAATGATTATATCATCAAGGTAAACTACACAAGTAATATTTTTTGTTCGAAGATATCTTAAGATGGGTTTGAAAATTTTTGTAAAAATATAAGGTGCTGTACAAAGCCCAAAGGGCAGACAGTTGAAAACGTAGTGTTTGGAGTTGAATATGAACATAAGATATTTTTTTATATTTATTATGAACTGGCACCAAGAAATATGCATCTTTGAGATCTAAGGTCGTAAAATAACAATTTTTGTATGTTAATAGTAAAACTGTTCTATAATCTTCCATTTTAAAATGGGGAGGATCTAAAAACAGGTTTAATTTTTTCAAATTTAGAATAAATCTAAAAGAACCATCTGGTTTTGGCACAAGAAAATATGACGAAACAAACTGGTTCGGCTGTGAATTGGTTAGCGATATTGCTCCAATTCTAATAAGTTTAGATAAACTCTCTTCTAAATCTTTTCGATTAATATTACTTAAATCTACATTTGGTAAATGTGATTGGATAGGTTTTTCTGCAAAAGACAGTTTGTACCCCCAAAGCCAAGCTAAGATGGTTTTATCTTTTGTAATAGATGACCACTGATCTACATATGCAGATAAACGGCCAGCATATTTTTGGGTCACCTGTGTTAATGTTGGTACTGCCTCTTCTGAGACCGTTTCACCTCCTCCACCCTTTTGTACCGAGCCCTCGACGGGGGGCGCCGGGAAGCTAAAAAATGGGTATTTCTTTTAGCTGAAGAGGTAGATGCCTTATTGGAAGTTCTTAAAGAACCACCTGTAGAACTGGTTGTTGGCACCATACGTACTATTGGTGGTTTCTTCTTTATGGAAGCTCCAAACTTCTTTGTTTCTTTAGAATTTTTTAATTTATCTGGGAAATTCTGGCCAAATAGCAAAGAATCTGCCTGGCAAGTTTCCAGAACATCTTTGACAGAAGTGTCCAATGAAGGAACCATTAAGAAGCGCCTATGACTTGATAGGGAGAAAAAAACATCCGCCACTAATTTAAATGGGTCACCCAATTTTTCGAAGTCCTTTTGATTTTCTTCACTAGGATTATCTTTTGTTGTTTCATATAAAATATTAAGAGGTACCGCTAAGGCACTTAAAACTGCTGCCAATTGACCCTGAAGTTTGGTTAAGAATACATCTTGTCTCAGCATGACAGACGTCAAGCATTGTTTTATCTCTGGATTTATTTCTGGTGGTTTCAAAGCTTCACAACCTTTTAAAGGAGGATAATTGTCCAAAGTTAACTTTCTCGCCTCACTATCTAATCCTTTAGTTAAAAAAAGTTGTTAACAAGTCAGAAATATCTGCATGGACCTCAGGTCCCCTGTCTTCCAAAATGGACTTTTTTTCTAATATTTGAAACAGTCTATTAGGCGGACCTACCTTTTTTTGGGGTTACTAGTGTGGCTAGAGGGCAGGTCATTTCTGCATCCTCATCCTCACCTTGTGAAACTTCCGAAATCTCAGAATCACCTATAAAGAAACAGTGCGTGTTAAAACTGATTCTCAATAAAACAGAATTTTTTAATAGGATCTTTTTTTAAATCCGGGTCTGTATAATAAAACTCATTCTGCCGAAATACTGACAAATTGTTATTAATACGGCGACAAACTTGGCAGCGATAAACTATTTCAGTCAAAACAACCGTATTTAAACAATAAACAAAGGCATGCGTGTGTTCAAGTCAGCTCTCTGCGCCTTTGTATGAACTGCAGAAACATATGATGCAATCCTCTAAAATTAATTATATATCCTTTAGGAAAGAGAAAGGGCAGTAAAAGATATTCCAGTGGGAATATATATATAAGTAAGGACTCCATATCTGTTGCGGCCATGTCAAAATTATAGGAATTCAGTAGAAAAACTATAAAAAAATATTCCAGTGGGAATATAATAAACAACATTCCAATAGGAATTTATGTTTATGTGTGCAAGAAACTTGATAGTCCAGTGGGTACTATACTACAGTTAATGCACTGGCCGTTTTCCATGTCGATGTCGGTCTTCTTTCCTAATCCTTTTTAAAAAAAAAAAACAAAAAAGGTACCTATTAATATTAAATACACTTACTTGAATCCACCAGGAGATCCTGCAATAATTGCTTTAATTTCCTTTTCTTGCTTCGACGCACTTCCATCATTTTTTACACTATACACGAACCACTACGTCCACACAGAGCGCACGAAAAAATTGTAATGACGAGAATCTGGAGCGGCCGGGTGGACGGGAGTGAGAGGAACGACTTTGCTTTAAACTTCGTGCATCAGAGCTCACAAAAAATTGCTACTACAAGTAAATTGTAATTTGAGAACGGCAATACGAAATATAATTTATCAGCATTGGCATTTAATTTAATTGACAAGAAAGCGTATACTGTTTATATAGGAGCGCGACACTTGTACAGAATTATACCCAATATACAAGGTGGTTCACCGATGTATAGTTGAAAGGAACTGATGGGCGAGATGATTTGAAACTTATCTAACCATATATACCATTATGCGGATTTTGAAATATTGCCATTTTTCCCAATTTCACCTAATTCAGAGATTTTTCCCATATAAATTTTTATAAAACATTATTCAAAGTTTTTATCTCTTTGCACCTTTTTCCTCATGAATTTAAATATTTATTTTATCGATAGATTTTACATGTGAGAAAGAAATATTTAGGACCCAGTGAAAATTCCAAAAATGTATTGCTGTAATATTGAACTTCGACTATATAAGCCATCAATAAAATAAAGGTGCCAATACAACATGCTTTCAAATATCTTTAAAAATTTCCTTGTCTTTGCCCTTTCGATACTCCGTCACTACCTGTTAACTCTTTTTTTATCGAGTGCGGTTTTGCGAAGTGACTCGCTAATCACAAACTAGTTTTATATTATTGATGTTCTTGTTTACAAAGAATTTTATAAAAAAAATTGTATAAATCTTCTCGTGAAGGGATTACTAACTTTCACAACCTGCATTATTAGACAGAAGAGAACCCCTTATAAAAAAACAAACTTTGTTTCAACGTAAATTTAGTGAGCGTGGGCAGTTGTAATCGGCAGAAGTTTAATGGGTCCATATTTTTTGCCAGATAATTTAAATGGAGATAATTGTTTAGAGTTTTTGACAAATAATCTACCTGATATTTTGGATAAAGTGCCCCTGAATGTAAAACCACAAGTAATATTCCAAAACGATGGATGCGCTGCCCATTACCGAATAGGAGATTTTTTACATGACCAGTTTCCTAATAGGGCGAAATGGGCCAATATTGTGCCTGCCAGATCTGCCAGATTGGTAACAAACTGTCAAAAAATCAAAGGGAAAAAAATATGCTGAGAAAATTGTACCCTTTCCGAATTCCAAGGGGTCGTGACTCTGTTAGGAAGCATTTTCGGACATGTGCTTATTTTAACTTGTTGACTTATTTTTATGCGCCGAACATGCTCCTAAAATTGTGCGTCATGTTTCAAAGACACAGTACTGTATTTGACATATACATTGGCAAATTAAACAATTACACATCGTCGACAAAATTGTCAAACCTCGTAAGTATTTTTTTTTGAATAATGACTTTTTGGTACCAAACCAAACCTCGTATATGCCTCTATTATATGACCATACCTCGTAAATAGATAAGAGTAGTCACTATACCATCAATAGAGTTGTGTGGATATTAAGAAAATAATAGGATACAACGTATCCTGGAAAGTTTTGTGTGAAACACTTACGGGGTATGAGAATATTGACTTACGAGTTATGAGAATATTGTCGACCATGACATAATGATATATCTTAACATCCCTTAAATTATAATAAATAAATGCCACATAAATAAAACATTAGACCCCTGAAATTATTTCCATTAAGATTTGATTATTTTTATAATTCTTAAGGTTGCTTTAGTTGAAGTGAATTGCAGCGGGATGGCTAGTGATCGAAAAACCAAAATTTTCAAAACATGTTTTGTTTAATGGGATTCGATACATGTTACAATAACTACTTGCTACCGGTTTAGATGGAAATGACACATTTAATTATTTCTCATTAAATGAAATAAACTTTTCAGATTTTTTTTCTAAAATAATCAATATACTTATACAGCACTTCCAAAAGGTATTGAAAAAAATTCAATTTTAGCTTGAACAATTTTTCGAATATCTACGTTCAAATGTTCAATGTGCCATAGTTTTAATTAAATTTCAGTTGATTATCTGTTTCCGTATTTAGATTCTCATCTGGAACCTCCATTTTTAATGAGACCTCACTCTCTGCGTATCTAAATAATCGAAAGTGATGTTTTTGAATGAAAAAAATCCTATATATCTTGTAATTGCTTTTCAAGTTAAAATTTATGGAAGAAATATATCTAATTTACAAGATTTTAGACTTTCATCAATTTTGTTATCGATACATTCAGATAAGTAGTGTCATGTATCAGTCAAATTAAAGGCTAGACTAAATCGTCACTGCCGCAAAAAGTAAAATCCTCAAATCACAGTTCCTGATAAGAAAATATCTGATCTTTTAACAGAATCAAAATTAAAAAAAGTCCAAATATTATGAAATTAATCAAACGAAATTTTATATTTCAATGTCCTATATTTAATTGTGCACTACTAATTCCATTTTTTTCGTTTCAGAATCTTTACTGAGTACAATGACAAAGCTCATTGATGAAAAACTGAAAGAAGAACATTCTCAACCAACCCTCATGGCTGGTGAGGATATCCCATTTGCGGATGAATCACCAGAAAAACACCCTATTAAAAATTTATACTCTGATAAGGAAAATATACCAAGGGCTAGTGATTTGTACAGAAACCCTAGTTTGCATAAGAGCCAATTTAGTACCTCATCAAAATTATACAAAAGGGAAGACATGTTATATAAGGAATCCAAAAAGGACAAGGAAAAAGGAAGAAGACACGATGGCTTTGGAAAACGTACCTGATAATGATAGGCACATTGCAACACATAATAAGTTAACACTAATTTCTAACACTAACAAATTAAATCAAAATGCAACAGGCTCCAAGTTAAAACGTTCGGAATCTTTAAATAAACCCGAACGAACTGTTTCTCCTTTGAACAGCAAATTGAAACGTTCAGAAAGTTTGAACAAAACCGGAGACAGGTTAAAAAGGTCGGACAGTTTGACGAAAACTGAGAAAACAGAGAGCAATATAAATAAGAGGAGGGAAATTTCAAGTTCCAACAAAAGAGGTAAAGATTCCACCAAGAATAAAAGGAAAAACGGAATGCCTGATCGCTCGATAAAAAGGAGACACACTGTCGGGGGTACTAAAGATCCCGACAAAGTAACTTGGGTAATGGATAATAAAAAATCAAGAGGAAAATAATGTCGATACAGAAAATGGAAAGGAGAAGAACTTGAGGACAAGTTCACCAGATTTGAGTTCGACGAGGAGGGACCGTTTTTTCTTCGAAATTAACCTAATTGGGCCAGAGAATATGGTAGTAGCGCTGAGGCAACATTTGATTGGTGCTAGGCCCCAGAGTTTTCCGGAATCGACGGTATTTAAAGTCCCTCTCGAATCTCATGTTTGAAAATTGCCAGCCGTGCCTTAACCACACAGAAACATCAATGGAAACCCAGACTGATTCAATCAAATGTGCAATAGTTGTGCATTTTATTTATTTCATTAGCAAAAGTGTTGTAAAAGCAAAAGCTTCTAATTTTCTTTATAGATAGAGTTTTATAATAGAGTAGATTTTCTTTGAAAAAGACAGAAATGAAATTTCTTGTGAAAAAAGCAGGTTTATTGTAATGGCGCATTTATTTGTTATTAACTTTTATTTTGCTTCTTTAAATGTATTGTGATTCTAAAATAATTCCAATTTGAAGCAATTAAATTTGTGATAAATCGATAGTTTAGGCTTGTATATAATTATTATTTTATTTTGATTCAAAATTAATTTAATTATTGCTTTATTATCCATTTGAATCAAGCATTTTGTATGTTAAATTTTTCATATACAGTATTAGATAAAATACTGTGCCAAAACGTTATATTTAGCTGAATATTATAAAGATAGCCTAATATTGTATATAAAATTGTTTGTTGCTTGTGAGTTGGTGTAAAAAAGGTCAATTTAAATGCTAGGCTGTTTGTATCTTGCCTGTTATTGTTTTTATAGTTTTAAGTACAAAATGTATGTGTTGTTGTAATTTGTGAAAATTGTAAATATATTTTCAATTTATGCACTTTATTTTTTTTTCACACATTACCTGCTGAATTAACAAAAACATTTCAAGCTATACGATGGGCGCTGATAATTTACTAGTCGATTATGCAGGACCGGCTTTAGCACGGATTTTATTGTGAAAGCCACCTATTTTGCCTCGTACACGAGGTAAAATACATTAAAATTAAACACCACAGGTAATACAATCTCCTGTATCCCTGAAGGTATATACCTAAACGTGCAACCAAGGTATATACCTTGTGTGGAAAAAGGTTGCACGTTTAGAGACAATGGACACACACACCCAATGTACATTCGAGTATGCTGGCATTAATTTCTAGTTTAGAAAAAATCCTAGCTCCTAGACCGGAGATCGAACCCGGGACTCCAGTGTGAAAGGCAATTGTCTTTACCACTCGACAAGGAAGCCAATGCAAATCGTTTACATGCATAATGTTAGTTACTTATATTTTGTGTAGTAACTAATTTCATTTTATTGTTAGATATTGTGGTACAAAACAACTACTTTACAAAAGTCACCATGGGCGGCGCCTCCAAAATTACCAGGTGGGGGGATCAAAATTTGTTAGAAATGCGTCTGAACGTTTCTTCACAGTGAATATTAAAAAATTATTTTCTTTTTGTAGAATAAAAAGTCAAATCCAAAAATGTATTATATAAAATTGAAACAAATATGTATGGATATAAAGTAAATTTACAACAAAACGAATTTATGTAAATTGTTTGAAAAATGAGAAGTGCAGGGTATGAGAAAAAATGCCCGACAGCGAAAAGCCTTTATCACAAAGTGCCACATCTGCGGTGGAAGGTAGTCCTTATTTATTCAAATATGAAATAAAAAAAAAGAATATATCTAGTAAAATGCAAGAAATAAGTAACAATTTGTTAGAAACGAATTTCCGCCCCATTTTTTATTGCATCATATAGAGATCGGGAGGTAGCGATGAATGACGTTAATTCCACGGTTAACGTTAGACGATGTGTCACCGCGTAAATATGTTCATGCACATATGACAATATCTTACCTTGTGGTTATTTTGGCGAGTTTGGTGACATCCAAAGTTAATATGAAGAAGGTTGAAAGTTTGCATTGGTGCATGACACATACATGGACATATTGTTACCTAGCGCTCACAAGAATAAAAGATTACTAATATTGCACCCATTGAAATATTTGCCACCTTCCAGCCGCAAGCAGTGTTGGTTCCATTCACCGTAATCTAGATGTGTTTATCATTCAGATCAGAATAAATTTATTGTTTAATACATCTCTGATAAATATTTTCTTTTTAGTGTCGCTTCCGATGGCATCTGAACATTGCTTTACTGCCCACGAATGCGCTACACTTTTGCAGAAATTGTCTTAAGTAGTAAATTATCTGTAATATTATCATTTACACATTTTTGTGTACTGAGGATATGTGTCAAATAATGTTTGTGTTATTGTTGCACGGAAGCACTTTTTTACATCTTGTGCAATATAATTTTGTACTGTTAATGTACAAACACTATTCCACTAGTTTCACTTTATTCTCTGAAGGAATTGAACAAAATATTTAAAAAAAGGTAACCTCCGTTGTCTGTAATTTCGCACTGTTTACGTATCTACATGTTATTCACATAGGCTACTAGACTGTATTCAACAGAGACAGTGGCCGTAAACGTAAATCGAAGGTAGCGAATTGTTACTTAAATGTAGAATTTTATTGTAGGTACATATGGATGTCTGAAAAATTGCTATAAAATTTATTTGAATATAAATAGTAAATTAAAATATATATATATATATATATATATATATATATATATATATATATATATATATATATATATATATATATATATATATATATATATATATATATATATATATATATATATATATATATATATATATATATATATATATATATATATATATATATATATATATATATATATATATATATATATATATATATATATATATATATATATATATATATATATATATATATTTAGCATTGTAATTGATTGGTTGTCATTATAGGACCCTACCTCCATATATTAATGAAAAAGATTTATTTATTGCCCAAAGATAGGGGTGCCGTCGCTCCTGCTCCCCTTTGACGGTGCCCATGGTTGTTACCCCAGATCATGAATATAACATATCACTGGTTGTCACAAGAAGCAAATATTTTATAAGTTAAATAATCTACAACTATTCAAAGATACCAAATTTGTAAATTAAAACACTGAATGTTAGGTACCAAAATGTAACTAGAATCGCTTGTGAAATCGCACGAAAATAAGAACATGTTCTATTTGATGTGACACCACACGAAATAGCAATTTTCATGTTGCCGCGATATATCGCATGAATTGTATATATGTGAACTCAATAGTCACTGCGAGATTTGGCGAGTGTTACCCCTGGAAATATCGCAAAGAATCACATATATCTGAATCCGCTTTAAGGCATTCAGAGGACGACATCAAGCTTTTCATTTATGCGCTTTATTAACGCACATCACATCTAGGTTTAAAAACTATATCTGGATACTGGGAGATAGTCGATTTTTGTAGTACCGGCAATAGCCGAAATTGTTGTAGAAATCTCTTCTATTTACAGTTCCTTAATATTGGAATAAATTCATTATTTCTTAAACCGAAAATATTTAGAAAAAATCCTCGAAAACGTCGATTTTTAATTTCAATTGCACACCTATTCCTTTAATTTTTTTGGTTATGACGTCATCACTGTCCGTTATGACGTTATCGATATTTTTTTAAATGGAGCACCCCGTATATTTTTCCATTTTTATATTCTGCTTCAACAGCTGATTCCAAATATGTATCACATTTTGTGTTTAAAATTGATAAGTCGGAAGATACGGCCATTTAAAAAAAAAACAAATAAAAAAAGTAAAAAATCCATTTTTTATTAATTTTTGAGGTAGTATGTTTTTTGTTTTGTCACTATCGTCTTTGACAGTGAATCACTTAATAATACTTTACCCCAGTAGTGGTTTCTCAATAATTGTTGTCGATTTATTTTAATTTATAACATGAGTGTATTTGTCAAGCAGAGAATTGAAATTCTTATGATGATTGTGTATGATGATAGGATGCGAACTCAACAAGAAGTGGGCAATTTATTTACTACTAAATATCCAGAATTACCCATAACTCAATCGACAGTAAGTAAAATTAAAAAAAAAATTTAGACACTGGTAAGGTCGAAGATTTACCCAAAACAAGTCGCCCAGGTGTTGACAAGGATACAAAATTAAATATTTTACTGGCTGTTGAAGAAAATCCAGATACCAGCTTTCGCCAGGTTAGTCGCGATTAGGATGTTACTAAAACTTCAGTACACACAGTATTAAATTAGGAAAATGGCATCCCTTTAAGATTCAGCTTGTGCAAAAACTAAGTGATGATGATCCAGATCAGAGGTTACAATTTGGTATTACTTTCTCTGATGAATGCACTTTCAAATGAAATGGTGAAGTGAATCGTCAGAATTTTAGATACTGGGCAAGAGAAATCCCTCGATGGATGCGGAAACAGCACACACAGTATCCACAAAAGATAAATGTGTGGGCGGGAAAATAGAATCATTGGGACCCTATTTTTTCGTTGGAACTGTAAACGGACCGGCATGTCTCCAATTTTTAATGGGCTATCTCATCCTAACGTAATTAAATTTATTCCCCAGTAGAATTAATCCCGGAAATGTTGAGGAAAGCCTGTGGTATCAACAGAATGATGCGCCTCTCTATTATGCAGCAGACGCTCGAAGGTGTCGACCAAATATTTCTGAACAGGTGGATTGGTAGACGTGGACCCATCGAATGGCCACCAAAGTCACCAGACTTCAATTCATTAGATTATTTTTTGGTGGAGCCATCTAAAAAACTTATTTTATAAAACCAAACCAGAAAACATTGTTGAATTAAAAGAGAATTAGAACAGAAAGAAACAACATTTCTCAGAAAACTGTAAACAAGGTTCAGCAACACTTTTATCGTTTAGGGTATTGTCAGCTACAATAAGGAGTACAGTTCGAACATTTACTATAAATTGTTTTTATTATTAACTAACTGTTAGTTCTAGTAACTATTATTTGTTCAAACAAAAAATTAGTAAATTCTTATAATCAAAATGGCCGTATCTTTCAACTTTTCCATTTTAGACCCTAAGTGTGATACATTTTCGGAATCAGCTGTTGATTCAGAATCCAAAAATGAAGAAATATATAGGATGTTCAATTTAAAAAAAATCGATGACGTCATAACGGAAACAGTGATGATGTTATAGAAAAATATAATAAAGAATAAGGTGCGCAATTGAAATTGAAAAGCGACTTGTCCCAGGATTCTTTCTAAATATTTTTGATTTAAGAAATAATGAATTTATTCCATACTTTACAGACACACTGTATAATATAAAGCAACTGATACAGATTGTCCAGGGAGTGGCAACGCCGAGTTTACAATAAGTCGCTATAGACTCCTCAAAACATCAATAATAAAAAGTATAGTAAATTATACAGTAACTTCCAACAAAGTATTAGAATTAATTCTAGGAGAGAACAAATATAATATGTTCCACAAGGACACTGACCTATAGTCTGTTTCTTATTGGCAAAGAGTAATAAATCATTGTATGACGCCAATTCTTTTCGAACTGTTTTCTATAATGAAGTCATGAAAATACATGAAAAACTTGAAGTAAACATTAAACCTTTTTGTTATTATATGGTAGATATTAAATTATAGGATGTCTAGAGTTCCAAATGCGGGATCTCTGTTAGAAAATTATAATCACGACCTTGTGTGATTATCTTATGATTTACTGAAAACAAGGAATCTATACACAAAATAATTAGAACAAATATACATAATGACGTTTTTATTTATTATGCAACGCAGATCACAAAACTTGTACTTAACAAAAATTATCAGAGATATTTCTGCCTAAACAATGTATAATGAAAGGGTACCCAAAAGAAACAAAATTTTCAGCATTTCATGTAGGGGCATGGTACTTTAGGGAAGTTATTGTTTTTGCACCCCGGTTTCAGAATTACACCCTGTTTTCTTTCTCTAATAAATCAGCAGCACTTTGTAGTACTTTATGTGAACTAAATGTGTCATTTATATTTAACGCCATTATGAATTTGTACTAATCTTTACCAAACCACGTAAAAAAATCCAATCCATCTTTGTAGTAAACACTCTCGCGTACGAACACCACCACTTATTAAGCAGAAATACAAAGTCGGGACTATAATTCTCAAGCTATGGCCCCTCTTTTGGGTTCATTATTCGTTTTCATTAAACCACGCTTCATCGGAATTTAATTTTTTTTTAATGTCCCGCTTTCAGGACTAGACGTCCCGTCCGTTAATAATATTATCATTGTATATGAATCACGTTGAACTTCCAAAATTAATACGAACTCTCTGTAGGTATTGTGTTATATCTTATTTATTATTATGATTGATTAATTAAAGATTTATAATTCCTGTAAACAAAGGCTCTTCGTGGTTATTAGGGATTTTGTGAACAATAATTTTTTTAATACTTGAAGCTAAAGAAAACGTAATGGATTATCATTATTCTCAAATTACGTGGAATTTTGTGACTGATCATCAGTAGGTATATAAGTATATACCTCAGGATGTGAAAAAGCGTAGAAAATATAAATGTTATAAAAGAGATTACTACTATTTACGGGAGGACTGTCCAGTATTGGTTATTGCGAAAATAATAATAATAATTGAATACTATACCGGCCTATCAAAAATTAGCCGAGTGTTTGGTAGGCCAAATGCAGAAGGCGATCATACTGGGTTCTCTTCGTTTCTTAGGGCACACGATTCTGGTATCTACAGTCACTATCCTGCGGGGGTGTGATGAGTGGCTGTAGTTAATTCACCGGCGCGACTCCCGTGTGACGTCGGAGACCACAGGAGGACTGTCCGGCATCGGATATTCCGAAAAAAAAGTAATAAAAAAATGCGCCGGCGTGGCTCCCGTGAGGCGTCAGAGGTCGGGATGACTGTCCGGCATCGGTTATTTCGAAAATAATAATAATAATAATCTCCGGCACGAGCTCCAAGTGCTGTACCCACGCTATTCGATCAAAACAGTCGTTCTAATAATCGGTGTACTCGGAGGGATAAACCCTACGCTGCTCTTGGAACTGAAGACTATATTGGCCTGTCAAAAATCAGTCGCGTGGCTGGCAGGCCAAATGCTGAAGGCGGTTATTCTGGGTTCTCTCCGGCTGCTTAGGGCACACGATTCTAATATCTACAGTCACTAACCCTACGGGATGTGAGGAGGGGCTGTAGTTAATGCGCGGGCGCGACTCCTGTGAGGCGTCGGAGGCGACGAGAGGACTGTTCGGCAACGGATATTCCGTAAGAAAAGTGGAAAATGTCGGATCGGCAACCTCCTCGCTGTACAGCCTCAATAGGCAAGGACAAATTTATCGTATATACAAAAGAATCTCTGGTTTCATACAATTTCAGAGGAAGGGCCCCTCTCGACCGACCCCAAGCGGATGGGGATTAGAGACAGGTGGGAGGGCCTCACCGGATGATCTCAATAATGACGAACGCAATGGACAAGGCCTACAGCCTGGTCGATAAACCCAGTGTTTCTATGTTCTTATAGAAGACACCATACTGGGGTTTATCGACGTGCTGCCGAAACAGTTTTTTCCTGTTCGGCAGCTCTGATTCGGGCTTTCAGACGGTTTGGCTGAAGTTCGGTGACTGACTCAACATCAGCACCTCGCTGGCCTCCTCGCCTGATGTCAAATGCGAGACCGATTTCATCTGCGGCTCTTTTTGCTGCCTTGAACAATCCTGCTCCCACTCCTACAGTTTCGTGATGTTTTACGAACCGCAAGAGGGGATCTGAGCTCCTGAGTATGTTACATGCCATACTCAGTACTACTCTGCCATGCGTACACTCCAGGCTCAAGAGTCCTCGGCCCCCCCGTTGAGGTACACACGAGGAACGGACGATCTAGGATGAATACTTCTGTGAATATTCATCATCTTGCGGGTATCCCTATCTAATTGGCGCAGCGCATCTACCCTCCACTTTACTACTCCGAAGGAGTAGAGCAGAATCGGAACGGCAAGCATATTAGTTGCAGACACCTTGTTCTTCCCCGAAAGTTCGGAAGACCAAATCTTTCGGAAGCGGTGTCTGTACTTGCCACGGAGAGAATCTTTTATTTGTGATACATCCTGGATGTGCCTTTGTTGCACACCCAGATATGTATAGGTCTCTCCGGCATCCAGATGTCTTAGGATGCTTCCGTCTGCGAGCTGCGCATCTTCAGGGAATTCCCCGCATCGTCCTCTCTTGAGGTGGACGACTGCACATTTGTCCAACCCGAACTCCATACCAATTGCCCGCGTATATTCTTCGACCACCCTAAGAGCGTTTTGTAATTCGCGCTCTCCGGAGGCATACAGTTTAAGGTCATCCATATAAAATAGATGGGTGACCTTATGCCTCCGGTCGCTGGTTTAATTATTATTATTATTATTATTATTATTATTTTTTGATAGAATTAGTTTAAGTTTTAGTAACAAAAATTACAAAATTGTTTGAAAATTTAACCTTTAAAAATTTTACCACATTCGTTTGTGTGCGTTTTTATCTACGTTTAATTCCCCCTAAATTAGCATCAATTATCAGTATTATCAGTTAATGTTATTCTAACATTTAGTTTTGTTTGTCTTGGTAAAACGTTCGCCAATCATATTAAATATACAGATTGAAAGGTATGTGGGGATGATGATATCAAATGATTTGAAATAATCGTGCAAGTAGAATTATTACTCAAATAAATACAGCCTTATACACGCGCACAAACCTGGATTTATTTATTTATTTAGATCGTTGGAAGAGATCAGTTGTTTAAACCTTGGATTAAGTGGGAAAAAGTACGTTAATCGCAGATGAATAGGAGTTTCTGGGAAAAAAACCTCAAGAACTTGTTATGGATGCTGTAATTAACACTACGAAAAATACAAATAATGACAAAATGAATTGGCTAGACAGAAATTGGCTGCATTTCTGGAGTGATACATCTTACAATTCCGCACAAATATACACTTGGGGATCTGTGAATTTGACCTCTTAATTTTAAGTAAAAAAGAATTCCTAAAGATTACACACATTTTATTCAGGAAATTCCCGAAACAAAAAGGGTAGCATTCAACAATGATGATTCGGACAGTTAGTCTTTAAAGTCATTGTTAGTTAAATTTTTGATTTATTTGTAACCAGTGTTTAATTTTTTTGATTAAAATTCATTAATAATTTTTTTTGCATAAAAATGTTCCTATTCTTGAATTGAAAAAATTGTTATTAATAATTTGGGCTTGTAAGGTGTCTCTAAAACATGTTTGAACCCACCAAAGCATTTTTTGCCATGAGGGTTTCTATTTAATTATTGAAACTAAGTAAACTTTAATTTTTCTCTAGTTCAAAATATAACATTTTTCACTGACATGTATGCGCTATACCATCGATAAGATAAGAGATTAGAGTCTAATATAATAATAATAATAATAATGCATTGTCTTTATTCATTGATAAAAAAAGGATACAAATTAATTAAGTACATAATAATAAACAATATGAATCAATGAAATGGCGAGGGTATCTTCCGTTCTTACTTTTCTTGAAAACTGTTCAAGATGCGTAAAATACTAGTAACAAAATTGCTTGATTTAATAACTTCTCATTAAAAAAAGTTTGTTAAAATTTAATAACACATACAAGATTTTATATCCAAATATGAAGAGGGTTGAATTTGTAAGATTTCATTTCACTGAAATCGAATCTGCAGCCAGAAGCAGATAGCATAGCTTAAAATATATCAAATCTTGATGAAAACGTTCACCATGTTCATCGCTTATACTCCCTTAAACTCTCAGGAGAGAAATCAAGATGGGAAGGTAAGAAGTGAATTTTCAGCGACGTAATGACGTAGTTAACCTATAAATCAGAAACGATTTATTTATAGTTCTCATGTTTTTTTATTTCCTAAAACTGTCGGATCTCCAAATGGCACTTTTCGAAAACTGCCATTAAAAGTTGCCTTTTACATGATATTTATTAAATGTCAAAACGACAGTTTTTTCTCGATAGAACGTAAAAGTCTTCTATCCAGAATGTAAAAGACTTTTACATCCACCTACGGAAGTTAATTAAATTATAGATGATAGAATCAGTTTATCATTTATTTGATATTAAAATATGTGCAACAAATTGTAGATGACATCATATCAAATAAATTGATTGTAAATGTCAACATTTTCTCTTCACATTTTTAGTAATTTTTGAACTGTGGGATACAGTTTTCGAAAAAATGTTGTTTGATACTCGATTGCGAAATTCTTTTGCATTCTCGAATGATTTTTTTTGCTCGCTATCGCTCGCAAAAAAAAAGTCATTCTCGAATGCAGAAAAAGGCATTTCGCAATCTAGCATCAAAAATAACTATTTAGATACTAGATAAACAGTTCTTAATGTTTTTATCTTTAACTGTTCTTATTAAAATATTTACAATTATTTTCCACTCTCTCTGAAACCAAGGCCAAGGAAAGTATATTTATAATATACTTTCCTTGACCTTGGTTTCAGATATAATGGAAAATAATTGTAAATATTTTAATGCCCTTTCTGTTTACAAAATTTTTCACAAGCATCAGTTTGATATGAGGTGGGGGTAGAATAACGTTCTTCGGGTCAATTATAGGTATCTAAATATTCGTTTTGCCAGGGGGTGTATTCAATTCTAACAGGCCGAACGATTTTTATGTTGTCTGGCTCTAACGACGGCAAAGTTCCATAAAAAGACCTGGCGTAATAAAAAATGTCTGTTAGGTACTACATATATTATCAGAGGGTGCAGCAGGAGCAAAACAAATATATTTAGTCTCTGGGTAAAAAAAAAAATAAATTTTTGTAAACTATTGTAATCGGAGGCCGAGATATGACCACTTATATGAACCAGAAACTTGATTGGTTCCAATTTTGAAATGCTGAGGTTTTTTTGCCTCCAAATTATAGTCAAATAATGTCTGGCATTGGGTGCATGTCTAATGTATCTAAATATTACTTGTGGTAGGTACTTATTTATTGTTTAATATTAATTTAATTTTGTCATTTTATTGGCAAAAAATAGAAAATAATTTAAAATTCCGTATTAACAAATTACCTATTTGAAAATTAATAGTAATTAATTTATAAGTCCTTTTTTAAACTTATAACATTACCCAACAACAGTATCCTTGACAATCCAGATGATATTGCCAATTTATTTGCTGATCATTTTGGTTCTTCCTATATTCTGTCAAGTTATAATGTAGACTATTGCTCAGACACATGCGATAATATTTACATTATAATTACAACGGTAATTGAACAGGCTACGTTATATGCCTATAAGAAAATTGAGCCGAAAATTAATGCAGGTCCTAATGGCATGCCAGCGTTTTCTTTAAAAGACTGCTCAAGCATATTAGCTTCACCACTTTATTACATTTGTAACCTATGTTTGCAAACAAATAAATTTCCTGATATGTGGAGTCAAAAATTTGCCCAATTCCTATACAAAAAAATTTGATATACAAGACTACCGCGATATAACAATTATAAATAATTTTGGTAAGGTATTCAGTATTGTCTTACATAACACGCTTTATCAGCAAATCCATCGAAGCATCTGTATCAATTGACATTCCTCAACTACAAACCTACTTTGCATAACACAGTACTTAGCGGCAATTATAGATGATGGTGGGCAGGTCGATGTTATTTATACAGATTTTTCTAAAGCATTCGAGACCATAATAGACCATGCTCGTATTTTATTAGAAAAACTATATTCCTTTGGCTTCAATGTAGAATTAATTTATTTTTTTGAATCCTATCATCGTAACAGAAATCAATTTGTACAATACCTAGGGTCATAGATCTATGGAATTTATACTCAATCAGGCGTTCCATAGGGTTCCGTATTGGGCCCCTTTTTGTTTGTCATATTCATAAATGCTATCGTACTTGACCTCCAATGTCCATCTCTCTTATAAGCTGATGACTTGAAAATTTACCATAAAATTGATAGTATAATCGACTGTAATGAATTACAGGCAGACTTAAACACACACACAATAACTGGTGCAGCACATATAAATTGTCTCTAAATATCAGTAAAGGCAATACCGTTTTGTTTAACAGGAAGTTAAACAGGTTACAATTCAATTACGATATTAACGGTACTACACTGGGACGTTGCGACAATTTTAAAGATCTAGGTTTCACTTTTGATTCGCAGCTGTCTTTTAGGGAGCATACAAATAATATTATATGGTAATTCTTTAAAATGGTTGGTTTTTCATGCACACTCCCGCAATTTTCATAATATGGCTGCACTAAAGACTTCATACAACACGCTGGTACGCCCTAGGCTTGAATGCGCACGTGTGGTTTGGGGCCCATTTAATAATATTAAAGATATTCAAAAAAAGTCTTTAAAATTTCTGTCACTTAAAATTGATATATGTATCCCCCCTGTGGGCTATGGTCAGCTATTGTTGTTGCTAAATCGTTTCTCATACAGTTCTATAAAGCATCGTAGAGATATGCAAAGTGTTGTATAGTAGACCACAACTTTAAGAGACACATAAAAAAATCTCAAAGCTTTGCCGCGATGTTCCTGAGGATAGAGCGGGGCATACTTTATTTTTCTACAGCATATTAAATAATAAATATAGGTAATGTATTACTTAATACATAAAACATCATTATTCTCATGTAAAGTATGTTTTGGCATGATTAAAATAAGGAATTAATGGAAACACGCCTGTATCAATTATAAGTTCAAATTATTTTGATATAATTACGCAACTCCCTTTTAAAATATTTTACGATTTAACGGTCACTTCCGACCCAGCTGTAAAAGCCTAATAACGAGAAAGCATGCAGGAACAGACGGTCATTATTCTGCGAAACATCAAACCATTCGTGCCTTTTAGAATTTATATAGGTTATGTTCTTTATAAATACATACAGTGTGTTCTTCAGTGTTTACATTTTATTTGGATTGTGAGAGCCTAGAATGTATAATACTTTAACAGATAAGTGAAATTTTTCTTTGTGTTTAAGCGTATTTTATGTAGTTGTGTTTTTATAAATATTCCGGAGGGTGGTGAATTATTCGAGTGTTTTTTATTTATAAGTGGTTGTGGTAAAATAATATTGTGATAATGTTCAGGCCCTCGGAAGATCCTCAATCTAACGCTAGCAGAGAATTTCACGAGGATTTGGGGAACGGTAATGGCTCACAAATTACAGAGAAAATTTCAGACATAATTGCTACCAAATATAGAAAAAAAAACAGCGTAATTGTTTTAGACAATGCTTCGTATCATTCGCGACAAATCGAAAAAAATACCAAATACTGAACAAATAAAAAAAGATATTCAAGAATTTCTCCGAAAACATAATTTGGAATTTCAAAAAAAATTTTAAAAAAGAAAGATCTTTTGGATATTGTTAAGAAGCAAAATTTCTCAAAACAATATGTAATTGATAAAATGGCTGAAACTCAAGGACATACATTTTTACGGTTGCCCCCATATTTTTGTATTTTCAACCCAATCGAACTAATATGGAGTCAGCTGAAAAGAAGCATTCGAAAAAATAACACCTTTCTCAAATTTGATTCTAAAGTAATCGACCTTATTAAAGCTGAAGTGAGAGAAATAATACCAAGTTATTGGCAAAATTGTATTCAGCATGTCATTAAAATTGAAGATGAATACATTAAGGTAGGAAAAAGCATTAGCCCTAATCAAAACTGTTTAATAATATATCTTGATTCAGATACCGATTTAGAAAGTGGTTGTGAAGTGTTGAGTGAGAATCGTGATTAGTGTTTTGAATAAAATATTATGTGACTTAGTGTACATTGTGAATTTATCGTTTTATCAGTGTTTTATATACGCGCAAGTGCATTATAACATTATTTTTATTTATTATATTATATATATATATATATATATATATATATATATATATATATATATATATATATATATATATATATATATATATATATATATATATATATATATATATATAAGTCACATAATATTTTATTCAAAACACTAATCACGATTCTCACTCAACACTTCACAACCACTTTCTAAATCGGTATCTGAATCAAGATATATTATTAAACAGTTTTGATTAGGGCTAATGCTTTTTCCTAACTTAATGTATTCATCTTCAATTTTAATGACATGCTGAATACAATTTTGCCAATAACTTGGTATTATTTCTCTCACTTCAGCTTTAATAAGGTCGATTACTTTAGAATCAAATTTGAGAAAGGTGTTATTTTTTCGAATGCTTCTTTTCAGCTGACTCCATATTAATTCGATTGGGTTGAAAATACAAAAATATGGGGGCAACCGTAAAAATGTATGTCCTTGAGTTTCAGCCATTTTATCAATTACATATTGTTTTGAGAAATTTTGCTTCTTAACAATATCCAAAAGATCTTTCTTTTTTAAAATTTTTTTTGAAATTCCAAATTATGTTTTCGGAGAAATTCTTGAATATCTTTTTTCTTTGTTCAGTATTTGGTATTTTTTTCGATTTGTCGCGAATGATACGAAGCATTGTCTAAAACAATTACGCTGTTTTTTTTTCTATATTTGGTAGCAATTATGTCTGAAATTTTCTCTGTAATTTGTGAGCCATTACCGTTCCCCAAATCCTCGTGAAATTCTCTGCTAGCGTTAGATTGAGGATCTTCCGAGGGCCTGAACATTATCACAATATTATTTTACCACAACCACTTATAAATAAAAAACACTCGAATAATTCACCACCCTCCGGAATATTTATAAAAAACACAACTACATAAAATACGCTTAAACACAAAGAAAAATTTCACTTATCTGTTAAAGTATTATACATTCTAGGCTCTCACAATCCAAATAAAATGTAAACACTGAAGAACACACTGTATGTATTTATAAAGAACATAACCTATATAAATTCTAAAAGGCACGAATGGTTTGATGTTTCGCAGAATAATGACCGTCTGTTCCTGCATGCTTTCTCGTTATTAGGCTTTTACAGCTGGGTCGGAAGTGACCGTTAAATCGTAAAATATTTTAAAAGGGAGTTGCGTAATTATATCAAAATAATTTGAACTTATAATTGATACAGGCGTGTTTCCATTAATTCCTTATTTTAATCATGCCAAAACATACTTTACATGAGAATAATGATGTTTTATGTATTAAGTAATACATTACCTATATTTATTATTTAATATGCTGTAGAAAAAATAAAGTATGCCCCGCTCTATCCTCAGGAACATCGCGGCAAAGCTTTGAGATTTTTTATGTGTCTCTTAAAGTTGTGGTCTACTATACAACACTTTGCATATCTCTACGATGCTTTATAGAACTGTATGAGAAACGATTTAGCAACAACAATAGCTGACCATAGCCCACAGGGGGATACATATATCAATTTTAAGTGACAGAAATTTTAAAGACTTTTTTTGAATATCTTTTAATATTATTAAATGGGCCCCAAACCACACGTGCGCATTCAAGCCTAGGGCGTACCAGCGTGTTGTATGAAGTCTTTAGTGCAGCCATATTATGAAAATTTATCGTTTTATCAGTGTTTTATATACGCGCAAGTGCATTATAACATTATTTTTATTTATTATATTAATATATATATATATATATATATATATATATATATATATATATATATATATATATATATATATATATATATATATATATATATATATGTATACATATTTTATTTGATAATTATTTATTTGTTTTCCAAAATTGAATTTATTTATTTGATAATTATTTATTTGTTTTCCAGAATTGAATTTATTTATTTAATAATTATTTGTTTATTTTCTAGAATTTAATTTATTCTGGATCAATTAGATCAAATTAGGGTTATTGATATAAATACAATATTTTATTTATTTAAAGAATTTAAAGATTTGCTTTATTTCTTTTACCTATTTTAATAATATCGATAACCCTAACTCTGAACCGACATTTTTTTGGCAATGAATTGCTCATACTTCCTCGCTGGGCAACAATAATAATTCGATATATTAAATTACTATTGGCTAAACTGAGCAACAAGAGAATATTGGATATAATTTTAATTTAGACTAACAGAATTCATCAATGCTCCAATATATAAAGCATTATTCATATCTTGACACAAGCAAAACAGAGTAATTTTTTTCTAATTTATCATGGTATCAAATAACTATTTATTTATCAAAGATACAATACTTTTAAATTTCTAACATGATTACGCCGGTTTTAACACTTTTATGGCCGGTTTTTACGGTCTTTTTTATGTGTCTCTTAAAGTTGTGGTCTACTTAACTTTTATTTAAACTTTTAAACAATATGATAGACTGTCCACAATTATTGGAAAAAATTAATATTAGAGCACCCACTAGGTCAACTAGATCCACAATTTTATTTTATGTGCCAAATGCGTACACAAATATTTTAATGTTTTCTCCATTGTACGTTTTGTCCCGTAATTATTTATTGAACAAGATGTTGATATTTTTAATAGTTAAACAAGTCGAGTTAAGTCAAAATTTTGTTAGTTGATTATTTTGTTATAATAATCACCTTAATTTATATTAATTTCATATAATTTATATATAATATATGTATACGTACATCATATTAGTACTCTATTTGCGGCCCTGTAATTGGAATGTGACTTCTGTTGGGCATGTGTATGTAAAATAAAATAAAATAAAAATTCAGCACCCTCTAAACTAAAATGTAGGTGCTACCACTGGACGTAATCCTATCAAATTCACCATGATCTTATGTATTCTTTATTTTCATTCGAGTGGGTGATGTCAAGAGTAATTTATTTTTCGATAAAACTTGGACATTTATATAACCTAACATTAATCTCCGAAGCGATACTCTTGGGCTATAATTAGATTATAAAGCCCCAAATTTTATCTAATAAAAATTGCCGAAAGCAACATAACGAAACACTTGTTGAAGAGCCAAGGTCAATATAGGAGAAAAATAAATTTGGATGGTGTATTTTTACTGGTAATCCGATAAACCATTAAATTTTAATTAGATTGACATTGTTTCCCCCTTAAGTTGTGGCAATCTGAAGTCATAAAATAAATTCAATCCGCATCAAATAATTTAGAGTGCAGGCATGAAAAATGGTGTAATAACATAACGTTAATCAGACAATATAATCGTTATCAGCCAATTACAATGTAGGTCTAGATAAGCTCATATCGTGTAAGACTTGCTGAAAACATTTCAGATTGCGCTTTTGTGGTATACTATACAGAAACCACATAAAATAAAATTTAATTATAGCAATTAATACTGTATTACCAGTTTACCTCGGGAAGACGAGTAGGACGAGTGGGACAACCTGTAATATTTAAACCGACGAGTATCCCTTGAAATAATCGATTTTTCAACCTACGATACGCCTTCGCATTTGATGTGGGCGCCGGCGCTTGGCGTCGTTTCGGCAAACAGCTTTAAAACAACTAGTGAATCTTGGACGGCTGGTCCGTCGCAAATTTCGTCCTCCAGTCAATTTTGACAAATAAGTTATATTGTTCACTGACAACAAATTGACGGGGACATGCAGTGAGGTCCCAACGGCTAGAGCTGGTAAGTGCAGATTTTTCATGTCTTTTATATAGAAAAGTTGGATCGCTTTAGCACCCACCTGTTATTAGGTCAAATGTCACCTTCAGGTTTTTTTTCCCTTTCTGTTGTTCTAAAAATAGCTACACCACTGTATTCTGCTTTACTTGAATGCGTTTCTAATAAAGTTTTCACATGTATTCAACAAAATCAAAACAAGTGTGCGGGGAACAGCTGCAATGGACTTGTTTGAATGTTCGTACGTATTTTTATCGACTATTGGCAGGATGTGACCATTGATAAAATATGCGTTGTTTTGTTTGTTGAATTTTAAGTTGTATCTATCAGTCTTTACTATATTATTAGCATTCTTAGCATCATCCACATTGTCTCCATTATTGATTTTTGCGTTGGTCTCAAATCATCTTTCTCCTTCTATCGGACAGTATCTGTCATTTTTGAAAGTTGCATTGTTTAGACACTCCTATTTGAGTAATGTTTATTTAAAACACAAAAACAAGGTTGTAATGTACACCAGGGCGCATAGGTTAAGTACCTAGTTGAATGTATATATAATAAAATAGTTGAAATTTAATATGGCAGTAGCAAAATAACGAGCAAAATTACGCAGCATCTTCCAAAACCTCAATATGCGTCGTCACCAAAATGTTATGTTTAATATTTCTAAATCACTTTTTTTAAGGGATATGAGAAAAGTCGAATATTTCATAAAAATTTGCAGGACAGTAGTGTACACTCGAAGCACATACTAAAAGTACTTGTTAAACAAATTTTGGAAGTTATGTTCTATTTTACAAAATATTATTGGAGATTCTTTATACCATGGTGCCAGTTTCCTTTTTTTTCGTAATGGTTTGAAGTCATTACAATATTAGTATGTCAACTCTACTTGATCCACTGGGGGCGGGGCGAACTCCAAAGATATATCAGAGGAAAAGATTTGCTTAAATCCAGACGTTAAAAGGTTTCAAGGGTTACTGCTATTTTACTCGAGGGGCGCGGCGGTTCGTAGGTGACATCTTTTGTACGCTTGAGTTTATATTTTACTTAGTATTTTGCAATCTAATCAATTAGTTATAATCATTGAAATCTTTCAAAATATTTGAAGTCACAATGAAGTTTCGCTGAAATCTTGGAATCGCATTGAATTCCTTGAAATCTCTTTGAAATCCCGATTAAAATCTGTGAAATCATACCTATAATGTATGAAATCTATATTGAAATCTTTCAATAATATACCTCGTTCATCTTTGCATTTGTCGTGATGACTTATATAGACAAAAAGGCTCGCAAACAATTTCCAGTGTATATTTACAATCGAAAAAATTGGAAGAATCTCTTTAGGTTGCAAAACTTTTTGTTATATTCTGTCTCGCATTCTACGTATAATAATATTTATTTTGCATATTTTGCCCGTACTTATTTCCATAACAAAAATATTCGTGATCTAAAAAAAAATGATTTGAATGTTGAAGATATGCGTGGAGAAACTTTGTTCTCTTTGAATTTCTTAAAATTTTCCCACTTCAAATATCGAAATATTTATATAGTCGATGTGAAAATACAGTTTTCAATATATTTCGATTAAACATGAGTTTTATTAAAAAGAATATCTGATGTGGCCAGCACATAACTTTCTTATACCAGTGTATATTATCCTGATCTATAAAAATCATTCTATTTAATTCTTCACTTAACTCAATTAAATTTTAATAGGATACCTTGAAATGATTCATTAAAATTTTTAA
The DNA here is from genome assembly GCA_029963845.1 of Rhamnusium bicolor. Classification (NCBI taxonomy): domain Eukaryota; kingdom Metazoa; phylum Arthropoda; class Insecta; order Coleoptera; family Cerambycidae; genus Rhamnusium; species Rhamnusium bicolor. Next base: position 1,300,598 of record JANEYF010001760.1, read on the forward strand.
ATAATTAATTATCAGCGTCAATCGATACTGTCAATGATAATTCATGTCATATATTTTAATAATTTTTTGTTATTGACATTGACATTTTTGGAACTAAATCAGATTTTTCAAATGTCAAACTGTTAAATTTATCCTAACCTCATTTTATGAGGCCAAATGTGTAAAATATTTCAGTTTACATCAGCTTTATCTAAGTACTTGGAAAATATATTTTATTTGCTTGATATAGTAGACATGATTTATAATCTTTCGTCAAGAATATATTTTTTTGTAAAGTCAAATACAAAAAAGTTTGGGTCGCGTGGACACGCTTTCAGAAAGCCAATTTTGCTCATCACCGAATTTTTCATTGTCTTTGGCCTTTAGAACAAGTGTACCAAATCTGAAAGCTTTATCTCAAAAATTGTGGCTGCTATCGCGATACTACAGACACGCGGACATTTTTTTTTTTCATAAAGTTATGTTTTTTCATTATAATTCGTCGAGATTCGTCCAGAAATGCAATAAAAATTTTTATTTTTTTTCCCGAAATTGTACCTTGTTTCTTCTTCCATTCATTATGTCTCTTCTGGTGGTACCACATTCACCAAATTTAATGTGTCACCTGAAATGTTGTTGACAATCTTAGCGGCCAAATTTGGGAAATCTCCCATTAGTATTTTTTGAGTAATCGAGGTCGAGAAAAATCACGATTACTATACTTCCTTCCTCGTTGAGGGCGTTGAGAACAAAACATCACGGCAGTTCGCGAGAGCATGGCTGGGAGTCCAGGGACGTCGATTCGTCATTGTGCACAAGAATTGGACGTTACAACAGCCTTTCTTCAGCGTATTATCACTAAAGATTTTCATCTCCATGCCTACAAAGTCCAATTGACTCAACAACTTCTGCCAACAGACCATGCACAGCGAACATCCTTGAACAATAAGAAGTGAATGCCGATTTTGCGGACAAAATCATTTTCAGTGATGAGGCCCATTTTCACCTCCATGGCTTCGTTAATAGGCAAAACTGTCACATTTGGGGCTCAGTAAATCCACAAATGATTCATGAGAAAGCAATGCGTCCAAAACGTTTCATTGTTTGGTGTGCATTGTGGTCTGGAGGAATCATTGGGCTGTTTTTCTTCGAGGACGAAGCAAGTAATGCAGTAACGGTGAATGGGGAACGTTATCGTGCTATGATAACCCAGTTTTTTGTACCTCAATTGGAAGATATTGCTCTCGACGACATGTGGCTTCAGCAGGACGGTCTTGCACGAGTCTTTTCCTGGTCGTGTCATCTCTCGATTTGGTGATCAGAATTGGCCGCCACGCTCTTGCGATTTAACACGTTTGGACTTTTAGTTGTGGTGTTATGAAGTCATAGGTTTATGCCAACAAGCCCGCGACCACCAAAGCATTGAACGCCGAAATTAGACGTAATATCAACGAAATACCGCCACATGCATGCATCATCGTTATTCAAAATGTCGCTAAAAGAGTACGCATGTGCCAGCAAAGCCGTGACAGCCATTGTTCCATACATACTCCCAAATGTCGACATTATAACTCAATAAGTATTTCAATACTTTGCTGCAGAAAACCCTGTTTTATTGAACCTGGAAATGTTTAATGTTACTGCTCTTATAATTTAATAATATTTAACATTAATACGTCGTAAATTGTCTATATTGCCGACGGCATTGTTTCATTACCTATATTTAAAACACTCAAATGAATATTGCCTTTGACCACCGCAGTATGTTTCGAACAGTATGGTCAGGTGGATATTTACTCTGTTATTTTATGGGAACAAAGCAATTTCCAACATCAACATTAATCGTTATTTTAGTTTGAGTTTCGTTTTATTGCACGCTCTTTAGCCACTCATCTTCTGGGAGAAGGGCAGGTCTTTATATGCTACATAATCGGTCATCTCTATCTCTATACGAGGAGAAAATATTAAAAGATTAAATTTTTTCTACTAGGATAGATCTTATCCAACACTGATGTGATGTATGCTAATATTATTATATACTATTATATGCTGAGATTTTTATAAATAGAGACCGCAGTTCAGGTAGTCATTCCAGTTATGGACTTACGTACAACTCGTGTACAACCAATGAAATCAGAATAAATATTGTGAAATACAATGGTACATGACTCTGTTAGGAATTAGTTGAAAAGCTTCTCTCATATTATTTTATCGTATAATGCTAATTCCCTGCAGGAGTGCAGAGTACAACACATTTATGTATTCACGTAATTAATTGAAACAGTGACGAAACAAAAAAATATGGTTTATATGTGAGTGCCGTCATGTTACAAATATAAGCTGTATTGTCATCTTTTAAATATAGAAGATGAGTACTTAATTACTGAAAAAGTCTGCAATAAATTTTTCTTAATTAAACCCATACGAATTGTACGATCGTAAATATTCTGTTATAGATTGAAAACGTTTATAATATATCATAGTTAAAAAAAAACCGCCGTCAATTATTGGGGGTCAGGTCTTCCTCACCATAGTAAAACTCGACGTGTGGTGGAATTTATAATTAAAGAAATTTTTGACATTTCAAAAAAGTCACATTTTGACGTTTCAAATAAGTCACTTTGACGTTTCAAAAAAGTCACATTTTTTGACGTTTCAAACAAGTCACTTTGACGTGTCAAAAAAGTCACATTTTTTGAAGTTTCAAAAAAGTCCCATTTTTTGACGTTTCAAAAAAGTCACATTTTGACGTTTCAAGTAAGTCACACTGGTGGAATGTCACTAATATTTTTTGACCGATTTTGCTCATCAACGAACTCAGTCTCTTCCTTGACATCTATATTGAGTGTACCAAATTTGAAAGCTTTATCTCAAAAACTGTAGCTGCTATCGCGAACACAGACAGAAAATGTTTCTGTTTGAAATTTTGTGTATCGTCATAATTCGTCGAGATTCGTCCAGAAATGCAATAAAAATTTTCAAAATTTTTTTTACGAATACATAATTTCCTCACTTTGAGGGGTGAGGAAGTAATAAACAAGCAGACATACGTGTAAGTCAAAATCCCCACCACCTACATACATCACAATTGTGCTTTTATGAAAATTTGGTCTACAATTATGAAATAAAATTTCCATTTTTTTTTTCAAAAATTCAGTCTTCTAATCGTAAATGTCCACAGCATTATTTTGTGGTATACAAATAGCGGTATGTTAACTAAATTTGAAAAACTATACGCGTAATTTAATTGTCAATTTACAAATTGTGGCCATAAAAATGTACACTAATATAAGTGAAAAAAAGAGGTGAGGTCTCTTGGGTCAGCCCTAAATCAACATTACATGTTCATTTTTTTCTACATTGTATCATGAATTTCTTATAATATTTATAAATTCGATTACATGTTAATATGTAATATCTATTGTGTTAAATATAGTAAGATTACAAAAACAAACATAACACTGAGCAATGTGGACTATATACACATTAGCGAGTGTTAAAATAATTTAATATTTTTTCCTGTGTGCGTAGCAAATCATATTTCAAACATGGGAAAGTAACTAACTCTACGTGGCCATAAGGTAAGGCAAACTGCGGATCAAGTGAACACATGCTTAGTTATAAATTACATACGACAAATCCCGACTTCCCGCGTAGATCCTGTAATATATGGAACCAATATTACAGGTATATAAATAAACGCATGCATATCAACTAATTTAATTATATAAGGGCTCTTAACTATACCGAAATAATTTGGGAAACAGTAAAGACTAATCTTGACAGAGCAAATTATGGAACGACTGTTTCGTCTGTAATAAATATTAGTGAACCCTTGGAAATAGTAATAGATTCTGTGAATAGTAAACTACTACACCTTTTTCAATTGTATTTCAGAAATCGCCAATTTTGTTTCAGATGTCATCAATCGTACTTAAGATTAGTCAACTGTGTTTCAGAAATCATCACTTGTATGTCAGGTTAGTCAACTGTATTTGAAAAAATGGACCACCAGCAACACTTTGACAGTTAGGACCTTACTCTGATAGGGTAGATCCAATAGAGATGATCTGGTCAAGGCTTAATTTGGAATATAATTGACCAAGTCCAGCCAGCCAAGAACATAATTGTTGGTGGTGATCAATGACTTATATGGTCATTGGTGGTGATTGTGCTGTTGCAGCACAGCACACTATAATTCTGCTGCAGCTGTAGCAATGGCATATATGCCTGTTGGACGTTAAAATGAATTTAACGTCTACGTTTCGTGATGTTGTTTTTATACTTGTTTCTGTTTATGTCAGTTTCTGTTCTTTTCACATATGGTAAAGTCGAATATTTCCTTAAGTGTGTATTATCGTAATTTTCTGTAATACAATTAACAATTGAAGCTTTCTGAAATGCAACTGATGATTTCTGAAATACAATTGACTAATTGGAAATACAATTGACACTTTCTGAAATTAAATTGATCTTTTCTGGAATAAAATAGGAAAAGGTGTAGTGCTGGTAAGTTACCTTCTTAAAACCAAGCTCCATATTGCACAGACTGCTTTGATTTTTAATTCTCTCGTTGAGGAATTAACAATTAATAAAATGGCACTGACTTTTCCTGTACCTACTTTCTACACTTTTCACAAAAGTTCATACCGAATTCGTTTTATTTAGTGGAAGTAAAAATTTCACACTAATAAGAAAACATTAAATAAGGTACCTTCTACTACGCTCTGTACTAAAATGTACCTTGTAAAATGTATATTTCGTTATTTGTCACCTACAGTCAAAAACGAAACATTTATATTCAGTGTCTGTCTCTGCTTTTTAAAGCAAAATTCTTGTTACTTAATTGGAATTAACGATTACTGGAAGGCAAAGCTTTTAGATAATTTGAAATGACGGATTTTCGTTGATAAAATGGGCGGTTTAAATGCGATGTTACAATAATGCCTTAAAAGTCTTGATCCTTCAGATAATTAATTTATTCCGTGGTTGGAAAATACTGCTGATTATTTAGGTATTTAAATATTAAATGAAACGAATTATTTACTCGTACTTTCTTTGGAAAGAAATTAATCTCGTATTATTTCCATACACCCATTTATTTTTTGCGTAAAAATATAACACAATAATATTTAACCAATACATGCTCAGCTTGAAAATAAACGTATTATAATCGACAAAAAAAATTGAGCGCAGTAAAAAATGCCGGTCGATTAAATGGTAATGTACCAAAGTAAAATAACCGTTGAAGAATATATGTTATTTTTATTTCTTTATTCATTCGTCTGTGAATATAACGCGTCGAAAAATTTCTTCTCTAGTTAGCCATGGAAATTCAAAGGCATGGCTTAGCTTTTGATTGACAGTTCAAAAATTAATTCAAATTAGTGACAGTTCAATCAACCGATGCCCCAATGAATCAATACATGACACGATTTATTTTCATGACTATCTTCGAGGATATTTTTTTCGATCGCACGTTACAAATTCGTAATAAATCGGTTATTCATAGGCATTTGGGACAAACGAAATAATTGCATATATATACAAATGATTCAGAAAATATGATCACTCCCTGTTTCTCGAGATCAATTATAGATGGTGAGTTGCGGTAAATAAAAATAGATTTAGCAAACTATTTTATTGACACTCTTAATACAGGGACGCCTAAAAATTTTCATCCGGTTTTAGTATTCAAAATACTTCTGGACGCATGTATATGGGGACAGTCTACGCATAAATGAAGCGACATGCGACAGATCTGTTGCCGGCTTTTATAAAAGCGATACATTATGATGATTGATGTTATGTGCTGTTTATATATTTAAATAGGTTCATTTAGAATGTATGGTTTTAATATATAAACGATAGTGTAACCAATATTTACTAAATAATACACATAGTGCCAAAAGTTTTGCATCACCCAGTTTTAGTGACAAATTTGATTCCACGAAGATTTAAACTATTGTAAGATGGTTTAATAGCCTTTTCTCACAATCTTTTTTGGCAAAGAATGAATTTAATGCGTCAATATACAGAGTGATTTAAAAAAGTGTACATTGGATATGTTTTATTAAACTAGTTAATTACAATTACCACATCAAATATTACTAATACAACGTATTACCACCTCTCACGTTAATGCAAGCTTGAATTCGTCTCTCCATGCTCATAATTAACTCATCGATGGTCTGGAAGGGTAGGTTTTGCCATTCTTCTATTGCAACTCTTATCAGCTACTGCCGGGTCAGTGGAGGCTGTGAACGTCGAGCAATTGTCCTCTTAAGCACATCCCAGGCATGTTTGATGGGATTTAAGTCTGGAGACATAGGGGGCCACTTCATACAGTCGATTCCTTTCTTCTCTAGGAAATTACGGACAACATTAGTTCTGTGGGGAGGGGCATTATCATCCATAAAAACAAAATGCTCTCCAACTGCTCCTCTCCATAGTCGAACATATCTCCGGAGAATGTGTTAGATGTAATTTTGTCCATTTAACGTACCTGGAATAGGAACCAGTGGCGTTCGTTCACTAATCATGATACCGGCCCAAAACATAACACTCCCTCCACGATATGGAGCAGTTTCGACAGCATATCCGAGTCGATTTTGATCTCCAGGCTCTCTCCAAACACGGCTTCTGCGGTCATTGGAAGTTAGACAAACACAGGTCTCATCCGAAAACATCACATGTCGCCAAAAATCCATACCTCGCCCTTGGAATGTTCGGCACCACTCAAATCGAGTCTGTCGGTGTCGCAATGTTAATTTCGGCACTCTTGTGGGCCTCCTACGCTGTAATCCAAAGCCAGCTAATCGCCTCCGTATTGTAGTAAGGGATAACGCAACACCAGTACCTCGTCTAACTTCTCCCTGAATGTTACCAATGGATGAAAATCTTTTCCGGCGGGCCACCAGTGACATGAATCTATCAGAATTTACATTACCAACACGGGGCCTGCCACTTCTAGGACGATCCTTTGTAGAATTCGTTGCTCTGTACCGATTCCAGGTTTGGGAGACATCACTTTGATTAATTCCCAAATGCGCGGCAAGTTCTCTTTGAGAATAACCCTCTTCGATCAGGATCACTAGCCTGGATCTGTCCAATTGCGAAATTACATTTCGGACCATTTTTGCACACTTTTAATCAGTGCTGATAGCAACAAAGTAAACACTACTTGAACACTGTCAAACATGAAACGATTCAAATTTGTTTACACGGCCAACTGTAACGTTTATTTGACATTTCTATCTTGCATGATGGTAAAAAAGTAAACAAAAAAATCATGGCCTCCTTTACTCTTTCTTGATAAAAAATTCAGAGAGCTTAAAACTGGGTGATGCAAAACTTTTGGCACTATGTGTATTTAGTAAATTTTGGTTTAACACTATTTATGGTGGTATCATCTATGTTTATAAAACAATAATTACACAGGGTCTGTTGTACTTCTCTTGCTTCAAATATCATATTACTCAACAATATAAACGTAGGCATCATATAAATATAGAATGTATGTAGTGTCACGTTTTAAATGTGACGCTCTTATTATAAATGTTATAAACTTTTGGCTATGATTGCAAAATCTTGCAGGCGGACATTTTTATTTTTTTAGACGATGATCTTATGTGTTAAAATTATGACCGCATAATGTGTATAATAAATTTTTATATGAAATACATAAAATATGAGATAATTTATGAAAATCATATATTTTGTACTATTTCTATATTTCTTCCTTTTTACATTGGGGTAGGTTGGCAAGGGCCACGGTGCAAAATAATTTTGGGTCTCCAATGAAGTAATAAAATTTATCAAATTTTAAATTGTTTAATAATTATGGGCATAATATATTTTTTTTATCCAAAGTGTAAACTTACAATATGTTATGTAACCCTGTAATAAACAATAACAAGAATAATGAGATGAGCATGAACTATATAAAAATATTTCTCAATAATAATTATTACCAATGGTATTGCAATCACAATCTCTTATGTGTTTTTATTGTTGCATATCTATCAATAACTCAGTTTCGAGTTGTCGTATACTCGGTTGCAAACTTTAATATGATACTAAGGTTAAAGTAGTTTCTACACACATTAAAATACAGTAAAATATAATGACACGCATTTCGCCAACACAGTCGGCATTATTATGAGATGAAGAACATTTAAAATATGTCCTATTTATAACTTAAAACCATAGCAAGATATTCACTGTCCATAAATATGGAAGTCCAAACAATATTATCCTAATGCTGTTTTCATTAGCCAAGATGGTATTATCGATACTTAAAATTATGTATAAGTACGTCGGAATATAATGTCATCATTTACTCTTGTAAGCGGCCTTACACAATTTGATACAGTAATTTTCCTGCATTACAACATAGAAGATTCTAAAAGAATTTTTTATAAAAATAATATGTTTTTAAATATCACATTGTGCCAAATAATATTTGAAGGCAACTATCAGTACTAATTGAAGGAGTTTTGCAGAAAAAAAAATTGAAAAAAATTTGAGAGAAAAAAGTTACAAAAATGCGCAGCCTCCCCAGATTCCTTCTAGACCATTAGTAAAATCTTTGCAAATTATTTTCTTTTTCGTAATCAGAAGGAAAATTTATCACCCCGTTTTTTTTTTGAAAATTTTGATTTTTTGTAAAGTTATGACATTTTGAAATTTACACGATGAAGAACTTAAATTTCAGTGTCATAACTTTACAAAAAATCAAAATTTTCGAAAATCAAAAAAAATAGGGTGATAAATTTTCCTTCTGATTACGAAAAAAAAATTATTTGCAAAGATTTTACTAATGGTCTAGAAGGAATCTGGGGAGAGTGGGCATTTTTGTAACTTTTTTTTTTCAATTTTTTTTTTTCAATTTTTTTTCTGCAAAACTTCCTCAATCAGTACTGATAGTCGTGCCTTAAAATATTGCTTGGGTTCCATGCTCCAATACTGAGATATTGTATAACCTAAATCCACCTTTGTGGTGGAATCAATTGGCATTTTTAATGGTGTAACCGAATTGTTAGAGTCAACTTCAGTGGGTCAAAAAGCTTATGATAAATTAATAAAAGTTATTGATAAATTTATTACTTCTCAAAATTATTGGTCAATTAACTATATAAAGTATTCCAAATTATAAATTTACACCTATAACATCATGTGATGTGGAAATGTCATTTTCGGTCTACAAGACCATTTTCTCCGAAAGGTGTCAGAGGTTGACGGAAGATAATTTAGAAAAACTAATAGTGTGCTACACGGAACATTAAAATATAATTCATAATTAAAATGCCTTATAATTTTTATAAATATTCGTGAATTTTTATGTATTTTTCTTTATAGATTACCTAGATGTACCTATTTTATTATTATATAAAAAAACATGAAAATGAAGATAACATAACTTAAATTTACCTTTTACTTCAGATAACAACCTAAAAGCAAAAAAAAACAGAGATTTTTTTTGTGATTTTATTTGCCTTTTTGCCTACCAAAATTAAATTTTAAGCTTTCTTGTATGTAGTATTTTAAGATTGCTTAAATTTGAAAAATTGTGCCCTAACTCTAAAATATGGTTTAAGAAAGTTGAAACTGTTTTTTGGAGTCAACAAAGTAAAATGTGTTTTGTTATATTCTGCACTGACAATGTCGGTGGGAATGCTTGTGTGTCCACTTTTTTTGATAAGTATAACCCTCGGCCGTGCAGCACGACTTTGGATTCGGGGGGTTGTCTTATTTCTGTGGTGTTTATTTTGTTTCTTTTTTTTCGGTTTCCCGACGCTGGACAGTCTTCCCATGGTTCCGATTCACATAAGAGTTGCACCAGCACATTAACCATTACTTTGCTAATTGACACCTTTATCCATCTAGCCCTTCGATTGTTCTCGAGAAACAGGGGGTGATCATGTTTTCTGAATCACCTTGTGTATTTTAATGCGATATTGTAATGTTTACTTCATATTGAAGATTACGTTTTGCACACTTGGATGGTTTAATTAAAATATTTTCCAGTTACATAACTTTGTTTTTAATTACATAATTTTCTTCCAGATGAAAAAAAATAAAAATTTCACAAGTTAATTAAGTGTTATACCCTTAGGTAATTATCTTTTAATCCACGTTCTAATTATTCATTATTCGCTGTGTATTCTAACATTACGACATGATATTTAGATAGTATATCTGGATTTTCCCCATTGTAGCATAATCTAAAATTAATTAAGACCCCTTGTGAGAGGGTTGAAACTGTGTATGCCTAAAACATTTACCTGTTTCTAGTGAATTTAGGAAATAATTTATTATAACAACGTTATAGCACAGAATTAACTTGTTTTTATACAGGGTTGCTCGTTGCTCATTAGCTCATCAATGTCCTATATCAGTTTTATTAAAAAAAAAGGATTTGAAAAATGATTTATATATGGAAGTGGTGTAGTATCAAAATATGTGCATTTAAAAAAAATATTTTCGAATGTACAGGGTGACTTGTTAAAGCGGAACATCTTCAAGTTCTTTTCTTAATGGAACACTATATATTTTTACATTTTTCAAGCGTAAATTTCTTTCCAACGACCTACGGGTTTTTGATTTTTTGATGTGGCATTGCCAAACCATTTAAAAAAATGTGAAATTTTGGGTCGCGCAGGATTTAACAAATTAATTCGCTGTGTGAGTACTACGATTAATTAGGAAAAATAGTTTCCAGATATGTAAGCCAAACGATGTATTTAAACGACACATCTACCAAGTATTGTTCATACTATTCAGGGTGCCAATGGCTAATTTACTACATTTCAAAGAACATTTTCTCATATTTATTTTTGAATTGGTACGTTAATTTTCTACATTTTTATAGATAATCCTCTAGACGCAAAATCAAGATGTTCTTATATTTTCAGTACAAACCGTTTAATTATTATATATTTTATGTTTAAATAGTCTAATAGCCATGATTTTGACATAAAGTGACATTTATTACGTTAATTGTGCCCCAGAGTTACCTTCTAACACGAGAAACTTCAACTCTTATTTTCTAGCTTATGAGATCCCCCATTTAGTATAAAATCATTGTATAAGATTTAAAATTTTCTGTCGAATAGATGTAGGGTTTCTTATACCAAACTGTGATAGTATCATGATATTTTCTGGAAAGATAATCCAGTCACTTAAGCCAAAGAAGAGGGTCAACCTCGGAATGAGAGATAATAAGCTGTAAACTTGTATAAACCTTTATTTTGGCGTTCTAAAAGTTGTCTCAAAAGTCTCATAAAATCTCGTGTCCGCGTCTTAAAATACTCAAGGTCAAAGGTCACAAAAATCGGGTTTTTTGCAAATATCTCACTTCCTATGGTTTTAATGCCATTTGCGTTTATTATAAAAATTGTAGAGAATAAAATTCTCTACAACTTTTATTCCAAACATTTTTTTATATACTCAACCGTTTTTGAGATAGAGGGCGGAGAGCGGCGCTTCCCTATTCACAGCATAATGCAAGGTCGACCGTAAGTCCCGGTAAATAATACGCCGTATAAAGTCTATAAATCATTAAAAAATATATAATTATGAATAATTTGCATTGTTTATTAATTAATACATTATATTTAATAATATTTTTCATTTATCGAAATATATTTGTTTAATATTACTTACCTTTCCGTGTAATCAACTGCAAGAATGGTTGTGGTTCACGCTGCGGATGCAGGAAATCGGGGTTGCAATGTTCTTTAGCTTGTGGCCAGTGTAATGAGCAAGCGTGCCTCAATTCTTCACCGTATCAAAGCTATCTCGATGAAAATAGTACATTTGACCCCGAAATTCTCGAGGATCTAGAGACAAATATCCTTGACAACGAAAATGATGATATTGAATTGGAAATTTTCAAGCGACCGGAAGATGATGATGAAGAAGAAGATGAAAATTAAGACTCAAGTCCTTCTAATTATAAAAGTTTTTGAAAAACTTCCCCACATTTGAACTTCAACTGTAATAAATATATGAAAAAGTATTTCTAAATAAAGATATAATTAAAATGTATTTACTCTATTCTTTTTCTACTTAAAATATAATTAACATATATATTAGAATATAATTAAAATATACTTAAAGTATTCCACACAACAATTTTTTGAATACGTGGAAAGGTAAGTAATATTAAACAAATATATATTCAATAAATAAAAAATATCATTAAATATAATGTATTAATTAATAAACAATGCAAATTATTCATAATTATATATTTTTTAATGATTTATAGACTTTATACGGCGTATTATTTACCGGGACTTACGGTTGACCTTGCATTATGCTGTGAATAAGTAAGCACGGCGCGCTCTCCGCCCTCTATCTCAAAAACGGTAGAGTATATAAAAAAAATATTTGGGACAAAAGTTGTAGAGAATTTTATTCTCTACAATTTTTATAATAAATGCAAATGGCATTAAAACCATAGGAAGTGAGATATTTGCAAAAAATCGATTTTTGTGACCTTTGACCTTGAATATCTTAAGACGCGGACACGAGATTCTATGAGACTTCTGAAACAACTTTTAGAACGCCAAAATAAAGGTTTATACAAGTTTAGAGCTTATTATCTCTCATTCCGAGGTGAAACCTCTAATGTGACTGGACTAAGATGAAAACTTTGATCAAAATTCAATTTCTACGAATAAAAAAATATTTCATTTTAGTTCAAGCATTTATTTTGCGCAACACAAATTTGCAGTCTTGTCTAAAACGACCAATTTATTGCTCGTAACGATTCAATGGAAATTGTACCGAAAGCATCTATTACGAGTTACCTCATATCTGCTGCAGTAGTTGCATAAGCTGACATATGACTGGAAAAACGTCTAAAATAATATTTGTTTTGAAAAGATTTTCATGACGCCCAACGTTGCGACGAATAAGTGCCACGCCTCAAAAATCAGGAATCTACAAACTATAAATTATGTAGTAACAACCTTGAACTAGTTAGAAGTACCATTTTGTCGTTATCTCACATATTACACTAAGAGCTATTCTTCCGTGAATTGGAACAACTTAGTAAGTTTCAGTTTAATGAAAATTATATAAGGGGCATAATATATTCTATTGGCTTTTTTCACATTACTTATATTTATTTCGAAGTGGTAAAATGGTAAAATATTATCGTAACATTTGCTATAATATATGGTACCTATAATTACAACAGTAGTCCTAGTATTTGGGCTTAGTTGATTGGCTCTTTTATATACTTTACTATATATAATTTTTATATAATAAACTTACCTATATGTTTACAACTATTTTTTTATTTTCTTTTATCAATCTATAAGCTCTAGTTTCGTTATTCCATAATAAAACGTTGACGTTCATACTATATTTAAAATATTTCGTTATTGATCATATTTTAATAAAAACTGTTTAAATTTCAAAATATGGCCACAAAAAATTCGTAGTGATCATTATATTTTTTTTTATATTTTCTTCCTCCTTATGGCTTCAAGTTAAATAGGTAAATTAGGTTTTCTACAACTTCAGCTTTTTTGAGTTACTAGGTTTTTCCAATTCACGGCAGTATTCTTCGCCATTAACTTATATCGAACACATTCGCTCGTTTATTTGTAATGGTAAACCGATCATTACCTAAGTGAATTTTTGGAATTAGTTAGACCCTCATAGAATAGAATGCGAACATAAATTATTATTGTCCTCCTCACAACATTTACCTTCGGAAAACCGTATAATCGATTCAACTGTCACAATGTAAATTTGTGGTCTATTGGCAAATTGCGGGTCATATATCTTTGTTTCGAAGAACCTTTATTTATAGTCCCATTACAATATGATATATACAGTTCCCGAAAATTCGCTCTCATCTCCATATTGTAGATTCTATGAATAAAAATAATAAAAGTCAAGTATACTAAAATTTCGAAAAGCCTTCCTAAAGAATCTATATTTATACGTGTTTCCTCAGAACTGTATTGGTGGGCCACCACTTATTAATATCGTATGTACTGACGTTTTTAAACGTAAAATACTGTATTTTCATTTTCTGTTTTAGTCAAAATCAAAGGTGACTTCTCAAATTAATTTGATTTTTTATTTGTGAGTTGTCATGACTTCCCACAATAACAATTTTTCCGCCGAAACCGTCATGTATTTAAAATGAATTATGTATTTAAGTTGAGTTATGTATTTAAAATGAATATGCCCTCACTAAGAAATAACAACCCTCAAGAAAAATATGACTGATTTTAATTAGTAACCGGGGTTATCCGCAGTATTCGTTTTTTGCGTATTCAGCTTCATGAGAATATCGTAGAAGACCAATCACAGAGATCTTTGATATTTTATCATTAAGGTCATTTATATAAATATGAAATTGTCGAGACATTTGGTTAGGATTTTTAAATACTTAATGTTTTAGGGGAAATAAATTGACATATGATCCGGCAATGCTGGATATTTGTGAGAGGCCTGGAGGTGAGTCATACATGCCAATACGTATACATTATTGGAAAAAGTTTAATTAGAATGCCTGCTTTGGGTGTGTGCATAAAGAAGAAAAATAGCAAAATCATGCATGCGACAGAAAGAGCATTATGCATCGATGTTGCCTCATTGTACGTTGTGTTTGTGAAGCAACAAGAGCAGCACATCATGTCACTGCTTTCCACACTGAGTTTATTGTACAAATATTTGGTGTTTACGAAAATTTTAGCGATTTGCAAATATTCTATTTATCTAAAAACTATCAGAATAACAAAAACAAAGATAGTGAATTTATCCCCAGTGGCCACTAGGGATAAATAAAGGGCTCAAAAATATCGCCGTATGGTGCATGGTAACACCCTAATCGGTGATAAAATTTATTCCTGGCATTTAAATGATCGTCAATGAAAATAGGATCTAATATGCCGGCCCAAACATTTACTTTTTGTGGATATTGAGTACGTAATGGCACACTGAAATGTTTATTTTCCCTGGAACAATATCGAACTACAGAAGGATTATGCCGGCCATGTATGGAAAAAGATGTTTCATCAGTAAATAAAATATTCTTGAGGTAATTTTCGTTAGCTTGCGTTAGCTTTTTCCATCATGGTTTCACAAAAATCTATTCGTTTCGTAGTCTTCAGGAAAAATTGCTTGTGTAGTTATAATTTTGTAGCAGTGGTACTTATCTCTATTCAGAATATTTCGCAATGTTCGCTCTTGTACATCAACTTCTTACGAGGTTTGTCTACTCGAATAAGGTGCATTTACCTCGGCGAAACTACAGACATTAATTTTCGGCTTTTCCCGATCTTCTCTTAAGTAAACTCTAGACTCGTCTTCGTTATTTACATACCTACATTTTCTGCAATTTGTAGCAAATCCCACAGACTCAAACTTATAAAAGATGTTTAATATAGTTTGAACCATCGCGTCGGGGCAGGACGATTTTCAAATGTAAAAATGAATTGTCCGATAACTTCCTTTTTTCGGTTGCATAAACATACAAGTTAAGAAGAAATGCCAGTTCAACTTACCGCACTATCGGGTGAGACGATAATAAAGGAAATTAGACAAGAACAGCGTGGGAGCAGTTCACCACGTGATCATAAAATTATTTATTAGTGTTGCCACATTGTGAAAGTATGATTATCAAAAAATAACAATAAAATTACTAGATTTTAGGGAAAATTACCAGATACCTCAAACAACCCGATAAACACCAAAGTGTGGGTCTTTACTAGACTTTATTCGGCCAATATTTCCAGTAATGACCAGGTAAAAACCCAGTAAAGGCACACACTTTGGCGTTTACTGAGAATACGCCAATATCCAAAAACTTTGTTATAAGAAAAATAAATAAACAAAAGTAAAACAGTTTCAAGTAAGTATATCGAATAGAAACTTTTCAAATAATAACAATTGGCTGTGAAGTTCGACTTCTTTAGAAATTATATTATCGTCTTCACTTACGTTTATATTTTTGTATAATTTTATGCAATTTTAAACATTCTTTCACGCATTCTGAACTAAATAAAATATCAATAAATGTGTTCGTCATAAATTTATTTCTGGTTTTAGGTTTGTTATTTTTGGTTTTGATTAAGTTAACCTTTGAAAATATGATTTCATATGCAGCACTGAGCGCAGTCCGCACTCAATGCAGAAAGAGGGGCAGAGCTCTCATTTTTCCTGCAGTGTAGTATTTATTTTATAAATTATAAAATAAATGAGCGTAGCTGAATGAACAAAATCTCGTACTGCAGCCTTACTACTAGATGTCGCCAAATGTTCATCATAATTAGTAAATTGGAACACTATTCATTGCATATTATGCATTTTATATGAAACGATTTTTATTTCTCAAGGTTTATTTCTCAATTTTATAAAAAAGTGAGGCTCCATTAACAACTATCAGTTAAAATTCCAAATTGTAGATTTTGGTAATTACCAAGCATCTGGCAACACTGTTGTTCATTCTACAATAAACTGAGTGTAGAAAGGGATGTGGAAGAGATGTGATGACTGATGATGAGGCGTACCGGATCACATGTGGAAGGGATACGATGGGGCGTACCCTCGTTACTTCGTAAACACAATAACGCAGAAAAAGGCAATAATGAGGCATAGTTTTTTCTGTTGCATACATGATTTTGCTATTTTTATCCTTTATACACACACACAAATTTTTTCCAATAGTGTATACAGTATTGAAGACAATTGTGCACTCCTGTCCGAGTAAGAGATGGAATAATGGGATAGATATACGGTCAACCTAGTGGGGAGCAATCATGGACTTTTATATAGTGTTTTGTATGATTTCGTCAGTAAGTCTCGAAGAGAGGAGAAGCGTAGATTAAATTTTATTACCACAACCAATACGTTGTGTCGTATATGTATCTCAGTATTCCATCCTTTACTCGAATCGGGGGGGCACAATTGGCTTCCATACATTTGTTAAGTAATAAAAATAAGTACCTCAAACTACATGTGGGTCATTAATATGTCATCACCTTAAATTCCATATTCCTGAATTGTTTTCTTTTAATAACGACTTACATTTGCATAGAACTCATTACATTTTTTTCTCTTTTAGGCCATGCCGTGGCCCGGCGCATCACTGAGAATCACTTTACTGCTCTTGGCAGCCACTGTTGGCCCACCGGGTCTTCGGGCAGAGGGTAACGTTGGTAAGTAATTCTCATTTAAATATATGTATATTACTACTCATTGAAAGTTTATTCAGTATCCTAACTACAGATCGCATCTCAGGTAGGCATTCCAGTTACGAACTTACGTACAACTGGAACACAGCACTTATGTTGGTTACCAACGACCTCATTAAAGCAACTCAAGTAGTTGCTAACGGCGCCACTCCGGCGCTCGAAGTGATTTGCTCAATAGATTCGTAAAGTTCATAGCTGGCAAAGAAATGCTGCCGTTGGATTTGTCGTTGTTTTTCTGACGGTTGATATTCGGAGATTTTTTTTGAAGAAATTGCTCTTAGAAAAGCGTGTTCGTGAATTTAGTCAGATTTTCAGTTTAATAGCCTTTTGGTGAAATTGTGTAACTTTGTAATCCAAAGCGATAACGAGATACCTGGTATTAGGTAGGTGCAATGTAAGACATGTTTTAAGTAATGTTTAAACATAGGTTTGTTTTTTGTTTGTTAGTTCCCAAGATGTGTTTTTACCTTTATAGATGTAATATACTACTTTATATTTATAAGTTTAGTTTAAGGAAACTTTCGTTTCCTAATTATTTTATCAATTAAACTTACAGAATATCCATTACTCGCAACTAAATCTTAAATCAATGCCTTTTCTTTTTCAAACCTATCCTAGTTTAGGTATAAATAGGATACATTGTTAGGATAAGTTTACTTTTAATCATCCCCAGATGATGCCAGATATAGTATTTTAGTGTTTCGTGGAAAACTACGTCAGTGTTATCTTCATATCAAAGGTTCCAACCCACTCCAGGACTACGATGGCTTCACGGTCAACGGAACTGAATCTGTATTATACGGTTAGTGTTAAGATTAGATTAATAGGATCAGATATTTGGTTTCTAAAAATTTGCAAACGTCGTTCAGTATTTCCAAATTTTCTCAAGTTAAAATTCCAAATTCTTCACACATTTCAAATAAAGTTACAATGTTTGCAAAGCAGAAATGGCTGGATTTATAAATTAAGTATCTGTACAGTAAACGAAGTACGCTTGAATTACAAGCATATTGACTTTACAAAAAGCTTACTTATAAGTTAAATAATTTAGAACATGAACAATGGTGTGACTTTCAGAGGAAGATGTTTATATCAATTAACGCGAAATTTATTAAGAAAACGTCATCACAAAATAAAAAACTCAAAAGATTAATCGGTAGTATGTCAAAAGAAAATGTTCCTCGAAAATTTCTCAGCATTGTAGAAAATCATTCCTCACAGTCGTTTGATAAAGAGGAAATTGATCTCCTTAACAAGGGATTAAACTTTGCTTTACCTGCCTCTGAAGGCATTTTAGATAAGGTTATTGCAAATGTTGAGAGTTCAATTCAATACCTTCCTGATTCCTCTAAAAGATTTCTCAGAGAAGCTTGCAGAAATCAAATCTCGACAAATATTGTCATTAAAGTAAATAGAAAGTAAAAATCTACAAAAGACAGAAAAATTATCAAACGGTTGCGTGAAAAAGATTGTTTTTATGTAAAAGCTGATGAGGGCAATAAGGTTGTTATTTTAGATAATGAGAACTATTATGCAAAGGTAGACAATCTGATTAGTAATGGTCCTTATAAAAAATGTTCTAGAAATCCATTTCCAAAAATGGTTACTGAAGTTAGAAATGTACTTAAATCTTGCAATAATCTTATTACTCCAGCTTTAAATAGGAAGTTACATGTATCTAATCCAAGTGTACCTAGATTGTACTGCTTGCCTAAGATATATAAACCAGGAAAGTTGCTACGTCCTATTGTTTCACCAATCAGATCGCCGACTTACCACCTCTCAGATGATTTCGAAAATTTACCTATTGCACCACCTAGTTTCTCTATGATTAATTTCAATGATTTCATTAATAAGATGAAAAATATTCAGTTGCAAGAAGATGAATTTTGATCTCTTTGACGTTTGTTCATTGTTTCCAAGTGTTCCGATACCACAGACCTTGGACTTACCTTAAGAATCTCTCGAATTAAACAATCTCAATCAAGATGCAGTAAAAGGATATCTTCAACTCACTAAACTTTGCATGAAACAAAATTGTTTTCAATTCAACAATAATTTCTTCTAACATGAAAGAACAGCAATGGGTAACTCTCTCTCACCAATCATTGTCAGTCTCTTCATGAACAGATTCGAGACGGAAGCAAAAGAAGAATTCGAGTATTTCCCCAGGGTTTGGCTTAGGTATGTGGATGATATTTTCGCAGTATTCGATACAAAAGTCGCTGATATTGACAACATTGTATCAAAATTAAACAGTCGTTTCACGTCAGTTAAATTCACATATGAAATTGAAAACTCTTGACAATTACCATTTTTAGATGTGTTATTAGAAATAGTTAAAATAAGTTAGAATTTGACATATACAGAAAATATACCGGTACTCTAAGATATATCCCCAAGGACTCCCATCATTATGTTCAACACAAAATGGTGAGTTTTAATTTTCTAGTCCATCGTCTATTAAGCTTCACACACAATAAGGAGAGGTTTGAAAAAGAAAAGACATTGATTAAGGATATAGCTGCGAGTAATGGATATTCTCTAAGTTTAATTGATAAAATAATTAGGAAACGAAAGTTTAAAGAGTCGCTTCGAAATTTATCGACCTTTCAAAATGAAAGAGAAAATCTGAAATTTGTATCGATTCTATTCGATCCTCGATTCACCCGTGGTATTGGTAAAATTTTCAAAGATGTAAGTATGACAGTGGTTCATTCATTGGGCAACAAACTACAACAACTTTTAGGCAATCCAAAAGACAAAATTGAAATAAACGAAAAGTCGGAGATTTACGAAATTAGCTGTAAGGACTATAATCAAAACTATGTTGGACAGACTAGATGATCAAATCAAATTAGATTCAAAGAGCATATGGCCCATCTCAAATATGGTAAAACAAATAAGTCTAGTGTTGCCCAACATGCGTTTGAGAACAACCATAAAATAGATATTAACAATTTAAGATTAATTCTACAACTGAATGCATATATGCGAGTTAAGCCTTCAGAGAGCAACAACTGTCGCTGGCGACAGTAATTTCTACCAATATTATTTAGACTTATCGTCACGTGTCTGTATTCCCCTCATTTTGGCTGCGACAGGAAATCTTTCGCCTTGAAGTTAGAATTTGCTAATTACAAACTACACGTTGGTGTCGCCAGAATAACAAAGGTTATGTGTTGTTTTTATGTCACACCAAAGAGAATTTGTGATAGCCACAGAACACCTACACAGCGTTTTTTAAATAACTCGTAAAAGGGGAAGTGTCGTAGCGACAGTTGTTGCTCTCTGACGCCGCGCGCCGGTTTTAAGGCAATGTAATGTCACTCCATCATTCTACAGTTGGGAGAAACACCAGTGTTCACTTGTATGCGAAGTAAAGGGGTAATAGACACAATTACTCCTTTACTCTACCCATACAGGCTAATATTTGCTGGAGAAGATACTTGCACCCAAATCGTTAATTTTCCGAATAACGTGTATATTACTAATTATTTTAATTTTAGTACGTGCTATTATTATTTTTTTTTTAATTAATTTATATCTGATTATCTTTTTGAGAAAATAAAATGCGCAGCACGTAAGAGATAATACCAAAGACAATATCTGCTTTGGCACTACATACAATAGAATACTGATATACAGATCGAGCCAACTAACCAGATACACGACTAACGGTATGCGCAGTTTACTATTGCCGCCTTGCTCAAGAAGGAGGTAATTTTGAACATCTAATTTGAATTATTTCTTAACGTAATATTTTATTTTTTTAGAGTAGTTTGTATTATTTTTCTTTATTATTTATGAGAATATTAATTTATGTTTTTAGAATTACTTTTTTGTTTCGGAAAAAAAACAATATTTGATTGTGTGCTGTTCTGATAATTTTCATAATTTTAATGTTTTAATACGGCGCCCGGAATAAACTTTTAAATTGTGAAACATTCAAATAATTTTAATAAATACGTTAATACGTACAGATTTCTTTAGATGAACGTGCAACACTCTCCGCTATAGCTTTAGTGATATTGAAATTTGTTATTTGTTTTCCTTGTTGTATGTTCCTCACTGTTCTGGGCAAGCGCCCCGACACAGAATAACGACGCAATCGTTAACTTTCCTTTGGACTACGTATTCAGACGGGCAACTGTAAACTGTGCATACCGCTAGTCGTATACCTAGTGGATTGTCTCCGATCTGTATGTATACAGGTACACAACTAGCGATATGCGCAGTTTATAGTTGCCCGTCTGAATACGAAGTCTGAACGAAAAACGTTTGATAGGAAAAAGTAGGAAGTGAAAATAAAAGTAAAAAGTTTTTCTAAGTTGCTTGACAGCATTGTACTGGTAGTTAACATAAAGTGAATTATTGTACTGCATAAAAATTCATTTTAAATAAAATATTTATTTGATTATTGAATAATAAAAATTAAAAATAATATTATTATTTCGTCGCTTCGTCCGATTGGATCACTGTTTCTAATAATTATGTAGTACCGCTTCTCGGTGGCAGATGACGCAGCTATTTTAAAATAGGATTTTAGTTATTTTCTGCAGTCGAAACAAATTTAATAAATTATTATACTTTACGAAAAGTAGACAGTATGAAATTATTTTTTATATTCAAAAAGATCTCCTTCTTGAGAAAGGCAATAAATATCATAACCTACTGTAAAAGCACCTTCTCACATTCGCGCCGGCAACTACTCATACCGCTAGTCTTACATCTAGTTGTTTGTCTCGATCTGTCATATTCATACATCAATAAAATAATTAACGGTGTGCAAGTTATTTTTAAAAATGTTAAAAATTATTACTTTCAATAAAATGTTATTAGCATATCATTTTATTCATTAAACCATAAGAGAATTACATCATTTAATAATAAGAGCAAATTCTTGCGAGCAGCTTTTAATAACGGAAATATGATGTCCACATTTTACTAGCAAACTTAATGAAATTGCACCTAACGTGATCGAGCATTTTACATCTCTTGTTTTCTAGAGCACTTAATGACGTTGGAGCTTAGCTCTGTTGGATCTTAATTACATCAAAATAAAATAAATATTTCATAAGCTTCTTATAAGCTATGTTTTTAATATTCGTTTGTAAAATATGAAATTTTATGCAAATGAGAAGAATACCAAGAAAAGCAGTTTATTTTTTAACATTCATATAATCCTGGAAAATATGAAAAATTAACATTTAATTTAATAAACTTTTGTGCGGAATAATGCCAAAGTTAAAGAGAAGGCGAAACTTTAGTGGTACCTCATTAAAACTTATAACTATCCAATTAAATTGCTGAATTAGTAGCAGTTATGTTTTAACTTTTAATCATAATAAATAATAAACTTGTCTAATTAATTTGCGCACAGATACAATCATAAAATTGCGGGAAAAACTAGTGTTGTAGTTAATATGTGTTGAAATATACGTGGCACACATTTTAATTTGTGCCAATTAATATTAATGCAAATATCATTCGAGCATTGTCGATTGTGAATACTTATTTGTCCACGTCTATTAAATAATATATCCATTATGTATGTGTTTCCTCAAGGAAAATGCTCTCCATTAATCACTGCAGTGAATAATAATTTCATTATTCACTGGTTCTGAAATTTTTTATTAAAATTTCATCGGATATGCCATGACATGTCAGTCAAAGTGCGTAATTGCTATTTGATTTGAAACGTCAAAGTTTGTCGGAATTTTACCGCGATATTTTACCAAATATTGTTATTATTTAATAGTCGTGGATAATGTGGTTTCGTGGTCGAGTGACAAGGACACTATCCTCTCACCCTAGAGTCCCAAGTTCGATCCCAGGTCGAGGAGCTAGGATTTTTTCTAAACCAGAAATTAATTCTAGCATCCTCGGACATTGGGTGTGTGTCCATTGTCTCTAAATGTGTAGCCCTCTCCCACATAAGGTAACTTGAGGTACCTTTAGGGATACAGGGGGTTTTATTACCCGTGGTGTTTAATTTTTTAATTAATTTAAAGTATAGTATACTACTTGCATGTAATGGCTATTATTCACTAGGCTCATTTAAGACACTCACCTAAGGCTCGCATCGCAAACTTCACCCACGTGAATAATAGTCACTATTACATGCTCGTTGAATAATATACTATTATTGCATGGTATGCAATAATATTTTTCCATTACACGGTGCTCAAAAAAGGTCTTCAAAATTGCCTACTTTTTGTTATAGCGTAGAAAAATTTATTTTATTTTCCATTATAAGCATGTTTTTAATATCCTTTTGTGAAGTTTTATGCAAATGAGAAAAAGTATCAAGAAAGACAATTTAATATTCATATAATCTAAATGATATTAAACACAGGCAAAATGAATTATCCTTTAAATCGATTGCTCATGTAAATTACTTATTCAATGTAATGGCTCCTTAAGGTAAACAGTATTGAATGAGAAGAAAATAATGATATGTGAAAGTGCTGTGGAGTACAAAATGTACTTGATTCATTTTCCATTGACGTTCATAATTTTTTCTGTAATATCCTGTTATAGATTTAATTTACTCCCCAAAAATTGTGAAACATAAGATGCTCCGCAAAAAACTTAAAGTCCGTATTAACTGTTAGTCAGGGTTTACTTAATTTTTAAATTCTTTGAAAAACTAGAGAAAATTGCCTAAAAGTTTACAAAATAACTATATAAAAAATAATTACTCCATGTAACGATCACGGTCAAGACTGCATTTGATCTATTGCTCATTATTTTCAGTGCACTCATTTAAATCAGTTAAAATTAAATTCGACAAAAAACTGCTATTTTAATTCACCATCTATTACAAAAAATTGTGCATGAGTGTTTGGTCGAGCTGTAAGAGTCGTTTCTCGGCTACAGTTTTCCCATTTGCAATTAGGTATTTCGCATATTGCTTTAATACCTAGAGCTTCTCATTGGTCAGATTCAAACTTTTATGCAATCAGTAATCGAGTGCCAAATGCGTGTACAGAGTGTATATTAGTGAGAAGTTCAGGTGGAGAATGAATCAGTTTATAATATTAACTTAAAATAATGTCTATGGTCAAAAGTGTTGATTTTTAAACGATATACTTATATCACGATAATAATGTTATTCGTTTACAACATGTATTTCATTAATTTCCCTGTATTCCTTGCCCTACCATTCAAATTATGTCGTTCCCCCGTTAATTTTTTTGGACAAAGAAAATTATTGTTAGTGTTAAATACATTTTGCACTAATACACATTCTGTACGTGTATTTGACACTCGATCACTGACTGATTGGATGAAAGTTTGACCAATAAGAAAACTCTAGGTGCTAAATTAATCATACGGAATGTCTAAATGCTCCCCATTTAGATCCAGTCGTATTTTTTCCCTCAAAATTATTTTGTAAAAATTGTTTTAAAAATCATCCAATTTCCTTTGAATATAGGTAAAAAATTTAGCGGTGTTGACAATCCTCTGAATGTCTATGAGCGGGTTTCTTTATGTTCAATTATTTTCCCGAACGCCCGCAAGTAAACTTTGCAAATATTCTTTTTTTAACAATAAATTATAAATTGGTATTAGTATTAAGTATTTCAAACCATTATTTTCAAATCTCACTGACCCCACGCGCGCCAATATTCTTGACTTTGACGATGATCTCAGATGGCAGGGGTCGGAAATTTTTATTTACCTTTACCCTATCGCATCGCTGTAAGCCTAGACCAACCTTGTAAGGGGCGAGCCTGCTCCACCGACAACCCCGTCCGCTGATCCGAACGGTGTAGTCGTTTTGGCAGACCTCCCCGGTCCTGGTTTGTTGGACCCAGCCGATTTGGGCCTTTCTCTTCTGGCGCTCTTCTTTTGCTTGAGTTTTATTTCTTCATCGGCTGTCTGCTCCCGGAAGCGTCGACATGTCGCGGGCAGAGCGACTGTTGCCGTCCTGTCCTGGGAGTTTATCAGGTTAGGGATGTTCCTGCTGGTGTCGACCGGAAGTAAGCGTGTGGGGAGGTAGAGCTACTGACCCCACACCGTCCAACTCATCATTTATAATGTCGCGCCGGCCGCGCGTCGCCGTCACGTGTATGTCGGTTCGTACTCGGTTATCCAGTAAAGATAACCTTTGTTATTATTATTATCTTTTGAATCCTCTGGAAATCATTTTAACTATTTTTTCAGTATCTGTGAATTTGCAGATCTACACTTCTGCGTATGTCCGTTGATCTGTATTTACGATAACCCAAAAAGTACCAATCGGAAATTAACCAAAGTCCGTACTTAAGATTTTCAATTATTCTGTGGGTTGCTGATTAAATTTGGTGAACCATTTGAAATGGTGGTATTGAAAAGGCTTTTAGTGTTTGATTATGAGAAATTGAGAGTATTTAGGAAGCTCCTATGTCGATTGCTTCTTCGTATGGCCGGGAAAGAAAATCTGCATATTACAGATAAATTCTTTAGAACATAAAACTACCCATTGAGGTGTTTTCTTCCAATCGTTAGCCACCTAAATTCACCTAGCGTGGAGAAACTGAACTGAACCTGTGTCGGTACTATCGGTGATTCGGTTTACATTTCCTTTACCATTTGCTAAGTTTCTTATTATGTTCTTGTTTGTGTCAAATATTTTTTTCTCATCAGTGTTTCTAATTTTTGGTAACGTTCACCATTACATTGTTGTTAACTGTGCCCATCCCTGTCATTCTGAAATCTGTAATTTTGTTGGCTTGTTTATATAAAATATCGACTTTTTAAGGATCGATCTTTCGCAAACTGATTTTTACCTCAATTGATCTTTAAGATTGTGATCTGAATGGATTCTGAGTATCGATCTTTTTCACAAAAGATTGCTATCCCTAACAACCAGACCAGTGGACCACAACAGTCTCGCTCCAATTTTCTAGCAGTAGTATACGAGACAGCGACTAAAATAAGGGTGACAAAACCACTAGTCATTGTTCGTCATTTTACAAGAAGTCTTTTACACCCTCTAATCATTGTCGATTTACATCTTCAGATGATCTTCAATTAGAAAAAATACAAGAATGTTGAGATATGGATGGATACTGTTTATCGGTCTGTCAATTTAAGAAAGTTTTGTACCTCCAACATTAACATTTTATTTATAGAAAACCTATTTCTATATTTTGTGTAGGCACGTACATTTTTACACAAGTTATTAAAATTGCATGAAATATTTGACACATTACTTCTTTCAGAATTAATATCAAAATGTATTCAACGAATCTCCTGGAGTTTCTGGAGGTTCAATAATACAATTGGTTCCTGTAATAAATTTTGTATTTCTATTCAAATGACTGGCCTCGAGCTAAATAATAATACGCGAAGGGTAACGTCCAATGTGTTATATAAAGTTACACAAACACTGAATGATTCAAATGATCATCTTTCATAACATTTAAATTCTAATTAACAATTTATCTGTTTTTGAAACATCAAAAGACTACGTTATCCTTTTGAAGTAACACGAAATTAAGTGAAATTGCGTAATAAACAAAGTGTTAAAAGCGGGCCATTAGTATTTGAACGGTTGCAAAGGAAACAGGTTTATTATAGTTGCTAAAAGGCGAAAAGGATAATATATAATATAATTCAGTTATATAGAAGTAATATAATATAATTAATAAATCAGTTATATAGCAGTATTATTATACTGTTATTATCGGGCAACTATTGACAATAGACGTTCTCAAGTGCAAATTAGTAATTACTTAATTACTATAATTTGTAATTATTGTAATTATTAATTATAATTAAATAAGTAACCAATTTTAATAAAATAAATATCAGTTAGGTATTTTCTTGTGATTAATGATGTGAAGAAGAAAATCTTCCCATTATGCTCCGAGAACGTTTACGCACAAGAAAACGTTCCTGCGCGAACGTTCTTCTCAGAGCACATCAAAGGCGGAAACTTATTTGTGATTCGCCTTCCCAACGCATCTCGACTGCACTAGTTCCACTCACTCTCAAGATGAATACTTTCATTTAGTGTTGGGCATAATGGGATGATTTCAATAATAATAATAATAATAATAATAATAAATTTATTCACCATCAGACCAACATACATGAAGGTATCGGTATTGTCAATCAAGTTTACAAAGCTGTAGTCTAAAAGTATCTTAAAATTAAGTTAAACAAAATAAAAATCTAAAATAGCGTTTACAACAAATTCTAAAATTAATAATTTAAATGAATTTACTTATAATGCATATTTATCATTCAAAAGAATATTGTATAAATTCATCTACAGTATAAAACATATGATTGAGCAACAATTTTTTTACATCTCTCTTAAAATGTTTGATGTTATTGATTTCTTTAATGTGTGCAGGAAGCTTATTATATAGTTTTGCTCCAACATATGTGGGGCTTTTCTCATAAAGTGACAAATTATAGTTAGGTGTCAATAAATTGTTTTGTCCGCGAGTATTATAATCATGGTAATAATTGGTTCTTAAAAAAAGTATTTAAATTTGATTTTACAAATACAACTACTTCAATAATATAAATGCAAGCTAACGGTAGCAATTGTAACTCTTTAAAATAAGTTTTACAGGAAGTTCGTATACTGACCCCTACTATATTTCTAACTGCCTTTTTTTGTAATTTAAACACTCTCTCAAAATGATGGGACGAGCCCCAAAACATAATACCATATGAGATTTTTGAATGAAACTGGGCGTAATAATAAGACAGTATAACAGTTCTATTTGTAACATTTCTCAATCTGTAGAGAGCAAAACAGACTGGAGATAGTTTTTTACATAACAGTGTAATATGCATATCCCAATTCAGAGCACTGTCTATATGTATACCTAAGAATTTTGTGGAAGTGACTTGCTCTAAAGATTTACCTTGAATTTTAAGTAAATAACTCTCGTAGTGATATATTAATCTAGGAGAAAAATGATTAACACAGTTTTATCGCCATTTAGTATCAATTTTTCATTTTCAAACTTAGAAACAAATGAATTAATTTTACTCTGAGTATCAGTCATAAGATTGTTGATGTTTTCATTTACATTCAAAATTGAATTATCATCTGCAAACATTACCAGTAGACAGGAGTTTATTATGTTAGGTAAATCATTGATAAAAATTAAAAAAAGTAGTGGCCCCAGAATGGAGCCTTGAGGTACACCACGTTTAATAAGTAATTCATTAGATTTTACGTTGTCAATTTCTACCAGTTGCTTACGATTAGACAGGTATGACTCAAGCCACTCACCCAGCCTTCCATCCATATTCATTAAGTTTCCGTAAGAGTAAAGCATGATCCACCAAATCAAACGCTTTACTAATAATAGGAAAGTCGGTATTCGAATATTTCAACAATCGGATGATCATCCGGATGATTGCTAAAATGTTTCTAGGGCGATATGAGAGCCGAGAACCATGCACAATCGATAACCGCTCACGTCTAGGGTGGAGTCAGGATTGTTATCGGAGAGGAAGTCCAGTATCTCGCTTATAATAAGAAATATGAAAAAATGCTTTAAGTAAAAGATATAGGGCTTACTTTGTTGCCCATTTCTAAATTACTGTGAAGTATAGCGGGACAGCTTAAAGGTCGAAGTTTTTATACACACCCTGTATATTTTCACTCCATTTATTTCAGCGTAAAATTTTAGGTCCAGTACTAAATTTTTATTTCAATGCTGCGGCGTTGCCAAGTTATTGCGAAAAATATAAACATTCACGGAAAAACGGTTCATCACAAATGTCATCAAAAAGACTGCGTTAATGACAGTTAAGGGAAAACATTTGGTAAGTGCAATGATAAGGGGTAGCTAAAATGTATGAGAGGAGCGAACATTTTCAAACATTTTTTCGTTTTTTCAAATGGAACATATTTTATTATTTCGCCATTTTGTATAACTATTTCATCCCTTCAAATTATGTTATCATGATATAGTCCCTAAAACGGATAGTTTTTGAGAATTTTTAAATTTAATTGATAACTTGCATTTTATTACAGTAAGCTATGACTTAATTAGTAATTACATTTTTAGTAAATGAATGATATTACATTAAGACAAATAGTTACTGTCCCATAATTGGTATTTTGGTTTTTATTTTTAGTTTTAAATTTAGAAAGTACAGTTAGAAGTTTGTGGTTAAATTACAATTACTAAATGTCTAAGTCATAGCTTAACTTGTGAAAAAGCGCAATTATTTTTTTAGTTTTCAATTAAATTTAAAACTTCTCAAAAAAATATCCATTTTTGGGACTATATCATGATAACATAATTTGAAGAGATAAAATAGTTGTAGAAAATTGAAATCCATTTGAAAAAACGAAGTTTTAAATGGTTGAAGATTGGCAAGTTGATGCCTCTGTATAAAATCCCCTGTACCTTAAAATAAACTTCCGTTCCTCTCATATATTTCAGCTACCTCTTATCTCGACACTTACCGAATGTTTTCCCTTAACTGTCATTAACAAAGTATTTTTGATAGCATTTGTGATGAACTGTTTTTCCGTGAATTTTCATATATTTCTCAATAACTTGGCAACGCCTAAGCTTCTTGAAATAAAAATTTAGTATTGGACGTAAAATTTTACGTTAAAATCAATGGTGTAAAAGTATATAGTGTGTGTCATTTAAAAAATTCGACCTTTAGGCTGTCCCGCTTTAATGGAACACGCTATGTATTTCACAGTATTTTAGAAGTAGGCAGCAAAGTAAGCCCTATATCTTTTACTTCTAAATATTTTTTCATATTTCTTATAATAAGCGAGATATTGGACTTCCTCGCACTAATGGGCCAACCTGTATATTTAGGTTTGAACCGGACCATCGTCTCTGCACCGCACCGGTTTCTCCTTATCAGGGAAAGTATACATCAGTGATATCTGGAATCAAATATGTTAACAAGAAAATTTCTACTTGTTGTTAAAATGAATATGTAATATAATTTCATTGTCATACTCACAAATTGTACCGGAGAAATTAGAGATCTCTTTACGTTCTTTTATTTATCTACAAGTTAATAAAACGTATTTTTAATGCCGTGAAATAAATATGCATGCTGGATGTATGTCACGCCTATCCCATTCATCTTTTTACATAACTCGTATAACTTGTATATTAAAGGTACGCTGGAAATATGTGAAAACACAGTACATTAATTTTTTGCTAAACATCAAACGGTGAATTAGAATTTCATGGTAAGCCAAGATGTCAGAGAGCATTTGATTAATTAAGTTTTACATTATCGTCAGTGAATTCTCTGAAATCACTGAAAAGCCTCTTGGTTATATGCTCTAATCGCCCTACGTATCTAATTTTAATTGATTAAGTTAAAAGTAAAAAAACTCTAGTCTTTGTAGTGTTGTGTACCCTACAGTCACGATACAGTTTTTTTGACATTAACATATTAAAACAATATTTTAGTAGATTTTACGTACGGAAGATGAAAGTTATCCAGAAAGGGTTTTGGCTTGTACTTTCGCAAAAAAAATTTTGAATTAACTTTAAATCATTTAGCCCTTAAGAATGAAAAATCAGTTGGTCGTATAATTACTTGATTTAACAAAATATGATGTATTTAGTAAAGACCGAGATTTTAATTACACTAATGCAACCAGAGGTGGTGGAGTTCTTTTAGCAACTAAAAAATGCATAAATGCTTCTATGATAGACGTTTATTCTATATGTGATCCTTCTGTGATATTAGGCTCGTGGATGTTTTGGATGCTAAAATGTGTTTTAAGAGATCTGTGATATATGTATTTGTCGTATACATTCCACCTCAAACTTCAGTAACTGATTATGAAATTCTCTGTGATGCACTTGAATCACTTTATTTTCTTTATGAGGGTAACCTATTAGTTGTTGGTGACTTTAACATACCGGAATATATTAACATATCAGTAGGAAGCTCTGATAGAAAAGCTATAGCGGTACAAAATTTCTCCATTTTTTATAATCTTACTCAATATAATAGAGTAACAAATTGCAACAATAAAATTATGTACCTAGTACTTGCCAATCAGAAATGTGAAGTATCTAAAGCTCCAGACGTTTTTATACCAGAGAATGCTTATCATCCTGCAATAATGATACACCTGTACTGTAATGATGAAATTAATAACTTTCCTGTAATCAATAACACGGACTATAATTTTAGAAAAGCAAATTTTCCCGGCTTATATAAAGACTTAATGTTAATCGACTGGAGCTTTCTAAGTAATATAACAGAGATGTAAACCTTATGGTCGAAGAATTTTACTCTAGATTACACTATCTTATTGATAAAAATGTGCCAAAAAAGAAACCGTGTTCACGTAAATATCCAGTTTGGTTTAATAAGAATTTAATAATTAAATTAAAAAATAAATATAAAGCATATGAGAGGTACAAAAATGTGATGAAAATCATAATGCGTTTAAAAAATTAAGAAGTGAATTTAAAACCGAAAATGAAACAGCCTACAAACAATACATTTATAAAATTTCAATCACTATATAATATATATTATTTAAAAACCATGCCTAAAGAGACACTGATAAAGATTTGCAAAGATTTTGAAAATATTTTGTCTGATGGTGAATCAGCTGACATTAACGGTCTAGAATTAGTAGAAGAAATTTCTGCAGTTTGTGCACTTTTGGGCAAAAAAAGAAAGTCCAAGTGATGTTCTTAAAATAATAACAATGCTAAATTTTGCTCCAAGTCTTAGTATTGCCTTAAGAATACTACTGACTATTCCAATATCAGTAGCAAGTGGAGAAAGAAGTTTTTCCAAATTAAAATTAATCAAAACCTTTTTACGCTCAACTACTACGCAAAATCGACTAAACGACTTGGCCATTTTAGCAATTGAACATGAAATTACTGATCAAATAAACTTAAGAGGTGATAAAAAAGTTTGCAGAATTAAAAGTGAGAAAAAATATTATTCTTATTATAACTCAAACAAACAATGTATTACTGTGGTTCTATGTATCGACCTTTTGTTCTCTAGGTTTTAGGTGTAAGTGAGAAAAAATCTAAATAGTAATGGTGGTAAAATTGCACCCTGATGTTTAAAACTAAGTAAATAATTTTAAAATATAACAACTAAGTATCTATAAGTACTGCAACTCTATTTAATTTTCATTTTATACTGTTTTGTACCAAGTGTTAAATTTTAATACTTGTTTTCTTTTTAAATATACGTTATTATTGCAAACTAAAACCATCTCTTATTAAGAAAAAATAACTTTAAAAGGGGCGGCAATTTGTTTCTTGTCCGGGGCTGCGTAAACGCCAGAGTGGTCCCTGCGATGCAACAACACATAGTTCTATTTATAGGTTTAGAAAGTAAAAAAATCTTGTAACTGAACATGACAGTTGGAGGTGAAGGCACCTTCAGAGGAAAACACCAATAAAACGACACTACGATAATTAAGAAACCTTCATTTGTAAGGAAATGTTACGCTAACGAAAAACTATTGTAATTTCATGTTGTTTCTTAAACAACTTTGTATTTTTTTATACTCGTTTCTGTATTAAATCTGTACAGTCAACTTCCAGCAAATCATTTAGGCCCGTAATTTAGTCATTAGTAATATATTATTGTCTAGCGCCATATACTTACTACCCACTCAAAGAACAAAAAATTGACCTATTTACTGGAATTTCTACTTTAGCCATAGCCAAACATTTTCTTACCATTCTGTGTAGGTGTATATGTATGTACATATAATTTATAACTTCTCGGAATATTTTTTGTAGAAAATAGAACAGATAAGCTTGGATTGAACCTGTCTTTTTAAGAATATGTGTTATATTTCTCTGTCAGTCAACTTACAGGTTTTCTTTTATTTTATATATTTAGTAATATTTCATTTGTAGGTGTTTTGGACACATAAATCGACCTATTGATTTTTATTTTTATAAATGGGCTGAAAGGAGTAATACGAGTCATCTATTGTTCATAAATATTAAACTTTTTATCCATTTTTTCTAAAATAATAAAGAAATTCATTGGTTTAATGGAATTAATCAACAGTGTTAATAGATTTTATAGATTTTACTCTGAAATGAGAAATGATAAACATAGTTACAGCCGACAAAAAGTCTGGCACACACGAAGTATCTCCAGAAATTGTGTATTTTTGCAAAAATCCTCGGGCAAGTCAATTTTTAAATTGAATTTTCAATTTTCTGAAATAGTTACGTAATTACCCTTACTTTTTCTCTTAAATTTGAAAGAGTACATTTTTTAAATGCTGCAGCATAAAAATTTTATTAGATTGCATATAAAAATTTTCGAGACAAATGCAATTTAAATGTCAAGTATGGAGAAAAACGCATTTATTAATGTAAATTATAAAATCGAATAAAACAGAAATATTATGAGGTATTCAAATTGTTTCCCATTTACTGTTTGACAGTGGGCTAGAGCAAAACGAATTAATTTTGACGTTAATTATTTAATGTTCTCTGGTCTGTTAGTATAAACCTCTTTAATGAGACGTTAAAATTATTTCCGTTTGTAATTGTTATATCAAAGTTTGATATTATAAGATATAATTAAGGCACAATAACTGCGAACTTACTGATACTTAGTTTTCATAAAGTGTTTATTTTTTATTTTCAATATTTTATAGTTTCAGTTGCATTTATCTCGAAATTTCTTTTATGTAAGCTAATAAAATGTATGTCCTTCAGTATTCAAAAAGGTGCTCATTCAAATTTAGTAAAAAAAACCACTGCCAATTACTTGGGGATCAGAACTTCCTCACCGTAGTAAAACTCGACGTGTGGTGGAGTTTATAATACAAGTAATTTTTGACGTTTCAAAAAGTTATATTTTTGACGTTTCAAAAAAGTCACATTTTGACGTTTCAAAAAAGTCACATTGGTGGAATGTCACTAAAATTTTTTTAGACCGATTTTGCTCATCAACGAAAGCTCTTTCTTACCTCTAGGATGTGTGTACCAAATTTGAAAGCTTTATCTCAAAAACTGTAGCTGCTATCGCGAACACAGACACACAGACAGAAAATTTTTTCTGTCTGAAATTTTATGTATCGTCATAATTCGTCGAGATTCGTCCAGAAATGCAATAAAAATTTTCAAAATTTTTTTCACGAATAGGCAACTTCCTCACTTTGAGGGGTGAGGAAGTAATGAGGGTAGCAATTTAAAAAAATTAAAATTATTTTTTCCAGCTCAGCAGTACGCCACTGTACAATTTACACAACTGTTTTAAAATATGGCAAACTCAATTTAAACATCGACTTGTCTGAACATGTTTGCAAAAATAAACTATTTTGGGAGATATTTCGTGTAAGTATTTCAGGTTTTTCGTCCACACGATACATATGTTGTTTTCGTGATTTTTTTTTAATTGTTAATAAATAAGAATGCCCTTTTTCCATTTACCACATATCACTATTTAATATGTCACTTTAAATTAAGAGAACTAAATTACAAATTGATGACCTTGGTGCAAGAACCGGGTAACACCACTTTTCGGATAAATTGGTATTTTAACGGTAACAGAGTATATCACACATTGCCCATCTTTGGGTACAAAATTCACACATCACCGTAGATTTTTAGGGAAATTATGTACGGTTAGGACTTGCCCGATATCACATTTAGCAGCAAGAAACAGATAACTCCTGGAGATATATAATTTTTGACTCCAACCAATAACGATAAAGTAATGGATTGGAACAAAAAGCACTAGAGTGCAAGTTGATTTAGTTTGATGTTGTGACTCTTAGGGGACGGTTAACATTGTTTTGTCTGCTTGTACACGCGCCAAATATGTCGGACATTGAAGAAGAACCCTTTCAGGATTCGGGATATGAATATATACCGAGTGATGATCTAGCACATTACATATGTCATTTACGTAAATATTAAAAAGCAGCGGCCCAAGAACAGATCCTTGAGGAACACATGAAGACGAGACATATTTAGAAGACTTGACCCATTATAGGCGACATATTGAAGTCTATTAGTTAATTAAGATTCAAAGAAAACTTTCAATGGATCAAAAATACCAAAGGTAGAAAGTTTTCCAATAGTGTACTTATATTATGATTAAGCCTATCGAAAGTTTTCGTGAAATTAAAGTATATTACATCTGTTTGAACTTGCATGTCAATGGATTCAGAGATGTATTGTGTGACGCATATTAAATTGGTAGTTGTAGAACGGCCTTCATAAACCCATGTTGCTGAGTGGAAATACTATATTTAACATGCGATAGATAACATTATGCAGTAATATCTCAAAAGCTTTGCCAAAATTACAAATGATCGTTATTGGTCGAAAATTGGTTACATCATTTTTATTGCCTTTTTTGTATACTGGGCACACTTTGGAGTATTTCCAAATATCAGGAAAGTAAGATCATTTCACAGAAAGGTTAAATAGAATCATAATGGGAAAAGCAAATATAGCGGTACAATAAAAATGCTGGAATACCGTCATGTCCCATGGTAAGCTATCTTTGTCACTGTCTTTCTTATGGATCTTAAATTATATCGAAATAATACATATGAACAAAAATGAAGATAATTTGTTGGATATCATTTTTACACCAGAAAGTTTTTGCGTAACATTTTTGGTTTATGTGCAATTTCACAAAAAACATATTTTTTACATTTTTAAAAATTTGGGCGTTATTTTGGCAGCTAGGCCAGTTTTTCTTTGGATCATTTGCAGATGGACCCAGCCTTCAATAAATATATTAAGAATGAGGTATGTTGATCCTCTGGTATATTAATATACAGCGAAAGTTTATTCCATTCAATCAGGCGTTAAGGAAAGCAAATGATGTACGTGTAGATTTCTTATGTGGTGTATTGATGATGATTCTCACTACAGGTGGAGCGTGCATAACCATACACGTCATTATTTGTATTCTTTTTAACGCCTGTTTGACTTGAAATAGCGCTCGTTGTTTATTCCTTTATTAGTTTAGATAATCACATGAGACAATTTTATTTAGAAAATTTCGTGTATTTATAACTTCGAGAATAAATTGCTAAATATTTTAATATTATGGTGTTTCCAATATGAATTGGAACAGCATAAAAACGCCAACAACGGGATTTTAGTCATATCCATAAGTGTCGACCAAAAAGGTTTAGAATTATCTTTTAATTCTTTAAAATAAATCGAACATTTTTTTACTATTTTATATGCGTTTATATGTATGTACAATACCTATAATAACCTTTTTATTTATTTACTTACTTGTTTATTCATTTATATTAGTTGAATAAGCAATTTTGATTATTGAATAAAAGTTAAGAATCTTACACACTTAATTAATGACATTTTCTGCAAACTGTAAAAATTGATATTACGTCTTGTATAAAATGTCATCATCCGGCAAAAAACAACATGGAGGTGTGAGTATTTTTTTGCCAGGATAGGATAGGAATATGAAAGGTGTTAGTATGATGGAATGTTAGAATTAAATTAGAATTAAATAACTTTTTCAAATAAAATATAACATAACAAAAATCAAACAAAAAGAAAGAAATAAATAAATATTTGCAGTTTGTTAGAAACTCAAAAAATTCAACTCTATAAATCTCTTCAACCGTTCATCGACTGAACGTAAAAAACGTTTATACAAAAATGCTGCGTGGAAATTGAATCAGAAAAAAACAAAAAAACAAGAAATAAATATTTAAAATTTGTTAAAAACGCAAATAAAATCAATCATAAATCTCTTGAACCGTTCAAGCTAAGTTGCTTCGATTAAACGTAAAAAAATATTTAAACAAAAATATTAAGTAGCAATTGAATTATCAGAAGAATATTCTGAACTAGAATCGTCACCGGTTTGAATAGTAATTGGTGCTACGGGTGGTAAAATAGGATACTCGTTTTCTTTTTGTATAACATGACTTTCGCATTTTCCCCATATGTCACTATTGCTCACTTCATTTACTACTTGTCGTATGTTATCAAGTACTACTGCGCTTAAAGTTGGTGACTGATTGCATTTCCGTAAATGTTTCTTTATAGTGCCCCAAACCATCTCGATCGGATTAAATACGCAATAATACGATGACAACCGCGCGAACGTATGACCGTGTCTCTTGCAAAGATCATCAACTACATATTCGTTTTCAAAATTATGCTCCTTTATACATTTTATAATTCTTTCTTTATCGGAACCTTTACAGGGATGCCCATATTTTTATTTCTCATAAATTTTAAAATGTCCTCCTTTTTGATACTATTATTAGGTATTTTATGTGTTTATTACGCGAGTGATACGAAGCATTGTCCTTAACAATGACCGAATTTCGAGGAATGTTAGGTACAAGCTGTTCAGCGAACCATTTTTCGAACAAATCCGCAGTCATGTCTGCATGATAATGAGCAGAGGATTATGTTATGTTTTTGGCTGACAAGAGCAATGCGTTGGGTACAAAACCGTATTTGCTTTCAGCATGAAGAATTATAACGCGCATTCCTCTCGAATAAGGTGTACTCAAACCACAATTTTTAGAGTCATCTAGCCAACCGTCCTGAACAACATCGTGTGTGTCAAACCAGGTCTCATCGAGATATGCTATATGCCTATTTGATTCACGGTATTCTTTCATTTTATGGAAGTATTCTCGTCGAAGTTCAACGATACGACGCGATGCCATTATAACCATTCGATTATCTATTTTTTTTGTGTATAAAGCCGCAATCTAATAAAATACCTCGTAGCGTTTCTAATGATTCATAATTATAATCCGGATAATCACGCAATTTATCACGAATCATTTCTAAAGTTGGTACTTTATTTTCCTCATAGAAACTATAAACCGTTCGCCGAATAACGTATTTTGAGGTAATGTCAATTCTACAAAATTTTCGATTTTTTCCTTTCCGCTTTGTAGACTGATCTATAACACCCCTTTCCTTAACAATGCGATAAATCGTAGAAGTCGAAAGTTTAGTTAATTCATGAATTCTATTTACAATGTCCCTATCTGTCGTTTTAATATTTTCTCTCTTTAAACAGTCATAAATATTTAAAATAAGACGCTGACATTGAACATGTTCTTGTTCTTATTAAACTCCAAACTGGTTTCAATTAACGGCGCCACCGGTTCAATATTTTCTTCAGATAGTTAATATTCATGCGTTTCAAAAGGCCTCCACTAAAATGCTATAAATACCTCACAGAAAATAATTCTATTTATCCAAAATTATTACATGAACCGCACTGTACGGTCAATATAAACAACTAGTCTAGTAGTCTATTCAAATCACAACTTAATTCGTCAGAGTTCTGACACTACCGCCCGAGTTTTACATTTGGTCCGCTGTATTGCCACATTCTCATATCGAATGTAATGGAGAGGTATCGTTCAATAAATACAAGCACGATTTGTGCTCCATTTCTTTGACGATGAGAGTGGAAATGCGCCCTCCTGGTATAAACACTTGAAGTGTTTCAATTCATATTGGATAAATTATACACGTGCTCATCGTGGTATAGTAATACAATTTCTGGAACAAGATCTTCTCCATTTAAAACATTTTTTAACATTGCAAAATGACACTTTTAGCCAAAGTCGGTTTAACACATCGAGTTTAACATAACACATTTTCAAGAAAACACAATACTTACACATTTTTTAACATGCACACGTAACACAAATGTACAATAATTGTCGATATGCATGTAACAAATACTGGCACATTATTTCTTTTTCTAGGATGTCTGTTCAGCGAACGACTTTGTTTAGATGAGGAATGGTGCTATGATGGTAAGTTTTGATTGAATTGGAAAGGTAAATATGTACGTATTTCAATCGTAATACGTATTCAGTCTCCTTGATTCTAGAGAATTGACAGTGATTGAGTCTTTTCTCTGGGGTCTTAGAAACAAAAAGAAAATACGACAACAATACATTAATTAGTTTCTTTCTTCTCCAGATTTTGCATTCGGACGTTGTTTGCAGGCAATTGGAGATGTTGATGAGGATGACTTATACAGGTTTGTTTTCGAACTGTTTATTACTTTTTTTCTACTAATTGCAAACATGTTTACCAATATCATGTAATAATACTTGTTTGCCATAATTTTATTTTTTAATGTAGTTATTTAATTTTTTGCCTACGCGATACGACATAACCAAATATACATACAATACCATACTTACGGCCGGTTTCACAATCACTGTTGAACTAGTAGTTGCCAGTTTACCAATAGTTAATTATAACCAAACTTTATATGGTTAATATCAAAGTTGTGGTCGTCTTGTAGTTAAATACAATGTATCTAATGTATTAGCATGTAACATTTTTTGGTTATGTAAATTATTATCAGTCAAATGTCATAATGTTATCTGCCATTGTTACTTTATCCAAAAGTTCTATTTGCATTTGATAATGGATTTAGATTATTTGGATTATGATATGAATGCAAATGTAGCAGTGATTACGGCTACTAGAACGCCAAGAACTTTCAGATATAGACCAAATTATTGTGAAAAATATGACCAAGAGTACTTTTAATTTATTTAAACTTGTTCCAAGAACGGTACTAAATTTGTTAGAGGAAATCGGAGACCTACTTCATCCTACACACAGGTATACATATGTATATTAAATCGCTCTAACTGTCATTGCAGAGAATGAGATAGCGTCACCAGTTAACTATCACCAAGAGTTTGCAACTAATTTTATTAATAATATTACTATTCCAAATACTGAAGAACAAAGAGAAGGAATAAACAATGGGATAAGGCAAATTTTAATGAATAATTGATTATTTTGCTGTTACAAATGTTTATAAATATGTGCGTTACTCAATTAACGAAAATAAATTTCTATGTGACAATGTGAGACAAAAAAAGAACCTCCAGTAAATAATTTTATTAATAAATAAATAAAACAAATTCTTCAAACAATAAATAAACAAAATAACTACCCAATGTTATGAACATATATGTGTGGCAAATTCTAAATAAATGAATTAAAATTATTACCTATAGCAAATTATTGTCATAATATTACACATTTATTTAGTTTACAACTATTTTTTACCAGTAGAACACATTATAAATCTGCCAACTGTCACTATAAAGAATAAATTAAAAGTAGTTCAAGTTAATTAAATTCACAACCAACCAAACAAAACTTATGATTAACTTTTTTGACAGAATTATTGTTGTGTCATTGTTGATTTTCGGGTACAAGTTATCAAACCAAAAACAAAGTGATAACGATTGTAAGACATGCTATTAACTTTATATACAGGGTGTTTATCTGATGACGGACCAACCCGTGTAGGATAATAGAGGACCTCAATATGCATCGATTTGACCCCCATTTGTGTTACGCGAAATTTATTAGTTTAGGAGTAATTTAGGTTTTCGTGTATTTTTAGCTAAACTCTGGTTTTGCCCACAAATTTTGTCATTATGTGTTAACTATTAGTACTAGCGTCACGATTATTTTTGTGAACGTAGTGCAATAGTGGCCCTATCATCCTGAGACATAATTTTTTTATTGGAACCGAAATTATTTGGATAAACAAATAACCTTAAAATTATATTAAAACATAAATTATTCCTTAACTTTACAAGACTCTAGTCAACAATAATAAGACAGAAAAAATATTTTAGTAACCATGTTAGAAACTTCTCTACTTTACTCGCAATCAAGTCGACAAATTTCATTCAGCTCCATGACCACATCGAAAATTTTAAATTTTTTGCCAAAGTGTAAAAGCGAAAATCTCACTTTTTTAAGAATCAGAAGGTATCATGGGCGAGACTCGTACAAATGATGCAAACCATGAGCACATGTGTTTCGGACTTATGGACCTCATCGGCACGGTACCGATAGGTTGAAAGAATGGGCATAGCTTAGGAAAACGGCACAAAGGAAACCACTGAAAAGCAACCAGTCGCTCATTTGCGGCTGCAATTGAAAGAACCAATGTTTACAAGGCGACAAGCAATGTTTCCATGGAGACAACTATAGCTACCTAAGTGGAATTCCCTACCCAAAGAATGTAAAATAATAGAGGATATTTCTACCCGCAGTAATATCTTCCATCCTCAATTATTTTACATTCCACGCAGGTAGATATAGTTGCCTCCGTGGCAATATTGTCTATCTCTCTGTAAACACGGGGTCTTTCAACTGCAGCCACAAATTAGCGACTAGCTGGCTGTCCTTTCAACTTAGCAGCATCGTGTCGATGAGGTCCATAAGTACGAAACACATGTATTCACGGCATGCACCCTTTGTGCGAGTCTTACCCATGATACCCTCTGCTTCTTAATTAAAAAGTGGGATTTTCGCCTTTTACACTTTGCATGAAATTTAAAATTTTCGATGTAAAGTCATATGGCTAGCTGAATGAAATTTGGTTACTAAGTTCTGTTTTCTATCTATTTTTTCGCTAGCGTTTTGTGAAGTTAAGGAATAATTTTTGTTTTAAAAATTTTAAGATTTTTTTTTGTCCAAATAGTGTCGGTTCCAATAAAAAAATTATTTCTCAAGATGATAGGCCCATTATTGGACTACGATAATAAAAAAATCATTATACTAATACCAATAGTTAAGCCAGAATGACAAAATTTGTGGGCAAAACCGGAGTTTAGCTAAAAATACACGAAAACCTAAATAACAAATTTCGTTTAACACAAATAAGGGTCGAATCGATGAGTATTGAGGTCCTCTATCATCCTGTGCCGGTTGGTCCGTTCTCAATCAAACACCTTGTATAATAATGGGTTTGTTTCATAAAAATTGATAGACGTAATAGTATTTTTTTCTATGACCATGTTGAAAGGTACAAAAACGTTTCTCTATGACCATGTTGAAACATGCAAAAGTTTAAAAGTTGGCTTTTGCAAAACAGCATAGAAAATGCCTCCACATTGGCGTGGAAAGTACTTTCCGTCCGCTAATAAAAGGCTACATATCTTTATAACATTATTGAAATAACAACTAATTTTAATATTAAAAGTAATTACTGTATACGAAGTGTAGTTATTTATATTAATTCTGGTAGCGGCGATTTAAAGAAATTATGGTTTGACCTGTCTGAAGTTGGATTTGCCGGTGTCGTACTAGGCTCAATAATATCGGCTATTGTTTTTTGAGAAATTTTACTTTATTTTGAAGAGAATTAATTATCCTCGGCTACTGCTGAGAGTTTCCAACTTTCATGTCGAAAGCATTGGCCAGTGTACTCAGAAGGATTCGATAATTTTAAATATTGTGCCGTTTTTGAACTTTTCCAAAAATATTCAAAACCACCTGTTGAATGGACCAT
Organism: Rhamnusium bicolor; assembly: GCA_029963845.1. Taxonomy (NCBI): domain Eukaryota; kingdom Metazoa; phylum Arthropoda; class Insecta; order Coleoptera; family Cerambycidae; genus Rhamnusium; species Rhamnusium bicolor. The sequence goes on from JANEYF010001760.1 coordinate 1,343,089, forward strand.
TATTGAGAACAAGACGTTTTTATATATATTTAATGTATGGAGAACTGTGTAAATCGTCAACCAATCTTCTTCATCTCCATTAGTGACTAAGAAACTTCTTAGATTATGTGGTATAGAATCAGATATCGCAGATATTGTTACAGTTAAAATTGTATCATTATCTACATTATTGTCGACTGTCATCTGAATGAGCTTATCCCTACGACAGGCCATAAATTAATGTTTATCTTCATCACCAAGCAAATTTCGTCAGGAATTTACTGCTACATGGAACCTATCTGTACCCTAAATTTGTACCTCTATTGCTAGTTTTCTCATATAATTGATTTGTCTGCTAATTTATCTACTCTTTTTAATTGTTGGAAAATTTTTTTGGGTAAGGGTCCTTATTTTGAGAAAAACTACTTTTTTTAACTTGCCGACGTTTCGGTAATTTTTATTACCATCTTCAGGGCAATTAATTATGAGTTTTTCCTGGTCACCATAAAATATTCTTTTTAATGTTTGCTATAAGAGACGGATGTGGCCTGATGGTGCGTATCGTCATACAATTAATTCCTCGTCAACAGTTAAATTTAAACAAAGTTGACATATGTTTCTTAGTGATCTTGCACAATATGTATTCAATTTTAAAATGCTTTTTTTGTTTAATAAATGTGTTACTCTGTGTTAACAAATCTATTTAATTCTTAAATTTTGATATCTTATGAAAAATGGTAAAATATTATTCATATTTATAGTTTCAGATTTAGTATTTACACAAATAGCATTAGGTACTTTCCATACAGTATCATGTTTCGTTTTGTGAATTTTTTAAACAATCCATAATTAAATGCGAAATGCTAGAATTGGTACTTAAATCCTCATCATTACGTGACGTAACAACATTAAATTCCACTGCCAGAGGGTTATTATTTCATAACCGTTCGCCCACTATTCGCTCGCTTTCCAATCAAACAAAAACAAATTTCAATTTTCTCACTCTATTCTATTATTTTCAAGGAAATTTATTGAAACGAATTTCAAATCAAATTATTAATGGAGGTTGAATTGGTTTTAACGTCACTTAAACATGTTCATTTTATTCTTTCATACAATTTCGGAAAGCTGGCGTTGTTGAATAATTAATTAACAGTTATTACACATTTATTATGAGTGAAACTAAACACACAGAGTGGTTGGTATTTTGTTATGAAATATCGTCTGTTATTTAGTTATAAATTAAAATTGAAAAAAAAAATTTTTACCTATTTAACATGTGATTACCAATTACATCTCTTCCATATTTCATTCTTAAAAAATGAAATTACATTGATATTGAATATATATATATATATATATATATATATATATATATATATATATATATATATATATATATATATATATATATATATATATATATATATATATATATATATATACATATATATACAGGGTGAGCCACGGTGGGTGGAGTATTAGAAGTATATGGAGAATGGATCAACCGATTGCTTTGAAATTTTGGCTACCAAGATAATCGAGTACGATCTCTCCAACTAAAATATTTTCGAAAGTGCGGTGTTGCCACTTATACGTAAAACTGGCAACATCTTCGTTATTTTAAATGGAATGACCTGTATATTTTTACGTTTTTTGGATCGTCGTCTCTTTCTGAGTAACTTTTATTAATATTTCCCTATACCTATCTCAAGCCGTTTTCGAGATAATAATTCTTTTCTGAATTTATCGCCAAAAATTTGACTTTCAGTAAATCGTGTTTTCTCCTACCTACGCAGCAATTAAAAGATAATTTTTTAGTTGCGGCTAGGCAAGGCCTGGAGGCATCTCCTCCATTAATCAAATGTTTCGATTATCATACAGGGTGAGTTAGAGAACGCTTTCTACAAGTTACTTAGAAAAATGCATGAAAGTCAATTTTTTTAAATGGAATGCCCTATATATTATTACTGATTCAGAAAGGCGACACATTTACCTCTTTAAAAAGGTAATATACTCTCTACCTAATGCACACCGTTTTCGATTTATGGGCACTTTTCTGTAACCTTACCAAGAATATTAGTCTTCTAGTATATCATAACGGGTGGGCCATGAAATTTTTGTTTTGTCATTTTGTAATGACAACAGATGTTATTTTTCTAAATAAATTTTACGTTAGTGATATTTCCACCTAATTTGAATAGCTATGTAGCACAAATATGGCAGAAAATAATTATACAAACACGGTTTTAATTGATTTGTTTATTATCCATGGACAGTGCAATAAAATTATCAGCAGAACTTGTAGAAGATTTAATGAGAAATATCTGAATTTGCCGCAGATCAGAGGAATTTTATAAATTTTGGTTCATCATTAAGAGAACAATAACAGTGTCAGTATTAGGAAAAAATAATAACTAAGCAGCAACAACAGTAACAAAGTCTAAGTAGCAATAACAAATAATACCAATAACAGTAATAAATACAAAAATCTTAAAAATATTGTTATAATTGTTCGAAATGTAGACCATTAACTTCCAGACACTTTTGTATACGACGATGGACGACGTTTGTTGTAGCAGCTCTTATTTCAGCGGGGTCCAAGTTTTCAATCTCTTGAATCACTCGACGTTCTAATTCTTCCCTGTTGTGGACTGGAGTTTCATAAACTCTGTCTTTAAGAGTACCCCAAAGATAAAAATCTAACGAGGTAAGGTCAGGGGACCTCGGAGGCCAATTCCACGGTCCCAAACGTCTAATCCAACGATCATCGAAAAAGCGGTCCAACTCCATACTAATTTCGTGTGTACAATGTGCAGGATCCCCGTCGAGTTGATACCAACAGATTATATATTTTTCAATTGACATAATATCAAGGAACTCTTCCACAATTGTTCTAATTATATCTAAATATTTTCTGGAATTCAATTTTTCGTCGAATATGTAATATTTTATTCCCTAGGAAATTTGATTCATCAGTCCATATAATTTTCTTTAAAAAATTGGAGTCCTCTTGCATACGTACAAGTAACATTTCATAAAATTCTATTCTCTGTAGATAATCCTGAGGCATGAGAAATTGGACTCTTGTAAATTTGTAATTATGCATTTTATGGTTTGCTAGTATTCTTCGAATGGATGAATATGGCAATGCTAAATCCCGCTCAGCACAACGTATGGAATACTGGGGATTTGCATGAAAATATGCTAGCACATTGATTTCATTTACCTCGTCAGATGTCACAGGTTTAGGTAAATTTCTTGCTTCTCTTAATGACGAACCAAAATTTATAAAATTCCTCTGAATTCGTAAAAACTTTCTGTTGTTCATCTGCGGCAAATTCGGATATTTCTCATTAAATCTTCTGCTGAAGTTCTGCTGATAATCATATTGCACTCTCCATGGATAATAAACAAATCAATTAAAACCGTGTTTGTATAATTATTTTCTGCCATATTTGTGCTACATAGCTATTCAAATTAGGTGCAAATATCACTAACGTAAAATTTATTTAGAAAAATAACATCTGTTGTCATTACAAAATGACAAAACAAAAATTTCATGGCCCACCCGTTACGATATACCAGAAGACTAATATTCTTGGTAAGGTTACAGAAAAGTGCCCATAAATCGAAAACGGTGTACATTAGGTATAGAGTATATTAACTTTTTAAAGAGGTAAATGTATCGCCTTTCCGAATCAGTAATAATATACAGGGCATTCCATTTAAAAAAATTGACTTTCGTGCATTTTTTCTAAGTCTCTTGTAGAAAGCGTTCTCTAATTCACCCTGTATGATATTCGAAACATTTGATTAATGGAGGAGATGTCCCCAGGCCTTGCCCAGCCGCAACTAAAAAATTATCTTTTAATTGCTGCGTAGGTAGGAGAAAACACGATTTACTGAAAGTCAAATTTTTGGCAATAAATTCAGAAAAGAATTATTATCTCGAAAACGGCTTGAGATAGGTATAGGGAAATATTAATAAAAGTTACTCAGAAAGAGACGACGATTCAAAAAACGTAAAAATATACAGGGTATTCCATTTAAAATAACGAAGATGTTGCCAGTTTTTCGAATAAGTAGCAATACCGCACTTTCGAAAATATTTTAGTTGGAGAGATCATACTCGATTATCTTGGTAGCCAAAATTTCAAAGCAATCGGTTGATTCATTCTTCATATACTTCTAATACTCCACCCACCGTGGCTCACCCTGTATACATATATATATATACATATATATGTATAAAAAAAAAACAATGATTCAACGGGTACGCCCGCATAAAGAAAATTGCACGGTGGAAAATGCATAAATTGCAAATGGCAGAAAGATGCAAACCGTGGACACGTGTTTCTGACTAATTGGTCTTCATCAGCACGGTGTAGCTGAGTTAAAATGATGAACAAAACTCAAAAAAGACACTAAAGGAAAACCACTGACAGGGAGCCAGTCGCACCTTTGTGGCTTCCACTTGGATGGCTCCGGTATGGGAGCGTCGTCCAAGCATCGCACACGCGGGCAACTATAGCAACCTGCGTGGGATTCCGGACCCAAGAAAATTAATATGAACAGAGAAAGGAGTTAGACGCGGGTTTAATTACATTACAGTAAAAAAAAAACAATGATTCAACGGGTACGCCCGCATAAAGAAAATTGCACGGTGGAAAATGCATAAATTGCAAATGGCAGAAAGATGCAAACCGTGGACACGTGTTTCTGACTAATTGGTCTTCATCAGCACGGTGTAGCTGAGTTAAAATGATGAACAAAACTCAAAAAAGACACTAAAGGAAAACCACTGACAGGGAGCCAGTCGCACCTTTGTGGCTTCCACTTGGATGGCTCCGGTATGGGAGCGTCGTCCAAGCATCGCACACGCGGGCAACTATAGCAACCTGCGTGGGATTCCGGACCCAAGAAAATTAATATGAACAGAGAAAGGAGTTAGACGCGGGTTTAATTACATTACGGTAAAAAAAAAAACAATGATTCAACGGGTACGCCCGCATAAAGAAAATTGCACGGTGGAAAATGCATAAATTGCAAATGGCAGAAAGATGCAAACCGTGGACACGTGTTTCTGACTAATTGGTCTTCATCAGCACGGTGTAGCTGAGTTAAAATGATGAACAAAACTCAAAAAGACACTAAAGGAAAACCACTGACAGGGAGCCAGTCGCACCTTTGTGGCTTCCACTTGGATGGCTCCGGTATGGGAGCGTCGTCCAAGCATCGCACACGCGGGCAACTATAGCAACCTGCGTGGGATTCCGGACCCAAGAAAATTAATATGAACAGAGAAAGGAGTTAGACGCGGGTTTAATTACATTACAGTAAAAAAAAACAATGATTCAACGGGTACGCCCGCATAAAGAAAATTGCACGGTGGAAAATGCATAAATTGCAAATGGCAGAAAGATGCAAACCGTGGACACGTGTTTCTGACTAATTGGTCTTCATCAGCACGGTGTAGCTGAGTTAAAATGATGAACAAAACTCAAAAAAGACACTAAAGGAAAACCACTGACAGGGAGCCAGTCGCACCTTTGTGGCTTCCACTTGGATGGCTCCGGTATGGGAGCGTCGTCCAAGCATCGCACACGCGGGCAACTATAGCAACCTTTTTTTTTTTTTTTTTTTTTTTAACTGTAATGTAATTAAACCCGCGTCTAACTCCTTTCTCTGTTTATATATGTTATATATATATATATATATATATATATATATATATATATATATATATATATATATATATATATATATATATATATATATATATATATATATATATATATATATATATATATATATATATATATATATATATATATATATATATACCGGGTGAGTCACGAATTGCGCTCGCCCCGATATCTCCTAAAATGTTTGGAATAGAAAATTGAAATTTTGAGGGCTTATTATACGACTAAAATGCCATCTTTTCAATAAAAAATCAAGTTTGGTGCACATCCGGTTTGACCGGAAATGCCCACAACTTTCGATTTTTAAATGAAACACCCTATATATTTTTACATTTTTGGAATCTAGAGGAAATTTTGAATACAATACATCCATTTTGGTCACTTTTTGATAAACATTAAAAATTTTATTAAATAATCTATTTCTGAATCCAGAGTGCTGTGGTGCCCAAAATATTGTTTTATTACATTCAATGGCTACTATGATTTTTCCAATGTTATTAGGTTACCAGATTTTAAACAGAAATATGTCATTTTAGTTTCCAAAGCCCACTAATCTATTAGCCGCATGTTTCTAAAAGCTTGGTTGCATTGTATTTTGGCGGAAATCTCAAATATTTCTAAGCGGATTTTCAAAATTTTGGTATTATTAGATTCATATGAAAATGGGGTATTTAAAAATGTTGGTGGACGATTAACTTCCCATTTAAAAAAACTGAGTTAGTGGGTAAAAATCACATTTAAAAATTTTAAACGCCTCTAGACAATTAAGTAATGCAATCATATTGCTCTTTTTATTTTTATAGTAACGTAGCACACAAACTAAAATATATTTTGGGCACCACAGCACTCTGGATTCAGAAATAGATTTTTTTAATACAATTTTTAATGTTTATCAAAAAGTGACCAAAATGGATGTATTGTATTCAAAATTTTCTCTAGATTCCAAAAATGTAAAAATATATAGGGTGTTTCATTTAAAAATCGAAAGTTGTGGGCATTTCCGGTCAAACCGGATGTGCACCAAACTTGATTTTTTATTGAAAAGATGGCATTTTAGTCGCATAATAAGCCCTCAAAATTTCAATTTTCTATTCCAAATATTTTAGGAGATATCGGGGCGAGCGCAATTCATGACTCACCCGGTATATATATATATATATATATATATATATATATATATATATATATATATATATATATATATATATATATATATATATATATATGGAGAAAACAGTTAGGTTAGGTTAGGTTAGGTTTTTTGTGAATGAGTCCTTATGGGATATCCACTGTAACTATCAGTAGGCCTATTGTGGCTTACTCCAGATTATATGTCACCCAATAAGTTCAGTCTCTTAATGAAACTGAAACTGATAACTTTATTGGGTGAGATTGTGTTCAGATTCTCTGGCAGCAGTTGCCCTTTGCCAAATATTAAGAATTAGATCCTTTCCACAGCGACACAGATGGATAAGATGTGGTCTGCCTTGTCATCATTCTCCACGCATAGGAGGTACTTTTCATTTTCTGCCAAGCAGAGTTTATGTGTAGATGATAGTTTAGAGGGCAGTGACCAGTATAGCGGCATGCATGTTAGGGTTTTCAGGTTTGCCTTGTATAACTCTAACTCTAAAAGTTTCGTAGTTCTTGATTTCAAAGGGTATTTTATAAACACCTTCGAATGAACTAATCCTGGTAACTCTTGCCCATACTGGAGATAGCCATGTTGGCAGTACTTGAATATATGTCAAGTATCTGTTCAGGTCCGATGATTCGTGATCCTACTCTTTCTCTGGTCAAGCAGTCGTTTATTCCGTTACCTTCCAAACCAGAGTGGCCGGGTTTTTTGCTCCAATGATTTATTATTTTGACAATTCCATACTGTTTCATCCTGGGAATGCCCTCGGATACTATGCCTACTATGACCAATCACGAGCTGACCTTCAACATCCTTTTTCCGGAAAGAGATGAGTGGGATCGAAATAAAACCGACCTACTAGAGGCAGACAGTTGCTGGTTTACAAGCAGGATCACAAATCATTGAAATCATTGGAAGTACTGCCAAGATGGCTATCTTAACCTGGGCTAACAGGAATACTCGCCAGCATTGGCAAGAGTTACCAGGATTAGTCCATTCAAGAACGTTTATAAAATAAAAAAATATCCTTTGAAATCAAGAACCAGGAACTTTTAGAGTTAATCTGGACACACTCTCAGTCAATAAAGTTATCAGTTTCATTAGAAGACTGAACTTATTGGGTTAAATATAAGTAGGAGTGAGCCACAATAGACCTGCTGATGGCCACAGTGAAAGGCCAATAAGCACCCACTCACAATAACATAATACCTAATAACTCTTCCATAAAAATACGTTTCGTTCTCCATTTTAATCAACTTTTGAATTAACGGAGGTAAAAAGAAATAATTAGCGCTTATGGATACTTGATTAACTACCACTTAAAAATTAAGATCTTGTGAAATACAAAGATATTCTCATTGGACAGCAGGAATACTAATAATAATAATAATAACGTTTATTTATAATTATATTCATACAATTTACTCTTTGTAAGAAATAAATAGTTAAACAAATATAAGTAATCATTGAAGTAGATGATTCTACTTGTTTGTGATAGAACAACATATTTAAAAAATATTTTTTGTTCAGATATTTCTGTCAAAATAATTTAGTTAAATAAACCAAGTTCAGGTAATTATAAATAAAGGCTCATATCAAAGAAGTCGGCTTGTATCAAAGATGCTCATTTCAAAGAAATTATCAGTATTAAATAAGATGTTTACAAAATAAAAATTGATATAAAATTTTCGGAAAGCACATTCCTCAAACAAAAATTCAAAAATAAATATAAAGAAATCAAAACTTTTGTAAATATTAATCAAAATGTCTTTGATTGGCCTGATTTTAACATAATATACAAAAACCTATTTTTCTTGTCTCAAAACACAAACAATGCAAAAATATAAAATTAAAATGTGAACTGCGGATGTAGGGTTCGAGAGAAATAAAGTTCTTCCGTTAAAAATGTGTTCAGTTTGATTAGAAACACAATGTTCTTTCCAACAGAATAATTACAAAATAAATAGCTGTCTACATACCTATCCTGTGAAATGAAAATATGGTCTAGATAATAATACTCCGATAAGCTCATATTGATCTTCCAATGAGATGCAATACACAAAATCATCATAATATTTAGTTTCGCTAGTATTATTTCTTATTGAAGAGAGATTTTGGAAATAACTAGAGGTTGCTATTGACTGAAGGACTCAGGTCCATATTTACTTTGACACACTAATTATTATATCCAATTAAGAACTTTTATGTATAAGTTTATGAGGCAAATGTTGATTAAAAGAATACTTTATTTAAAGATTTTTACTGCTAATTGTATCTCTTTTTATTTGATCACTTTTCAACTATGATAATGATAAATACCAAGCGTATTAATATCATCTAGTAATAATAAGAACTAATGCTGTCCAGACTACAGGTTCAGACTAATATAAGATTGACATTGAAATTTACACAATCAATATACAGGGTGGGTAATCAGGAAATTTAAAAACTCAATAGAACACGCTAAAATAATCTGGGTTTGCTATATAAACTTAGCAAAAATGCTTAGTTTTAGAGATAGAGGGCGTTGAAATTTTAATGTATTTTCAGTTGTTTCCTTATTTCTCGGGAAATAACTGAGATATTGTTATGTCATTCGAAAGATGAACGTTGCGTATATCATTACATTTCTTACGATAGTTTTCATCCCTCCATTCCATTTAGGAGCTTGACAGTGGGAGGTGTCGAAGATATTATTCACAAAATTTGTTTCTTTCTCTTTCGTCATTTACTATCATTAATGCACAAACAGTTTTCTTACAAATTTTTGATAGGATGCAACGTCTTTGAGTTACATACATTTCAAAATCATTGATCTTCTATCTATCAATTAGCTATTAATTGAGAATGGTTTAGAAAATTATATGGTTTTGCATTTTTCCATTAATATAATTTCGAATTGAGAGATGAATGATATGCTTTGAAGTAGGCCTGTGTGATTCAGGAAATACTATATCAATTTTAGATTCATACAATACATTGAGATTCGAATTGACTAATCGAATTGTTTATTAGAATTCGAATCGAATTGCGATTTGATTTGCAAGGAGGCGGATCGATCGAATCGATCGCATGGAACCGAATTGAATTATAATGGATAGGTTAGGTATTTATATTAACAATTTAAGCTTTTATTATTAATATTAAGTATTTTATGGCATTTTTTATCATTATATGTAAAAATTATAGGCAAATAGCTCAGGCGGCATAGTAAAAAGCAATTATTAGACATATTTTTTTGGTTATAGTTATTTTATTAATTAACAAAAATAAACACACATTCGACAATAAAATAAAGTACCTACAATAATAATTATAACAGAGGACGATAGTAGATTTCATTAATATGCAAACATATTTAAAAGTTGTCCGGTTCTGTAACTCTCATTCATTACCTACTTAATAGTTTATGTAGAACATTAACTCAATTTTTGATAGTTTAACATAGTAATTTTCGTAAAAACGATGGCTGATTCGATTCGATATGCCGATTCGATTCGATATTTCGTTTATTTTTTTCTTGCTTCGGTGAATCGATTCAAAAATAAAATCGATTCGAATCGATATATCGATTTTATGCCCAAGCCTAGTTCGAGGTGTACGTAACTTACACCTTCTGAACTAGATGAGATAATTTTGTCGATGTCGGTATACACAGTTTTACAGTTTCTTCAAGAATGTTCCAATTTTGTAATCTAGAACCTGAGTTCTGCTTTATTCTTTGGGAGATCTGAGTCTATGATAAGGTCGTTTAGATTAATTTTCGTAATTTTATGTAGTTCTTTATATAGACGAGTCAGCACAAAATCGGGATCAGCTGAAGTTGAAGGTTCAGGTTTGGGATAATCATCTTGGACACGAGCTAATTGTTTATCAGATTCTGATAGTGTGTCAGAAAAAGGAAGGTCTTCTGTATGTAGTACTGGTAGAATAGCGGATGGTGTATTGGGGTAATTTATAATGCACTTTTTAGAAAGTTAATTTAGTTTAAAGAAGTGCCATTCTGGTTTAGATTTGAAAAACTAACCATTGACTTTTATCGAAAAGTTCATTTCGATGATGCTATTTAAATTTGCTCTAAAGGTGCTAATTACCGGGAAGTTCTGAAAATATGACAATTATTTTGTAAATTGCTAAAAGGAGATCAAGCATAAATTAAGATTGAAACTGATTTTTAATTTAATGCTCTTATAGTAATTTTAACTTTCATCTTTATTCTTAACAATTCCTTCTTATATTACTGTTTAAAACTTTTAAAACATTTAACTAATATATCGTTTTACTGCTTTTTCGATATTCAATATGATCCATGTTTTATACCAATTAGTAATGATAGATCATTTTTTACAGTATACAAATTTATCATCCATCCGATCCGCCCATATACAATAATTTGATATGAATTCTCTGGCGACAGCAATTACTAGTAATATTTCATATTCATTTTGCCTCTTTGCCTTTTACGGCACCATGCTAATAACGTCTACTACTCTACACCTACTACTATTAAATCTTTCTGATTAGTGGAGATAGAACACATCTCGGGATTTTGCGTATTTTTGTAAAATACAAGAATGTGTAAAAACTTATTTTTTTAAATGACGACTATAATTTATGATACGTTATATGACAGCATATTTTATTGTGATATGAACCATATATTTATAATGCATGTAAATTTAAAAAACATTTTCAGCTGAAATAGCATAAAATCACTGATTGGTAACAATAACCGCACCTTCCTTTTTAAATACATATGTTGAAATACTCTGTCTATTGTCTGCTTGTTATTTTATGCAGTATCTAATATAACACAAAATAATATTCATTTAATGAATTTACCAACAATGTTAGTTTTATGATAATTAACTCATGTTTTATAAACATTTTTATACTGGCAGTACCTGGTAATTAAATAGTAACAAGAAAATCAATTTTGAAATAATGGTAATGTCTAATGAAAAAGTAAGCAGAGAAACATAGGAAGGTGCAGTATTTTTTATTAATTAAAGATTTTGACATTACATTTAATAATGTTCATTAAATATGATTGAAATCAGAGTAAAAAGTGCTGTAAGATGATATAATAATAAATGAATCGCTATTTAAAAAAAAAATGAAGTTGATGATGGTTTCAACAAATCGAAACGTTATTTGGTATTTTTTGACCATATTGTGAAACAAAATAATTGCTCTAGTTAAGTATTTTTGGTGTTTATCTACTGACCGGCACAAAAAGTGGGACAAGAGAGATTGTAAGTATTTTTAATTAAAATTTTTCTCAGTGTAAACAGAACATGTAAAATTGTTTCTTGGCGTCCTTTCTAAACCCTTTCGCTTAAATAAAATCATACTTATATTAGAAAAATAACTTCAATTTTTAAAACAAAGGGTGTCCGACGAGAATTTGGGTACATGACATAAACAAAGAATAGGTGATTATAAAATCAAATTTCTTTATTTAATAACGAGTATTACATCACCTAGCTCTGATTACACACTCAAGTCTACGTTGCATGCCTTCAGTTGGATTCTTGAGGATGTTATCCCTTTTCCTGTATTTCATTCCTAAGTTGCTACAGTGTTAACAACTGCTTACGACCTTTCCAGCATATCTTAAATGTGTTCTATGGGATTTTGGTCAGGACTACGGGCTGGCCAGACTAGGCTTCAATACCAACGTCATGGAGATAATTTCTAACAATTCTAACATGTACGGACGAGCATTATTATGCATTAGAAGAAATTGCTCACGAGAATACCTCACAAAAACCACCACATACTCTTCCAAAATGTCATTAATGTACCTTCTATTCGTTAAAGCATCTTCATCAATGAACACAAGCTCTGTGCGAGCCTCGTGAGATATGTCAGTCTACACCATTACAGACCCACCACCAAAGCTCATCTCTCTCGTCCATCTGGAGACCTCAGGGCAAATCGGGACTCATAGGAGAAAAGAACAATACTCCACCGCCCGACATTTCAATTGAGATGTTCGCATCCTAAATTGAGTCTGGCCACACGATAATTCTGGAGAAACTCGGGGCCTGTTGCTGGATTTATAGCAGATAAATTTGCTTCAGCTAACATTCTCCTAACAATTCTATCGCTAATGTTGCCCTCGCGCACTTCTTGCAGTTTATTTCTTACTTGACCGGCAGTCATATGACGATCTCGCAGGATATCGATCACGACGAATCGAACATCGCGAGGAGTTGTGCTTCGATTTTCTTCCAGATTCCGGCGTTCTACAGTTTTCTCCGGTTTATTGAAGGCGAAAAACTGCCTGTGGACGCTGGATCGAGGAAAACCCAATCTTTCAGCGACTTCGTGGATACTGAAGTCAAATCAATTAAAGCAACTGCTTTAACGGACTCTTCCAAAGTTAAAGGCATTTTCGAAAATTGTCAGTATTTAAAACAATCGGCAGAATGCAAACCAATACCATAGAATGATTTTTCATAGTGATTGAAAATGTTAAAATTCGTCAGTTTTTAAAATGATAAAGAAAAGAGAAAAATTTTGAAGAAAAACTAAACAAAAATGCTGCAAGAATGCAAAACAAATGATCCTACATATTTTGTGTAGACTGAGAAAAATTTTAATCAAAAATATTTTCCTGCTGTCCCACTTCAAAAAGAAAAGTTATAGGCAAAATACGAATTTCCAAATTTCTAGTTATTCATGATTTTCTCGAGAACGGTTTCAGATAGATAAAATTCGTAAGGCCTGTTTATATTGGTATACATACTTGTACCAGTTCCTAGTACAAGTAGTAGCTTGATTAGTCGACTTTTCCAGACTCAGCGTAAGTAGGTGTCTACACACAAAAGTATTTTTTTCTCTTCCCAGCAGCAGTTGTGTTATCGCATGGGGAGAAAGAATCTTTTTTCGTGACCATGTTTCCCGCTCACAAATTATTCGGCTTACAAAGGTTCTTTTGCAACTAAGCATCTACATTGCGCTAGTTGAAAGATTACTTGTGCGGATAGTGCGAAATGCGGGTGGTAGGGGGAAAATTAGTTGTAAAGTAAATAGCCTGGGAAACTATACACTTTCCTGTCTTCGCTGCTGGTATTTGTAGAAGAATTTTCTCATCTGGTTTACATTGAGTTACTAGCTGTCTCGCAAGTTAGTGGTACAAGTAGCTAGCCCATTTACTATACCAATGTAAACGCGCCATTTTATTCCTTACTAAAATACATCAGTACAAAATGTGAGACTGGAATGTGGAACACCCAAGTGGGAACATTGTCTGTATAATTACTAATCAGCCTTTCTTAATGGTTATTTTCAAGGAATTTCTAGAGTAACTGCATATTTGATACTAATGACATACAGATGCTATTCACATAATCTCATGATGCTATTTTTATAACTGTTGATATCTCATTTACTATTACTTTAAATTCATGGTATTCATTGCAAAGTTGCCTTTTTCTGACGCCTATTTTCTTTTTTATCTTCGGTATTCCAGCAGTGGTCTCCTTTGACGACCCTAATTGTTGTAGGCTTCAGTCATCAAAAGTGCGGCGGCATCAAGCTTAACTTTTACCGTAGATGAGTGCATATGATCCTTGCTTACTTATTCTGGTAGGCAATCTCCACTCTCCAATAAATGCACAACTTACAGCTTGTCACTAGATGTCTAGTTGCACGCAATAACAGAAAGACGAGTTTGTTGGAAACAGTTTTATTCAACTACGGAATATTTAAACATGCTGTCTAATATCAGTTGGATTGGAAAGTGTGATTTAGAACAGATCAAAAAATCATTCATCTACCATCCGCTTATTCAGCGTCAGTTGTATATGTCTGAACTGGTTTTGTCATGAAGAGTCCACACATGCTACGATTTCTTGTATGCATGCAGTACAACGAGTCAAAACAATCATCTGAGTATTAATCGTACCATGTGTAGGTCAATCAAATACTGTGTCGAATGCGGCGATTGGGAAATGGCAGTACGGAGCTTCCCTAAAATTTCGCGTACGTAATATTTGACGACAGGTTGGAACATGTTTATGGGTACTTTCGACTGTGTTTACAATATTTGAACACGTCGATTTTATTTTCAGTAGAGACAGTTAAATTTGCTATTTCAAGTCACACGGTAATTAATAATCTACTTTACTAGGAACTAGGTACTAAATTTTTCAAACGCAATTTCTCGGAATCTAATAGCTGAATTTTAAAAAGTAAAATGCCGTTGCATTGATAATTTAACAGGCTTTAAAATTATGTGTCAATGGACCTTCATCGCTTGCACCAAGATAGTTTGAGACACAACATCTAAAGATGACATCAACTACCTAATTCAACGCACATTGGAGACCTGTAAGACCACCACAACTTCTTAATTTTGAGGTAGATGTTGTCTAACCATAATGAAATTTTAATCATTTGATACCAGCCGTTTAGCAAAAAAATCTTTCAAATACTTTAACGATTACTATGCACCTTCTACGTCACAGAGTATGTAAGAGCCACATTAGATAATAATAGTGTATAAATCATCTTTATGAATGGAAAATAATATAATAACAAATATCAAACCTCAAGTATGACAGAGTTTTTGTATCGTTATTTCTATATTTTCCCAGAAAATATCTATTGTATAATTTGTAAATTTGTTTTCCGTAGAATATCATGTTTTTCATATTTTTCTTCGCAAAATGACTATAATTATTCTTCAGGGCAAGTTCTGTTTCAGTGCTACATTTATTATAAACACATATATAATACAATATTTTTTTCCCTTAAGATAGCATTCTACTTGTTATTGCAGGTACAATATGGAGAGGGAAGGACTACACGAGCTCAGCGCTGAACTTCGACGTCTTTTTGCCCTGGGATACCGATGGAGCCATGGATACACACAATGCCGACTTCAAGCCATGCTTTATGCATTTAAACACGAGTAAGTTTAAACGATGTCGTAGTATGTATGCCGTAATCTCATTATGCAATTTAAGATTTTCTAAAAATTTTATTTCATATGAAAAAGTAGGACATTTGAACTCAATATTAAAATAAATCCAAACTAACAAAAGTATTCATAATTTTAAACAATGATACCATTTGATTTAATTAGATTAGCAGATGATTCAGTAGAAGGAATTACAACTTATATTAAAGTAATTGGTTTGACTGTTTGATTATTTTTTTAAATCCATAATAAAGTTACTACTTCACCTTATTCAATTAATTGGCTTTATCAAATAATGGGATTGACATATAATTCATTGATTTATGCTGTCCTGATTACCCAAAGACCCTCTTATACACAAAATGATTTTCATTTGAGTGGAAAATTATTTGTATGCAATACAAGCAAGAACAGCCCCATAACTACAGATATAATGCGTTGCTTTCCATATATTAAAAAAATGAAGATAGCATCCTTCTTTAAGTGTAGAATATCATTTACAAGAAATTTGTGTCCCAAGACATTCTACGCCTAAAACGGTTACGCACTAGTTTTACAAAAGTCGATATTCGTGTCTCCTAGAATAACAAATAAGTGAAATTTCAAATGTCAATATTTTTTATAATATAATTTTTAGATTTCCATCTAAGTGTGCCATGTCGGTTCCGATTTATTCTAAATGGCCCGTGTAATGCTAAAAAAAATCGAAATCCCCTCAAAAATACTAAATTACGTGATTTATGAGCAAATAAAGGTCATCAAAATGGTTTTTTGGAAAAAACTCAATTTTTTCAAATGGAACCATATTGGTACCGTGGTACCATTTATTTGTACTATTAATAAGGAATTTATTCATATATCGTATAAATATGTGCGATAAACACAAACAAAATTACAGCTAAAAGAAAATAAGAAAATACAATTTTGTTCTAATTATCTTGTTATACAAAAGGTGGCTTTGGAATACAAAAATGAACACAAAACATTACAATAGTTGTTCAAAATGCTGTCCATTAACGTTAATGCACTTCTGAACTCGCATAGCTGTTTTTCGAAGAACCTTCGCCAATTGCTGGGCCGTTATGCTATTAATTGCGCTTCTTACTCGTAGCTCCAGGTCTTCACTGGTTGTAACGGTGGTTGCGTAGACAATATTTTTTAAATGACTCCAAGCAAATAAATCAAGGGGTGTTAAATCAGGCGACCTTGGAGGCCACATCACAGAACCATTCGTCGAAATTACGTTTTATCCGAATCTCCGTTGAAGGTAATCAATTACTATCTTGAGATATGGGAAGGAGCGCCAATTTGTTGGAAATTCATTTCCTGTCGTAAATGGAAGATAATCCAGCTAAACTGTTCTCAATTTTATTTTGCAGAAATCCCAAGTATCTGGCACCAGTCAGGGGTCCTTCAAATATTATTGGACCAATGATTCTACTACCGATTTTCCAAGCCAAACATTGAAACCGAACCGCACTTGAAAGCTCCCGTAATAAATTTTGGTTTTCTTGTGAACAATATTTTGTATTTTGTCGATTAAATAATCCCAAATTTGTAAATCTAGACTCGTCCGAAAATAAAATCATTCCCAAACAATCATTGTTTGGCTGCACGTTATTCTGCAAAATCCAATTGCAATATTCCATCCTACATTCGTAATCATTTTCGTACAATTGCTGGTGCAAATGGCATTTAAAAGATTTATAGTGATACTTGTGCAAAATCGGCTTACTATTTGGTGACTGATTTCCAATTCAAACCCAATTTGCCTTAAAGAAACAGTCTTATCAACTTCTACTCGAGCCAAAACATTAATCGCCGTTCCTTCGTCAAGAATGAAATTTTCTTCGGGATCGTTGTTGGGTTCACTTCGGAATTGATTTTCAAGACGATTAAAATAATTTCTCGCTGGACATTGTCAATCAGAATATCGTTCGGCAATAATTAACATGTCCATATTTTCATCTCTTGTATAAATTTGCGGCATTTTGAACACAATTAACAAGAATTTTTAACAATTTTTAAAGTCACAATAAAAACACCGGTAAACCAATATATGTTTGGCAAGCTAAATATTTCATTGTTTTCAAAGCCACTTTGGTTTGTTACTTCTTAACATTTAATTAGAACAAAATTGTATTTTCTTATATTCTTTTAGCTGTAATTTTTTTTGTATTTATCGCATATTTTAATGCGACATATGAATAAATTCCTTATTAATAGTACTAATAAATGGTACTATGGTACCAATATGGTTCTATTTGAAAAAATTGAGTTTGGCCCCACAAACCATTTTGATGAACTTTATTTGCTCATAAATCACATAATTTAGTATTTTTGATGGGATTTCGATTTTTCTAGCATTACGGGTCATTTAGAAAAAATCGGGACCGTCATGGCACACTTAAACGGAAAACTAAAAATTATATTATAAGAAATATTGACATTTGAATTTTCAATTATTTGGTATCGTTGGATTCAGAAAGTTCAGTAAAGGTATAGTCAAGAGCAAAATTATTCAGCTGCGCATGTATAAAAACTTTCTAGAGAATGACACAGCTATCCGAAGCTTTTTCCCGACTAGGCCCCTTAAGCGAATGTATAAACATATTGCCTTATACAATTTTTTTCGCGTACACCTTTCTGATCGTACAAAAAGTTTATTAAAGAGATTACTATGATTTTAGTCTAATAATTTGAATAGAAAGGTTTTAGTATTCCATTCATATATACCCAAAATTTTCAATAATAGTCAGTTTTTTCATGAACTATTTATGCATTTGAAACTGTAAATATTACTGATAAACAATACAAGATATCACACAGCCAAGCAATTAACTTCTAATACCCAGTAATGATATTTATGAAACATTTTCTTTACATTTTTATAATTTACTGTAATAATGGTATTTTATAATTAATCAGTTAGTTCTTGTTACTTTAAATTAATAACAAACAGATCAAACCATATCAATATTTCAAATTATTGATTACATTTACCGGGTCTAAATATTACAAAATATGCATTAATCTATTTTCTATCAAGTATGACCTTTGAACCGGACGCATGTTCCCACCTCGTTGATAACGACTTGGAAGGAGCTTTGAAAGCTCTAGAGGGTCAAGTCCAGTTGGACCCTCAGGAGGTGGCTATCATAAAATACACTCCTAGTGTTGACGATCCTCACGCCTCCTATGCTGATGAAGTTTACTACCCACCTGTTAACAACAAGGCTCAGGAAACGCTTAGGGAGAAAATTTTGGCCCCTAATGCTATTGACTGTAAGTGAATATATTATTTAATACTATTCAATTATTCAATAAATACTGTTGATTAATTAGATAATGTAAATAAATTTAAGAAAACGTGAATTACTAACAGATATTAATTATGCAAGATAAGCGTATACAGGGTGATTGGTTTATCTGGAAAAATGCGGCCAAAGGAAACTGTATTCTGTAAAAAATCTTATCGACTGTCACTAAAAATTAGGATATAAATAAAAAAATAAATATGCATGGCACTAGACATCCCGGCACTTTAAAATTTTTGTTTCCAACAACGTACCACTTTTATTACATCACTGGAAAAGGTTTTTAATTTCGAGTCTTTTAGCTAAATTCATTTTTTTTTTGATATTTGTTAAAAATCTATGATGTAATATTTGTGATTAATTACTACTATACAAGTATACCTAATTTGGAATATTTTTAACAGCAGGCCGCGCTTTTTTCGTAAATGGCTGCATATTCTAGAAAATAAAGCTGAACAATTCTATTATTTGTCAATAAATTAGAACTGTTAGTGATATTAAGATTATTTTATAGAATTTTGATTATTGTAGTTATTGAATAAAATGTAACATTAATTAATAATAATAGTAATGAACTGTTAACTCAAAATGAAAAAATGAATATATCATGGATTTATGGGGAGGCCAAGAAAAATGCTCTGACTGCTGAATTACTCACGGAGAGATATCCAGAAAGACTGGAGGTTTCCTTCCAGAACATAAAATTGTTTCCAAGTTGGAGAATAATCTCCTTAAAAATAACAAAAAAATTTTGATTAAAAAGGTGAGAAAAATAACGAAAGATAAAAATGTGGTTATTATTTTAAACTACTAACTAAACTACTTTAAACTTAAATTTGATATATAGTGCGATACAAAGAATGTTGAAATTCCGTGACTATAAAATTCATAATGTACAATAATTATGCCCTAGACTGTCCCAGAGATTTTGAACGTCGAGTAAATTTTGTTTTTCAATTTTTAGTTGCTTTGAATGATCATCCTATTTTGTATAACCACATTTTGTGGACAAACGAAAATCAATTCATCAATGATGGTGTACTAAAGAAAAAATACTCACTATTCGTCAGATGAAAACCCACATAAAATAAGATTAGATAGGGCCATTTTGGCATAAATGTATGGTGTAGTATAGTAGGAAGCCATTTTATAGATCCAAATTTTTATGAAGCTACTGAAGACATTTATCACTCCTTGCCATAATGCCGTTATTGTTAGGAATTATTTAAATATGGAATATGAAAATAAATGGATCAGAATATATGGTCCTCCTAGATCTCCATATCTAACACCTCTTGATTTGTTCCTGTGGAGAACTTTGAGAAATGTTGTTTACAAAACAAAGTCTAATAGTGTAGACCATTTAAAATAAAAGATTGTCGATGTACTGAACTGAGTGGTAATATTTTAAGAAAGTAGCGTTTAATGAGATAAGGAAACGTTATAATTTATGTTTGATAATAATGGGCAAATGCTAAAATACTTAACTTTCTCAATTATTTTTATGGTGTTAAGTTTTGTATTACTACTATGGTCAATAATAATATGGACAAGTAACAAAACAAGTTTTTTCAAAATTTTATTAATATATGTACCTATTTAAAAAATGCAAATCAGCAATATTTTAAAAAACGACGAGCAAAAAAATATGTTGTCATTAAAACACTACCCAGTGAGAACATGTGGTTGTCTAAACGTTTATATAACGTTAATTAACATTTGTGTAACGTTAATTAACGTTATATAAAGTTTTAAACAACAATGTGTACCGTATATTTCATAGAATGAGATTTATTTTAGCAGCCGTTTACGCGAAAAAGGAGGCCCGCTATAGAAAATATTCAAAAAATGAGGTATACACAAATATTACATCATAGCTTTTTACCGAATAAATATTGAAAAAAATCAAAATTTAGAAAAAAACTCGAAAGTAAAAGACCTGCCAATGATGTAATAAAAGTGGAATGTTGTTGGAAATATATTTTTCCAGCGCCGCGACGCCTAGCGCCGTGCATATTTATTTTTTATTTCTATCCTAATTTTTAGTGACAGTCCGTAAGAATATAATACTCTTCCCAGATTATAGTTTCTTTTAGCCGTTTACGAGAAAAATGCACTTCCCCTGATAAAATAATCACTTGTTGTATAGGGTGTTTGAGAGGGGCATTTGGTTTCTAGGCTTACGATAAGTTGATTTAGTTCAATCTCCCAATATACCTAAATATATAAACCAAAAAACCGAATGCCCTACAATCCTTTATTTTCTAGGTACCCCAGCTAACTTTTGTTTTTATTTATGGTAGCCATAATGGCACTTAGAAAATAATAGACTGGAGCATTCGTTTTTCACCAAAATCTTGGTCTCCAAAAAAGTGTATAAATAATGTAAGAGTTATGTTACCATAACTGAAATACAAAGTATATGTTATTATAGGAAAAATTTATAATACTTGTTTAATTAATTAATTGATTTAATTTGTATAATTGAAATTTAGTGGACATGGCAGATCCCTATGCGGACTATGCAGTAATAAAAAGAACCTGGATTCCTCAAATGCATCGTCGATCTGCACACCAACATATCGAGGAATCTCCCCAAAATTTTCGGACAAGGGACCCTAGAGACGCTTTAGAGTTCCTACACCATCAGTACGAAAACGACCTGTCCAACAAAAATTTGTTTTCAAATGATCGGCCTACACTCTTAGAAAATAACAATTACTTAACCGTTGAAGATTTGACGGAAATGTATCCGGTTATAAAATTTCTGAACGACATGAATCTGACTCCTAGGGAAATTCAGAAGTTTCTGAGTCCTGAAAATTACGAAAAACTGGGTGCGCTACTAGATCAGTTTGACCGCAGAATACCAGTGGACGAGGAGGACGTCCAAGGGCAACCAAGACAGGAACTAGAAGCTGAAAACGAGTACGTTAACAATATCCCCGAAGAAAGGTTTACTATGAATTACAATACACCTGATAATTTTAGAGCTGGATTGGAATCTAAAGACACATTACATTACAGTAATCGGAATGAGTTTCCGGAATCCAGGGTATACTTTGATGAAGATGAAGGTCAAGAGGAGGAGGAAGAAGAAGAAGATAATTCTGAGTATGGGAGTGGTCATTCCTTGGCACCTGATGAGATTTTTCGGGAAAGGAAAACTAATTACGATTACAATCTTCCAACAGATAGGGAGATCTTTAGAGAATTGGAAAGGGAAAGTAATAGGCGCCCGAACATAGTTAAGCCACATCCTGGTGTTTATACTGAAGGAGGAGTAGTGTGGAGTTCACCTCTTGAGGCACAATTCAGAAGTGAGACTTATTTGTATTATAGTTAGATAAACAAGTTTGGTAATACTAAATTATTTCTTTATTTTCTTACAAGGGAGGGTCAGATAATCAAGTCTCCGAATCCATTGAAACCTTGTGAACTTGCAGTCCTTAATACAAACAACTATTTGTGCAATGGGGCGCGCCTCTCAAGCGTTTTCGAAAATCAAGCCTTTGCACATTTGCAAAATTTAGCTTATAAGGCGTTGGAATAATCACTATGTCACGAGCTGCAGTAGCCCAGCGACTAAGGTGCTAGACTCCGGAACACTAGATCGTTGGATCGATTGCCAGCTATATATTTTTTTCTTTTGTTTCATTTTCTTTTAATACTTCATGCGTAATATACATAGAAACACCGAGAAAGGTAAAAATGGATAGGAATAAATAAAAATAACTTGTAAGCGATATAAAATAATAACAATTATTACTTTACACCTTTTAATAGGTACCAGTACATCAGTTGAATACATTAATATTTGACTTGTTTAACCTTATCATTATCAGTACGTGATAAAAAATGTAAACAAAAGAAAAACATTTGCTGGCAATTGATCCAGCAATCTAGCGCTCAGGAGTTCAGCGCCTTAGTGACTATATAAACTGCGGCTTGTAATAGACTGAATATTCCAAGGCTTTATAAGCTAAAATTTGATGATTCAGAGGTCTGTTTTTCGTAAATGCTTGAGAGGTGCGCCTTATTATTTGGACAAATAGTTATTTGTATTGAGGACTTCAAGTTTATGAAGTTTTATTCGATTCGGAAACTTGAGCGTCTGACCCTCTCCTTATTAGTTGAGGTCATTCACGACACCAATGACTTCAGAATTGAAGTCATTGCACGTCACTGATAAATTTGGTTAATTAATTTGAAATAACAGTAAAAATAGGCTTAGACATGTTTCAAATTGTTTATATTCGCCCAACATATTTTTTCTAAAGTGTGTTAACATCATTCTAGGAGTCACACCAGAACAGCAAAATCGAATAATGTTGAAGGATAATCTGGATAAGTTATTAGAAAAGTATAATTTAGGTTTTAAAAGACCTGAGAGATTAGATGTTAAAAAAACCAGGCCCTCCATTTGACGCACAAATTACGGAATCTGCTCAAAAAGGTAAACCCTTTTCTTCCCCAGACTTTTGTAGCAGTATAGATAAAATGCAACATTTTTAGTTGCACGAAATTTGGAAAAAGAAGATGAGGAAGATATTTTGCTACCATCCATGATGAAGAAAGGACCACCTGGGGCCAATCCTTACCCGGATCATCATCCTTCAAAATATGAAAAAGATTTAGATTATGTTTATGTTGGTTTCAAGAATGGGTTAAAGGCATGGAAGCAAGGGAATACTATCATCAGGAATATATCCAACCTTCTACATTTGGAACCTAAGGCATTTACTGACGGAAAGTAAGTGAACGGTTTCTGCTATGTCGTACATTCATCAAAGCGTGATTAATTTTTGCGTCTTTTAGAACCAATCCATACTCAGTTGTTTTTAAAGTTGAACCAAACAGCCGGGGCTTAAACGCGAGCGAGGTAGCCAAAAAAATAGGTGAGTAATTCTTGTGGTAACAAACAAATTTTAATGAAACAAATATTTTAGATACAATAAAAGCCGAACTGCAGAAAGTCGCTGGTATTGAAGTAACAACTCTAGGAGTTGGAGACAGTGTAAGTTACTAAATATATTGATTGAGCATATTTTAACTTTGGTATCTTAACAATGAACGTGAGGAAGACACCACAATATTAACAATTATTACAAGTATAAAATAAGGATAGAAACGGGCAAGAAAGCACAACTCACACAGTTCTCAATGGGCGGAGGGCGTGGTCGTTTCTATCCATGCTTTATACTTAGAATTACCAGCATTGTATCGTGTCCCTAGCATTGATAAATGTGAAACACCAAAATTGTATTTTGCTCAGCTTTATGTTTGTATGTATGAATGTACGTGTGCAAGTATGTATGTATGTATCTCAACATATGACAGATCACACCTTGTACAGTTAGGATAAAGTTTATTGTCATCACTTTCCTTAAAAGTAGGATCATTTTGGGAAGAAAAATATAAACTACATTAAAGTAGAAATTTCATTTTCAACACAGTACTGAATGCAGAATGAGTTTTCAGTTAAAAAGTTCGTATTGACTTGTAAACTAGCTACGAGTTATTTTTTATAATTTCATTTTTATAAAATTAACATCTGTCATCAGTGATGAAATTACGAACTATTTTGAACACGCCAAAAATCATATTCTTAAGTTTTGTTGCTCTATAGGAAAATATTTCTAATTTAAATAATCCATTTCCTTAATAAAATATTACAATTTTTTTATTTTTCCTAGTCTCATATGCAGACCGTCTACTTCACGCCTTTAAACAACGAGAATCAATTCTACATCGTCATTTACATGGTATGCGGCGTACTGGCGGCTATGATTGTTGCTGCAATTTTATTAATTTTAATCAGACGACATATTAAATCCAAAGAAAAATTACAAGGACTTGCAAGACCCGACACGGAGGCGAGTAAGGATTATCAGGATTTATGTAGGGCAAGGATGGCAGCTAAAGGACAGCCAGCTGGCGAGACAGTTCACGGCAGGATAACGTCTTTGTCTAGGGAATCGGAACAAAGCCCTTCCAGTCGCTCGAGCACATCATCTTGGAGCGAGGAACCTGCTTTGCATAATATGGACATCTCAACAGGTAGATTATATAAGAAGGAGTGAAAAATGAATAATACGAAATATTTAATCAACCAGTTGGATACGTGAAAAGTATACCAATACCAGAGAAGTATATTACACTACTATTATACCGGGTGGCCACGAAACTAAGGCCATACTTATATCTCTTTCAATTAAGAACCGATTTAGACGTAATTTGGTACAAGGATATTAGACCTAATTTCGGATGGACATGCAGATATAGTCAAAATGGCCAACTCGGTTTCACCGGAAGTGCGTTTAACTTTGATTTTTTAAATGCATCACCCAGTATATTTTATGTTTTTCAGAATCTGCAACCCAAATTGCATAGGATAGCGTTGCCAGATTTACATTTTATTCAAGGAATTTTTCTTTCCTTCAAATTTATTTTTTACCGTAGAAGGCCGTGATTGGGAAAAATTTTGTTCCAGTTGATTCTAGTAACTCATATTAATGGTGATTTGATCAATTAAATCAATAACAAATGCCTCATGAAAGAATAAAATATGCCAAACGTGTTTATTTAAGAAAAAATCCTATTTTTAATTGGCACCTACTAAGGGCCATAATGCCATCAAATTTAATCACCAATCTAACGATATCCATCATGCACTACTTCATCTTTGTCTAAAACTGAAAAATATTTATTATTTGTAAAGTACTTACTTTCATGTAATAAGTAACGTGCATTTTTTGAAAAACAGGAAAACAAGAAAATGAATTTTCTAATGTCATGTCTCTCGTAAACTATTCGGATTTGCAAGTTGCATAAACTAATTTAGAAAGTACCTATGTATTTAAAATTTTATTTAGAAACAATAATTTTAGTAGTTAAAAAAAATAGTAGTTAAAAAAATATATATGAACTGTTACAACAATTAATTATTTTAATTATTAATGTCCAATGATATGTTTAAATTATCGCCCATTTTTCCTAACACATAATCTAGCCCTATCTATTGTACACCTCATAACGCTTCTTAGTTCGTTTTCAGGAATTTCTTGAAATGCATGTTGAACTCTGACCCTTAAGTCGTCTAAAGTAGTGGGTGGTCGGGAGTAAACTTTATTCTTAACATAAAAATCTACAGTAGTCAGATCAGGTGATCTCGCTGGCCACCTAATTGGACCATTTGTTCCTATCCACCTCTGTCCATAAGTGTCATCCAGGTATAGCTGACTATGGCAGCATTATGAGGTCCTGTTCTATCCTGCTGAAAGAACATATTTTCTCTGATGTTCAGGGGTAAATTATTTATATCATTTTCAATTTCATTTTCTAAAAATCCAAGATATCTGGGCCGTCGAAGAAAATAGGTCCGATAATTCTTGTCCCTATAATTCCTACCCAGACGTTGATTCCAAATCTTTATCTTATTCTTTAGCCCACTGCCGTCTATTATTTCTGTTAAACATACCATTCTTCGTAAACCTAGACTCATCTGAAAACAGTATCTTTGAAACAAAATGATTATTTAAGTCTTGATTAAACACAAACCAATGACAATATTCTAGTCTTCTTTCCAAGTAGTTTTCATATAAATGCTGATGTAAATTATATTTATAGGAACGATATTTGTTTTTTTAATATTTTTCTGCTTTTGTTTTCCATGGCTAACTATTATTTTATCAAACTAAAGGGAGTATTGCATATTTTACAATTTAGTAAATAAATATTTATCAGTATTAGACAAAGATGAAGTGGTGCATGATGGATATCGTTAGATTGGTAATTAAATTTGCTATTTAATGGCATTATGGCCCTTAGTGGTGCCATTTAAAAAAATGATTTTTTTTTTTAAAAAACACGTTTAGCACATTTTATTCTTTCATGAGGCATTTGTTATTGATTTAATTGATGAAATCACTATTAATATGAGTTACTAGAATCAACTGGAACTGATTTTTTCCCAATCACGGCCTTCTACAGCAAAAAATAAATTTGAAAAAAAAGATAAATTCCTTGAGTAAAATGTAAATTTGGCAACGATATCCTATGAAATTTCAGTTGTAGATTCCGAAAAACATAAAATATACTGGTAATGCATTTAACCAATCAAAGATAAACGCACTTCCGGTAAAACCAGAAGTCAGCTATTTTTACTATATCTGCATGTCATCCGAAATTAGGTCTAATATTTTTGTACTAAATTTCGTCTAAATCGGTTCATAATTGAAAGAGATATAAGCATGGCCCTAGTCTCGTGGCCACCCGGTACCACCTCTCTGTCCAATATCCACGTCACAATTAGTAATATAGTTAGCTTTGTTTCAAACTGTCTGAGAGCACTTAAATTCGGGCGAAATCATTTTGATACTGAAACGGGTATCCTCGTGCAGTATATATTTACAATAATCATACTATTCACAAACAAATTTTTTTCAAATATTTAATCAGGCAAATTATTGAGTATAAATAGATCCTTTCACATAATGTATGAGTCCTATACGACTATTTGATTCTCTTTGGGTATGTCTAATTGACATATAGGGTGTTGCATGACGTAACAGACCAACTTGGAGGTTATCCTGAGGCCATTTTAAATAGAAAATATTCTACAAATATGGGTTTAACCATTGCCACTTAAAAACAGCCTGATCCGAACGAATCTGTTTGCGTCACAGCCGTTAGGCTCCAGCATGCGAGAAACATCCACGCAGCTGCACGTTTTTAGTACAGGAGTGTATTTATTTGTACGTGTTATATATGAATTAGGTACATCATAGCTTATTTTCTTTCAGAGAGGTTTCACTCTATAACTAGTGCTTTTAAATTAAATTTTCAGTGTTGAAGTTCGTAAATATGCCATATAAATGCAGTGTGTCGGGTTGTAGATTATGTGATTGGGCCAAAAGTGTGTGTGTTTTCTTTTCCGAATGATGAGTGTTTGTGTAAAAATGTATTTCAGCTATTTACAGGATTTACACTTTCAAAATTCATTAAAATATGTGAGATTCATTTATCGGGTAATTGAACAAACTGAATTTGTTCAAGTCCTTCAGGAAAGTAAAAAAGAATATTTATGTCTACAAAATTCTACTAGCGATAAAAATTACGAAGAATTTCTCAATATCCTAAACAGATTGCCAATTTCGGAGATTAGGTGCTACATATAATATTCATGATAAAGATAAAGCCACAATAATTAAATTAACATCTATTCTAGGACCAATTATTTTATGCCGTTGTCATAATTTATAATGATTATAGTCTCATAAATTTAAGTCGGAGGTTTGTTATTTCTTCGGAAAAAGTAGTAGAAATAGTCTCATCTATTTACACTATAGTTAATAAATTACTAAAGCTATGAGGCAGAATTTTTGAATATTAATAAGAGAGGCTTTTTCACTCATTTTGTTTTATAATCAGAAAAAAGTCAATTAATATTTTTGAAAATTTATTGGAGAATAACCTTAAATGTGCCATCAAATATTGTGACATTTATTTATACACTGATCCATTGACCTTTTAAACGTATACTAACATTAACCAAAAAATGTACACAGGGTGGTGTTATTGGTACTGGACATTATAAAAATTGAGTCCAGTTCTGGAATATTTCCAAAGTAAATTATGATTCTAATTGGACTTACAGGGTATAACATTTGTACCAAATTGTATTCAAGAATTTAAAGCCATTCCAGAAATATGGCTGACTACACTCTCAGCAGAAACGGTTAACATTTAAAAGTGAGTTTGGTTTGGTTTTGAACTCAGCTAAGTGTGCTCTATCTCCCATTGCCCTATGTTACTTTAAATCTGAGAAACCCTATATAAAGGAACGAGTGCTCAATATATTGAGATTTTCATATAAATCTTTTTTTATTTGACCATGTCACCAGACCAGAGAGAACTTAAAATAGTTTTCGCGAGCACATATTCATTAATTATAGCCATAATGAAAGAGTGTTATTATCAATGCGTAGGTCACATGGTACTTAGCTACATGGAAGATCACTTAAAGAACAAGGATCGACTCGAACAAGAATGGGTAGCTCTTTGCGCCTACGTTGCTGAACCCTGCGAAACGACTATTGCTTTGAAAAAGGAAAACGTTGAAAAAAATCGCTATCCCGAAATAATTCCATATGATCATGCCAGAGTTATTCTAAATGAACTGTCCAATATTTCTGGATCTGACTACATCAACGCCTCAAGTATTACTGACCACGATCCAAGAAATCCGGCCTACATTGCTACTCAAGGACCTCTACCTCATACTGCTCCAGATTTTTGGCAACTCATCTGGGAGCAAGGAGCTGTTGTCATCGTAATGTTAACCAGGTTTGTGTAAATCATTTTAAGTTTTTTCCTTAATCATTTATTTAGCATCGGCTTATTTCCGCTACCAAGTAAATCAACGACACCAGTAAATAAGTTCATAAGTATGTCTGTAATCACTGGTAATCCTAACCTGGAAATGTTACCGAACTCCTACTTTTTCGTAGAGTGAGGATCTCTAACGTGCTTTTTTGAAAAAATCATCCACAATTTCAGTTCAACATTTATGTAGACTTTTTCATCCTATAAATTAAAATTTTAGTTAATAATGGAGAAGCAAACGTTATACAAAGATTTTTAGTTTTCACAGGTGCATACAGGGAGAATCAAGAAGGGCACCTCGGTTGATACCTCTTTAATATTTATTGTAAAGAAAACTTTTTCAAATAAAAGTTATAGAAGCCAAAAGGGCCATATTCTAATTTTTAATCATACAGGGTGTTTGATGTAAGAGTGGCATACCAAATTTTTGTTTCATGGACACCCTATATGGTTTTAATATTCTTATCCACGATTTAATTGCATTTTTGAATACATCTCAATTTTGAAATTACGTTGCGGCGTAGTCGAATTATTCAACTTTTTTCGTGAAAATTGTAACTTGCAAACCTCATTTATAAAATTAGCATGAGCGGTATTTCCAAAGATTAAGCAATCTTTTCCCGTTAAATGCTAGGAAAAGCCATGTACTAGCTCCCAAATATTTTAAATTTGGAATTATTTGTACAGGGTGTCTATTGCAATGATATAAATATGGATAATTTTAATCTATCATAACTTAATTTTTGGATGAGTTTTTATCGCTCTATAATTTTTATTAACCTATAATTTTACTTAAAACCAACGATTTCCCGTAAAATTGCATTCTAATAAAAACATAAGGTAATTTTTAGAAATTCGGGTATCATAGGAGGCATTGGCCCTACAAGCATTATTGTTGCAATAATTGTATTAGTTTCATTTTATAAATAATGACAAGTTGCCTTAAATACTTCAATTATGTGAATTTTCCATAAATCTAGATATCAGTTATATTTATTGACATTTATTTGACACAAAATTGAAACGTCTTTAATTTGCAGACTTTATTGTACTTTAATTTTTTCTTAAATAAGTAGTTAAAATTTTAGTACGCAAGAAGGGATTAATTTGGTTTACTGTATTTGGAAGAGTTATGGTAAATGTTTGTTGGTCTCTAGAGTGTATCATCAAAAATATCCAGACCAAAGACACCCGAATTGTCGCGCTTTTACTGGATTAAAAACTGAATAATTACAAGAACCAGAAGCCAATGATTTTAATATTAGACGAATTTGTGAATAGACAATTCAGAAAGTACGAGAACAGCTAAACTTTTTCGATTACGTGTTGTTTTCTGACGAGACTACATTCCATAAAAACGGAAATGTTAATAGAATAATTTACCCTATTATGCTACAGAAAATCCACATTTCACATCATCAACATAGGTGGTCATTAAACGTTTGGGGGGGGAATTATAAGAGGATTTGCAATTGGGCCATAGTTTTTTGAAGGCAGAATAAATAGACAAACACATCTACACTTTTTTTGAGAAATAATCTACCAGATGTGTTGGAAAATGTACCATTAGCCACAATACAAAAATTATGGCTGCAACATGATGGGACGCCAGCCCATTATAGTACGCAAGTACGACACTATTTGAATAATGAATATCCAGATAAGTGGATTGGAAGAAGTGGGCGAATTTGTTGGCTACCTAGGTCACCAGACCTAACCGAATTAGATTATTTTATGTGGGATTATGTAATAAAAGAGATTGTTTATAAAACTCCTCTTACTACACCGAAGGTTATGAGGACTATGTTTCAAGAAATTAATAATCAAACATTAACAAATGTTAGGTAATCATTTTTGACTTGTCTAAGACTATGTGTGCAAGAAACTGGAGACACATTGAACACCTTATAAACTAGATGCAACTAAAAAAATGTATTTTTCTACTCATATATATGAAAATAACAATTTTTCCACTGTCTACTCGATATGAAAGTGACATATTTTTACTCTAGAGACGAAAGTATTTTCATCTCTAGAAGTGAAAATGAAAATGTCAAATTCATATTTTTAATAATGAATAGAAGAAACTTTTTGAAAACAACACGGAGGTTGGAAAGCAAGAGCAGTGGCAGAACAATACATTGAAGACTCAATAAATAATAAAATGAAACGAGGACAGAAAATATTCCAATCTCTTGAAAATACATCTGAAACTGCAAATGTGCCTGAAACTATAGTTAACTTTGATGTTGATGACTTCGAAAACAGACCAATAAATCGGCCTATAGCAAAGAAATCGACAAACGAAAATTTACCTTCAACAAATACGACAGAAGTTAGCACTGTTAATACAAATCCAACTATCAATAATTATAAGAATTGTATTTTTTCACATTTATAAAAAAAAGAATAGCATTTTCCACTCAATGTGACAGATGTTTCTGTCACTACTTAATTACATATACCTAATATGTATTTTTCAAGTGACTATTAAAAATAAATAAAGATTTGTAAATTCTAATCCAATATTTTATTGAAATGTTGTAGAAAAAAATAGTATTTCCTACTCGAAATGAAATACGTTTTTTTCGTTCGTGAGATTGCCCAACTCGCTTCGTTCATGGGCAAATTCGCATCTCATGAAAAAACCGTATTTTCATCTCTTGTAAAATATACTATTACCGTTTTATTCTATTGTGTATGCTCTGAAACATTCTTGAATATTCCCTGCCATTCTCGTACAATTCTAGTTCCATCTATCCAGTCTACACATTCCAGAGGCGTAACAGTATTTACTGTTTTATTATAAATATATTATTACATGTTTGTAGTTCTTTCTTACAAAAAAGTAAAAGAAAAAAAACCATGGCCAATATCTCCTACGAAATCTGAATTTCTAGAAATTACCTAATATTTCTATTAGAATGCAATGTCACAAAAAATTGTTGGTTTTAAGTAACGAGTGATTATAAAGTAAAGGATATATTTCAACTTATTATATATTCTTAACAAATCAAATTAATAACAAAAAAGTAAATGGAATCTTGTTGCTTACATAATGGGATTTCTGATGTCAAACACTAGTTACCGCAAATGCTCGATATGACCTCCATTTTGTTGTTGTAAAATTACCAACCGTTCCTCCAAATTATATACAGTACTATTCAATATTTCTGATTGAATTGCACGAATTTGCTCTCTAATACTGTCCTTTAATTCCTCCAGCGTTGTTGGCCGTGTTCTAAACACCAAATTCTATTTAAATAACCCCACAGCCAGTAATCCGCTGGGTTAATATCAGGCGATCTTGGTGGCCATGAATTTGCAAAATGTCTGCTTATAACACGATCTTGAAAAACCGCAGTTAAAAAATTCTTTAACTGGTCGGTAAATGTGCGGAGGTGCTCCATCCTGCATAAAAATCATGTTTTCAATTCCTTCGTACTCGTTTTGCAGCTGTGGAATTGCATAATCCCTTAACATTTGCAGGTATCGTTCACCAGTAACAGTTACAGATACGGCCTCCCCATTCTGTATTTCCCCGAAAAAGTGTGGACCAATGATGAAATTAGCTGTGAAACCGCACCAAACGGTGACTTTTTTGTCATGAAGGCCTTGCTGAACGATTTCATGTGGATTTTCTGTTGACCATATTCGACAGTTTTGAGTATTAAGTCCACCATTAAGAGACAAATGGGCCGCATCTGTCCATAAAATGCGGGATAACGATTCGGGTTCAAATTCCTACTGAGCCAATACGTGTAATGAAAAATCGTACCTGAGAGCAAAATCTGCGTCCTTTAATTCAAACAGCAGTTGCAGTTTATAGGGATACATTTTTAGGATTTTCTGTAAAATTTTCCAAACCGTGGTGTATGGCATTTGTAATCGTTTTGATATCGCATTCGATTGCTAGCGGATTAGTATTGGCTACGTTTTGATTTTCCTAAAGAACTTCTGCAACTTGGACATCACTAATCCTAGGTCTTCCTGACCTCGGAAGCTCTTTTACAGACCCTGTTCTTTCAAATTTGTTAATCAAATTACGATACGCCTTCATTTTGCACGGCCCTGCTCTTAAACCAATTTCCGTACGAAATCTTCGTAATCCAGTGGTGTAATTTTTACCGCCTTCATAATAACATTGCACTAAACCAATTTTTGTTTGCAGATCCATATTGAAATTGTTACAATTTACGTTACGAGGGTTTTATTTTGAGAACAGTTCTCTAAATTACGATTATTTCGTTTGACATTTGTATCAATAGTTGTCACGACAATTATTTTGTTTTCCATAGATACACTAAAATCCAATTATTGAGGCAATTAGATTCTGTTTACTCTCTGTTACTAGCATAATTTCTTAAAACTATATAAGAATTTAAAATAGACCCCTTACTTTATGATAACCCCATGTAACTATAGATTAATAAAAATTAAAGAGCGGTGAAAACTCTATCCAAGTATGTAAAAATATACAGGGTGTTCTATTAAAAAAAAATGGTTATGATAGATTAATATTATCCATATTTGCATCATTGCAACAAACTCCGTGCAAATAATTTAAAATATAAAATATCTGGGAGCTAGTACATGACCTTGCTTTATATTTAGTTGAAAAAATATGCTTAATCTGTAGAAATACCGAAATTTTATAAATGATTTCTGCACGTGACAATTTTTTCGAATAAAGTTGAATAAATCGATAGCGCCGCAACGGAATTTCAAAAACGAGACATGTTCAAAAAGGCAATTAAATATAGAATAAGAATATGTAAAAATATATAGAGTATTCTGTTTAAAAGAACAAACATTTGGTATACCACCCTTATAGGAACCGTCCTGTATGATTAGAAATGGTATTCTTGGACTCCTACAACTTTTATTTGTAAAATATTTCTCTGCAATAAATATTAAAGGAGATATCGACCGAGGTGCCCTTCTTGACTCACCCTGTATATGACGACAAAATTAATGGGTAATAATTTGGACAACAAAAGATATGTATATTATAATTGACCAGTTTCGATCATATATTTGCACAAATTAAAAATTCTTTAAAAAATAACTTCTAAATATAAATAGACTATACTTTACACTATTTGCCAAAACAACCAACAATCATTGTTTTGATAAATAGTGTAAAGTATAGTCACTGTTTTATATTTAGAAGTTATTTTTTAAAGAATTTTTAATGTGTTACTGTGTAATTGTGTACATGTGAAAATTATTTACCATTTTGACTTTACTTATTGGCTGCGTGGATAATTAATTCTGAAGAAGATCAACATGTATAATCAAAACCGGTCAATTATAATATACATATCTGATATCTGTTAGTGTCCAAATTATTAGATACCCACTAATTTTGTCGTCATTATACAGAAAATAAAGATCAAGATCCACATTTCTTGAAACTGTTAATCTTCTTTCTAAATTTAGGCTTACAAATATTTAAACTTTATTGTTTCGTGATCGGGAATTCTACAAAAATTATTCAATTACAAACTATAAAATAAAGTGAAAAGGTACTTCCTAGTGAGCTTATAAATGAAGCAATAAACATTAGTAACAGGAAAACTAGTTCCTTACATTATAAAAGACATTTTAACTAAAGGTTAAAGACGAAAATAATTAATTAGTTGATTGTTGAAAAAATCAAAACTAGAATAATTAAAACAATCTGAGGCCACTACATGCTACCTATCACTTTACAAAAAAGCAAAGGAATGTTGTGTAAAAAAACACTGGAAAACTCGGCTCCTTGTGAGAGAGAGGGGACAAATGTGGATTATTTGCCAACTTATAAGTAGGGCTGTCAAAAATGTTCTATGGGACAGTGGCGTAAGCGAAATTAACTAATACGAGAAACGATAAACTGTTACAATTTATACCAATGTATGTAAAACTTACTCTCCTAACTAGCTTGATGAACTAGCTTGCTTATCACAAACTGGAGAAAATGTGTAGTCATTATGCAGCATCAGGTATGTTTCTATGGTTGTCTTCATGAGTGATGTTCGCTTTGGTGAAAATATATTCTTATATTTTGAAAACGACCGTTCGACATCTACTGATTTAATACACGCATACGTAAAATAGTCTTTGAACGCACTTAACGGATCTGGGGCTGCACCATCACATATTTGTCTTAATTTGGTAAAATCGGTGTCTTTATTTAACACACTTGCGAACTTTTCTTTAACGCGCTCATTTGTTACGTCACCTATAGCGTGTAGCGATAGATTTACTTCGTCCACTATTTGCAGTGACACTGCTAACGACAATGCACTGTTTTCTAATTTTTTTATGCTTTTATGTAATGGTTTATAGTTCTTCGCAATAGTTTTCAAAGCTGTTTCAACGAAAATATCTTCGAATTTTGCCTGGCTTTCCTTAATACCTGCAGCCTCATCTGGATTGAATTGTAGTATCACAGCTTTTATTTGTTGGAAATATTCAGCATAATAAAAAGCTGCCTTCAACCATGTTCCCCAATGTGTAAGAATCGGCTGTGGTGGTTCAGGAAATACTGGGACACTTGCTATGAAATGCACGGAGACGTTTAGGAGATTTAAGAAACACCTTTTTTGTACTTGCTATTAATGCATCCACCTCTGGAAAACCTTTTCGAATAGTTTCTGCCACAAGATGTAAAGCATACACTTTACACGTAATATGTATAAACGTACAACCTTGTTCTTGCAAAGAACAGCCTACCGAACGCATTGTCATGGCGCCATCAGTCACAAACATCAACACTTGACTTTTTGACAGTTAAAATTTTTCTAACGTCTCCAGCACCACCCTGGTAATTGTTTCACTAGTACACTGACTTAGTCTTTTACTAGCTAGTAACAGTGGAACTGTCGATTTAAGAGGGTCCAGTACTCGTACTATAACATTTAAAATAGAATTTTTTTTACAATATGTTGTTTCATCAACAGATGACCACAGCCGTATATTTTTTAATTCACATTTCATCTTATTTACCATGTCTACGTGTACATTTGGTAGATAGTTACATAACGTTGTGTGACATGGTAACTTCACCTGGGCATTGTATTTATTCCAGAACTCTCGAAATGGTTGATTATCGAGTTTGTGCAGCGGAACATCACAGGCAATCAGCATTAATAGTAAATCAAACATAAACTGTGTTGTCGAAGGCACGCCATTTTTTATTTTTATGGTGTACACTATTTACGTGAAATCCACAATCACGCGTATCCCAGCACATCAAATCTTTCTCGCACACTTTACAAATTATTTTAGCACCATCATAGAATAAATCCGGGAAATCACCTATGAAATTATTCACTTTGTCAGCAAATGGCCGTTTCCTACCCCTGCGCACGTCTGCCATGCTTTATTATTAAATTAATATCAACAATACAGTGCAACAAATAAAATAAAAACACAAAAACAATATGCAATACGCCCAAGTGACTTAACGTGTACACAACTCGAAAGCTAATAATAGACTGAACTGGAGAAAGAGTTCCGCGGTCAAGGTGAATGCCGGCAACAGTAAGTACATCTGTACTCTACGACCATGATACACAGAAACGATTTGCAGCTTTACTTATAAGACATATATCTGCCTGCTATTGAAATATGCTATACTGGGTGTTTTCTCTATTTGCATAAGAGTGTAGTAAATACGTGTAAATCACGCTAAGACCTTCTATGTCTATTCTGGAGTTCATCGCTTGTGTTTCATTAAAATGAAATAGACATTGCGACTGTTCAGTAAATGGTTACATAAGTAAGAATGAAATTATGTGCCATTGAAGACCATGATATTTTATCCACTATTGAAACTTTTTCGTGATGAATCCATGTAAGAAAACACTTTTTTTAAGTTTCAGGTAAAAACTGATTTTTCCCGGTATTTAAAAATTTTAAAGGAACCTTTAACTTAAAGGGACTTTTAGTGACAATAAAAATTATTACGAACAAAATGTAAATATCAGATAACCCTAGTTTAAATAAAAATTAGGTTTAATGGATATCGTATTTATGTTTTGCTGGAATCACTGTTAATACATTGTCTTGTCAATAAAACCTCCATTAAATTAAAGGTCCCTTTAAAATATTGATAATACAGCGGGTTTGAGTTTTATACAGCATTTAATTTTCTTTCCGAAAACTTTTATTACATACGTTATTTGACAAACAGTTACTCTAATTGAAAATATAAGGAATATAGCACTTATTATATTGTTTACAAATTGCTTACTAATTAATTTGGTTCGGGTGAAGAGCTTAAAGTTTTTTTGGTTTGCAGATTAACCGAGGGGGGAGCAGCTATGTGTCATCGTTACTGGCCTGAAGAAGGTTCCGAGCTATATCATATATACGAAGTACATCTGGTTAGCGAACATATCTGGTGCGATGATTATTTGGTGAGGTCTTTCTATCTGAAGAACGTAAGAACTGGCGAAACCAGAACCGTCACTCAGTTCCACTTTTTGTCATGGCCCGAAACTGGAGTACCGGCGTCGACTAAAGCCCTGCTTGAATTTAGGTGAGCAAACCTGAATGACAGTTTATTTAATTTTTAAATATTTAAAATATGTTTCACTAAAATAAACATAACATAATATTGCATGACATGACATGACATAATATAACAACATAACATAGCATGACATAACCTAATAACATACATAATATATATATATATATATATATATATATATATATATATATATATATATATATATATATATATATATATATATATATATATATATATATATATATATATATATATATATATATATATATATATATATATATATATATATATATATATATATATACAGGGTGATCTACCACGAGTGTGTCAAACTTCAGAGGCTGGTAATTTATCAAAAAAATAAATGAACTTTCATTAATCAACATATGTCCTAAAACGCATAATAAGGGAGCTACAACCCCTTGAAGGGGGTTGATGAATATCAATTTTTCGATTATAAGTCCAATATGGTGGTGATTAAAGAAATGAAATTTTCATGCATTACGGCCCCGATGTAGGCGCATAAAAGTACAAATTTCGTAATTAACAGCTTGCTTTATTGAGGTAGTTTTGAGGGGGTAAGGGGTAGTTTTTTTACCCTAAACTTGTTTTGACATCACTTCCGAAGCAAAACTTTTAAATAACATTATTTCCCATGCAATAGCTCAGAAAAATGTATTTTTCAAAATTTCTGTCACACCAGCCGTTTTTGAATAATTTGCGTTGAACGGCAATAAGGTTTTTCACGTGAAATAAACAACATTTTTATTACAAAATTAAAAATCAATGTACAACACAGAAATAACGTACTTAATAGCTAAAAGAGTAACTGTTCAAAATGACCTCCTTGAGCACGAATACACACCTCACAACGACGAATAACTGAATTATTAATTTCAGCCATGTCACCATTGTTTGTGATATAAGCTATACTATTATTGATCCTTTCCATCAAGTGCTGAATATTATTTATTTCCTCAAAATAAACTAACTGCTTCATATGCCCCTAGAAATAAAAATCTAGAAGTTTGAGATCGGGAGAGCGAAGAGGCCATAAAACAGGACCACAGTTACCAATCCAGTTATTTCCAAAATTCCGATTCAACCATTCATTCACATGTCTTATTGCCGTTCAACGCAAATTATTCAAAAACGGCTGGTGTGACAGAAATTTTGCAAAGTACTTTTTTCTGAGTCATTGCATGGGAAATAATGTTATTTAAAAGTTTTGCTTCGGAAGTGACGTCAAAAAAAAGTTTGGGGTAAAAAACTGCCCCTCACCCCTCAAAACTACCTCAATAAGGCAAGCTGTTAATTAGGAAATTTGTAATTTTATGCCCCTACATCGGGGCCGTAATGTATGAAAATTTAATTTTTTTAATCACCACCATATCGGACTTATAATCGAAAAATTGGTATTCATTAACCCCGTTTAAGGGGTTATGCGTTTTAGGACATATGTTTATTAATGAAAGTCCATTTATTTTTTGATAAATTACCAGCCTCTGAAGTTTGGCACACTCGTGGTAGATCACCCTGTATGCATATATATATATATATATATATATATATATATATATATATATATATATATATATATATATATATATATATATATATATATATATAATAACATAACATAAACAGTGGGATTTGAACCCGGGAATCGGCATATAGCGATACCGAGCTTGTCAATATTTTGAAAACACACTTTTTTTGTACTTTTGCGCTTCAAACAAAAATAAAACATTAAATAATAGTAAAGACTAAATTAAATAACTTTCCTTTGCAGGAGAAAAGTGAATAAATCATACAGAGGAAGATCATGCCCTATTGTCGTCCATTGCAGTGACGGTGCGGGAAGAACCGGAACATACTGTCTAATTGATATGGTTCTCAGTCGAATGGCAAAAGGAGCAAAAGAAATCGACATTGCAGCTACATTGGAGCATTTAAGAGACCAAAGACCAAGGATGGTAGCTACCAAACAACAATTCGAATTCGTTTTGACTGCTGTCGCTGAAGAAGTCCACGCTATTCTCAAGGCCCTGCCACCTCAACCCAATCCTGCCCAAACCCAAGAAAAAGAAAAATAACTTAACACTTAACCACGATAAGCGACGCTCAATATCAACCAGCCCTATTGGGAGTGGCTTATTCAATTATATATTTATGTACTACATTTTTGACCTGACAAGCTCACGGTATCAGAGATTTCAATTCATGTACCTAATAGTACCTAATATGTTTTATCTTTCTACATATCTATAAGTTATCCATCAGGTTTCCTGGATCGAAAGAAATGTTTTAAGAGATGCTTCCTCAGAGCTTGAGGAAATATCGTGCATTTATTAGTGTTATCAAAGTATTATATATTTCATAAATTTATTTGTGCTAAGAATGATACATAATTGATATTCTAATATTCAAATTGCATACATCTATTATATCCTATATGTAAATATATATTATGTGTATGTGTTAACGTCAAATATTTACTATGTGTTGACATTTAAAAATCTATTCATTGTTGTTTAGTTGAGAGTATATTATTTTAAATCAAAATCACGTTTCCAGCCGGTCGCCTATGTTGAGAAAACATATTTTTCGTAATTGTTAGAAAATCATTTGTCGACGTTTTTGATACCCAGCCTCTCAAA
Organism: Rhamnusium bicolor; assembly: GCA_029963845.1. NCBI lineage: Eukaryota > Metazoa > Arthropoda > Insecta > Coleoptera > Cerambycidae > Rhamnusium > Rhamnusium bicolor. The sequence goes on from JANEYF010001760.1 coordinate 1,383,733, forward strand.
GATGTCGATAAAACTGATAAATGATAAAAATGGTGACGCTTAATATAACTATAGATAAAAAAAATAACATACTTATATTCCAGACTGAAGAATTGCAAGTATTTGTGTACATTTTATCAAGTCTCATTGAGAGAAAAAAATAATAAAATGAAATTATTTTTTCTTCTTCAATAAGATAATAGTAACTAAGATTATAAGAAGAGGTATAATTACAAATGTTCTATGCTATATTTATCAACAACTATATTTTGTCAAATTATAAAATAATGTTATCGAGTATAAAATCATTGATGTACTGATTCTATCTGAATTAGATTTAGTGTAATGTAACTATGTGTATGTATACAGCACACTAGTTGTTATTTTTGTCTTTTTATCCTGCTCCTCCACCCTATCCCACAGAACATAATATTGTTTAAATACTAGTTTTTGGTGCATACAAAAATTTTCTTTCAAAATGAAGACTGGGAGCCATCCTGAGAGACATTTTTAAATGACACTTCACTTGAAATATCCTTCAATTCTGTGTTTTATCCTAGAAAATCAGAAAAATAATTTCATCCAGAACATAATGGCGACTTTTAAATCTAAATCACTTGATCTTTGATTCAAATGGGCTATTTCTTGTTGTTGTAAATTGTTGGACATTATTTTGGTTATCCAGTAGGCTGCTGTTCATTATTTTGCTTGCTCTTAAATGTTATTGAAGGGTGAGTATTAATCCAGACTGCGAAGTAATAGAATAGAATAGAATAGGAATAGAATAGAATAGAGCTTTATTCATCACATAAAGCTTTATACACAAGAGTACAACACTTATTGAACTAGTCATTAAAATCTACAGGCATACCATTAAAAACAACTTCAAATAAATGAGATTCATTCATACCAATATCACACTTTCACACAGTCATACAATAATAAAAAATATAAAATAAAATAAAATAAAATAATACACTTAATAGTAAATTAGGTACATAGAAATTCTTCCACTGAATAAAATGCCTTGCCAATTAGATAAGCATATAATGTACTTTTAAAAGTATTAAAATTATTAAAATTTTTTGTAGTACCAAATAAACAATTGAATATATTAAAACAAATGATACCTTGATAGAGGTGTGAGTTCTGGCCAATACTTAATCGTGAATATGGGTGATATACATGTTCAGAGTTTGTAGTGTTATGGTCATGCAGTGTACTGTTTCTTACCAATGCACATTCTTGTTTTGTTATATTTAGTATAATAAGAAATATATAAAGAGAGGGAAGTGTTAGGATGGATAACTCAATAAATAATTGTCTACAAGGTGTCCTGACATGTGCCCGACCATACATCTAACAATTCTTTTTTGTATTATAAATATTTTATTACTGTGAGCCACTTTTCCCCAAAATATTAAACCATAGCTAATAGTTGATTGCACTAATCCATAATATGCCAGCCTAAGAATATCAAGGGATACTGTATTACATAATTGTCGGATGATAAAACATATAGTACTCATTTTTTTCGAAAGTGCCTCGATATGTTGTCCCCAAGTGAACTTTTGGTCTACTGTAATACCGAGAAATTTTATGTGATTTGATTGCCCAATACTTTTATGATTTACTTTTATGAGAGGACTTAGATTATGGTTTACGTTCTTTGGTAAAAATGGCATGTAAAATGTTTTTGTTAAATTTACTAATAATCCACTATTCAGACACCACTCATGAAATTCATTGGCAGAAATGTTAGCTTTAATCGCGGTATTTTCAAGATCGTTTTCAGCTATTAAGATATAAGTGTCATCGGCATACATAATTACTTTCTGATCGTTGCTATAAGAGTGTATCATATCATTTATGAATATAATGAAAAGTAGTGGACCCAAAACTGAGCCTTGCGGAACACCCATTCTAATAGTATTTTCCTCCGATTTACTACCGTTAATGACAACTATCTGCTTTCTGTCTTTCAAGTATGAAGCATTCGGTTTTCGCATTTTCGAAAAAACAACAAATTCGTAAATCTATTACTCTGTTTTGTCTCAAAAGGGTGTTTATAGTTTTAATTTCAATTTTACTCTCAATTATTTCATTTGTTTAATACGTTTATTGGTGCGATGCGTACCCTATAGGAAAGAAATTTTGCCGTGAAATTATATTACCAGTCGCAAAATAATGCCCATGAAGCTATGCGATTATTTAATTACAAGTATCTCGATAAGCCAATTGTTTGAAAATATCTTAGAGAACTTCTAAGGAAATTTGAACTAACTGGAAATATGGGAAATATCAAAATAAGTGAAGGCCGGTTCTGACATTTTTTATTAAAATTTCATCGACTATTTCCCTCACATTATAAGAACCAATAATATAGCAAGATTTTGAAAATTTGGACAAATAAGAACAAACTTTCAGCGAAAATTGCATTCCAAGTGGAAAATTTTGCATAAAATGACAGCGAAAAGTGCCTGGGCTTGACAGCTTAAGATGTCAGTTGAATCCTATTTCTTGTTCTAGGTTTTGTTCTGGAAATAGTCTAATACCTAGATTTCGTGCATTAAAAATAATCTAAAAATTCAGCATTCAAAGCGTGTTGCCATTAAGAAACAGCATTCGTTCTTTTTGATGTGATTTTACTGAAAAGGTACCCTCGACTGCGTTTCGGGCACTCTTTGGTCAAATCACATCAAAATGAACTCAAGCAATTTCTAGGCAACACGTTTTCATGCGCTAAATTTTCGGCAATTTTGCACTTAATATATTACTACAGTATATTCCATGACATTTCAGTCAAAGCGCAAAGTTGCTATTTGATTTAAAACTTAAAATTTTCATCGAGATATTTTACAAAAAAATTGTTATTATTTAGTAGTAGTAGATAAAGTATAGTATTCTACTCGCGTGTAGAGTTCAGTTTAACCTTATTTGTAACATAAAAAACGTCGGCGACTTTGATCCCTTTATCGTCCTCAAAGATGCCGACGTTTTTTATGTTGCAAATAAGTTTGAAATAAACTTTAATGGCTCGTGCCGTAATCCTCACCCTCGTGAATAATATCCATTATTACATGTTGATTGAATAATATACTATTATAGCGTGTTCCTATTTTTTTCAATAAATGACGTCAGGGTAATGCTAAAATACACACAGGTGGAAGTCAAGAGTTTGGTTAACTTAATATATGATTGGCTCTAAGGCAGTGGCGGCTGGTGAAGTTTAGGGTGTCACATCTTAATATTGGAACATGGGACCCAAGCGATATTTTTAAGCACTATCAAGACTTATGAAGAAGTTTTGGTGAAGAAAATTGCTATTGAAATTTGCGAAAAAAAGTTGAAAAAATTGTCTGCATCCCAGGTTTTTTTTAAACAACTTGTAAAATATTTGCAAAGCATATTTCTAAATTTTAAACTCAGTTTATACCCTTATTTTAGTATAACTAAATGTACACAGAATGTATTACACTATCATTTTTTTCTCAAGAAAAGTCTGCTCAACGAAAGTGTTTTCTATTTAGAAAATCAAAAAGAATAGTTTTTTGTTTCTTCCAAGTGTTTGCAAACTTTTCCAATGTTTTTATATTATAGAAAATTTTATAGCGATTAGAAGGTGCTATAAATTGTTTCCCTAGCTGTTTTGATTCTCGAGACGTTGAAAACTTGTAAATTTTTAAATTCCTCTAATTATTTAAATAAATCCTTCATCATAATATGTTATTGATGGAGTAAATTAATTATCGAAAGTATATCTGCATTACTAGAATAGAAAATATAGCAGTGCGATCAAAACTGCTTAATATTTCATTAAGTGGTAAGTGGCCTGTTCTATTGATGTTACGGTTAGTGGGGTCAGGCCAGGAACCGAATAAAAAAAATTACTTTTTAAACAGACAATGTTTCGCCGATATATAGTATGCCATTTTCAAATAATCCTGATGGTGCCATTAAATATTGGCAAAATGTCGACTATTTAAAAAAGCAGTTTTTTATTGCCTTCTTAGTCAATCCCACTAGCTGTAACACTCAGATTAATAATCCTAGAAGATGAGTAACGAAACATAAAAAAGTTCTCCGATTTATCTACATCCCAGGCGAGATAAGTAAATATTATCGCTGGTTTTATTCCTATTGGTCAGAATCATGAACACAGCACGAAGAAATCCGATCAATGCCCGACCGTCTTGACAACAAATAGTGTTCTGTAAGACGACGTCTGTCATTTTAATCTGTGCATTTTAAAAGTGATTTTAAAGTTTTGTTATTTGGTACTGTGATTAGTAATCGGTTTTTAGTTATAAAAAATTTATTTATAAATATTTATTGAGAAACAATGATTAATAAGTGTGTAGTGTGCGATCAAAGAGGAAAACTACGGGGCTGTTTATCTTTTTACATAGGTAAGTAAACAAAACAAACCAGGGCCGCCATAATGCGAAAGAGTGAAAGCTCAAAAATAATTAAAATTAATGATAGCTTTACAAAAACAACATTTGATTCCATTTGAACAGTAAAAAATCCACATTTTGTCAAAAAAAGATACTTATACAAAAATATTTATTTTAACCAATGCAAATTTCATTCATAAGGTTGCTCACAAATTGTAGATGTTTTAAAGTCAATTGATATTTTTTTAATTCAATTTTAAAGGTTCTCATTGAAAAATGTGTTTATTTTCAGATTTCCCGAGAATCTGAAGAGAAGAGAAAGTTGGCTGAAAGCTCTCAAAATAAAAACTGCCAGTAAGTGGCTCTACGTGTGTTCACAACACTATAAAAAAAATGTGATTATAATATTATAAGATCTGGATTAAAAGTGTTGAAAATCAATGCTGTTTCATTTTTTTGAGCCCTGGAAAGGAGTTAAAAGAATAACAAAGTTTTGAATTTTAGTCTTATGACGTCATCCGACTAGGTTTGGCGACAAACACAAGCAGTCAGTGAAAGCGAAGAGGGTACCACAGTATTGTTAGTTTTACGTATTGTTTGAAAGCATTATTGGTGATTACTTATTCAATTATAAATATAGCCATAAATTCATTCACATCATTTTTTACCTTAGTGCGAAGAGAACATTTTATTTGTACCTGTTTAAAACTTCGACATTTAAATATTTAAAAAAAAATCGGTAGAAATCGAATAAGTTAGGTTATGTTAAAAATTTGCGTTGCTGTTACGGAATTGACGATTGAAAACAAATATTTTAATTAATTATTATAATCATTCTTATGTATTTTTTACCCTCACTTGATTATGATGACTTTATTTTAATAGTACTGGAGCTGCACGCTTTATTAAAAAATCGTAAAAAATTTTACCGGTTTAAAAAGAATTTAAATTATAAATAATGAATGGCAATAGTAAATCAATAACAAAATTATTTTCTTTGCAATTCATTAAGTGGAATATAAATCTTAATAAAAACGACCAAGAAATTTATAATTATTAAAAATACCTTAAAATATACGTTTAGTTCAAAAATACGTAAATACCTTTTATTTTGTATCCAAATTAAAATAGTCTTGAAAATGTTTGATATAAACTATTCTGAAATAGTTTTCAGCTACCAAAATATTACTTAAATGAAAAAAATATATGGCAACACAGGTTCGACCATATCACAGGACGCTTTTTTTCATTGGTTGATTAACTGGCGGCAATTTTAAATGAATCCAAACTTCTATACATTTTTTTGCAGTTATTTTTTTTTTAATTCAACCACTTATGGATACTGATTACATAAATAGTGTCTAATTATATACAATAAAAAGAAATCCAACATAATATAGTGAGACATCCATCCCCATACATTTGAAGACTAAATTGCTTTAATTAAAAACAAATTTTAAACACAATTTTTTCCTCATTTGAGAATATTGTTTTTTCTGTACAGACAAATAAGAACTTTTCAGAATTCTAATAATCCAGGACGAATAATCATAAAAATTCCTACCTTGTAAGATGATTTGACCCATGGACCTATCTCGTTCTGAACCTACCTATTAAACAACTGAAAATTAATAAAATCGTTTACATCAATTGATTCAAGCTTACATTTAGTTCCACTTTCCTAAAGCAGAGCTTCTTATTTTTACGGTAATCACTACTCAGTTCCATCAATTTCGCAACACCAAAGTCACTAAAGTACATCAAAACAATACACATTTTAACACTATAACGACATATTTCGAAAAAGTACTTTAAAACTGCATTAAAATAAAATATTTTACAGATCTTTGCATTAACAGGCTTAAAGGCTTACCGAATAACTAAATGAAACGAACTAATACACTGTGTATGTGCTGATAATTTTTTGCATTTCCTACCGTTATATTTTACGTAAATCATTGTTTTTGTGTAAAAAGTTGTTTTTATTAATGCAGAAACACAAAGAGAATTTGTGTCCAATAAAGCTTGAACTGTATTCATTCTTTTATATATTATAGAAGATTTATTGATAATTAATTACTAAAAATGGTCTCATGATTTTATTATAAAAATGAAAATTAATTTTTGTACATTTTTGCGTCCCCTTTTCTATTTATTTTTACATTTTGTTTATTATTTTAGGATATGATTTAAAGAAAATTAAAAAATAATGTTATCTATTAGTGTGGGAAAAATAGGTTTTGACCTTGAACAAATTGATACAAACAAGGAATTTGGTCGAAATGTTATTGAATATACTAAAAAATCCCCTAAAATCGAGGCAGTGTTACGGCCACCATATTGACAAATTTCGGCTCATTTTTGTTTTTGTGCCGTATAATAAACTTCTAAACCGTTGCAGATAAAAAAAATTTAAGTAGTAATAAAATAAAACAATTTTTGTTATCATTTCTCCCTAACTAACGGTTTTTGAATTATGACCATACGCTTAGATCTCCGCTGGGCATAGATTAAATCAGTGGCCTCCATTCATTGCAACCTAAAAAAGATCTATGTGTAGGCTTCTAAAGAAGACTTAAACTTTCCTGGGGGTTATGGTTCCCACTCGCTAGGTGTTGTGGATGGATACCTGATCCAAATGTCGCAGCCTTTGGCGGATTAGGACTATGCATAAGTAAAGTATACAGTGTGTCCATAAAGTATGGAATAAATTTATTATTTCTGTAACCAAAAATATTTAGAAAAAATCCTCGGACACGTAGATTTTTAATTTTAATTGCGCACCTTATCCCTTATTTTTTTGTAATGACGTCATCACTTTTTCCGTTATGATATCATCGATATTTTTTAAATAGAACACCCCGTATATAACTCAATTTTTGGATTCTGAATCAATGGCTGATTCAAAAAATGTAGGGTCTAAAATTGATGTTCAAAGATACGGCCATTTTGACTATAAGAATTTATTAATTTTTCATGTTTTGTTTGAACTAATAATAATCACTAGAGCTAACGGTTAGTTAATAATAAAAACAATTTATAGTAAATGTTCGAACTGTACTCCTTGTTGTAGTTAACAGTACCTTAAACGATGAATAAAGTATTGCTAAACCTTCTTTATAGTTTCCTGAGGAATGTTGTTTATTTCTGATCTAATTCTCTCTTTTAATTCAACAATGCTTTCCGATTTGGCTTTATAAACTAAGTATTTTAGATGGTCCCACAGAAAATAATCTAATGGATTGAGGTCCGGTGAACTTGGTGGCCATTCGATGGGTCCACGTCTACCAATCCACCTGTTCAGAACTATTTGGTCAAGATACCTTCGATCGTCTGCTGCATAATAGGGAGGTGCATTATACTGTTGATACTACAGGTTTTCATCTACATCTACAGGATTAATTCTACAGGTTTTCGTCAACATCTTCAGGATTAATTCTACAGAAGAATAAATTTAATAACGTTGAGATGAGATAACCCATTAAAAATTGAAGATATGCCGGTCCGTTTACAGTTCCGTCGAAAAAAATATGATCCAATGATTCTACCCGCGCCCACACATTTACTTTTGTGGACACTGTGTGTACTACTTCCGCATCCATCGAGGGTTTTCCCCTGCCCAGTATCTACAATTCTAAGGATTCATTTCACCATTTAATTTGAAAGTGCATTCATTGGAGAAAATAATATTTTTATCAGAAGAGTACCACCATTGCACTTATTCATCATTGTTTCACAAAATGGTATCCTCCGATCTAGATCATCATCATTTAGTTCTTACATAAGCTGGATCTCAAAGGGATGCCATTTTTCTAATTTTAATACTGTATGTGCTAACGCTTTAGTAACATCATAATCGCGACTAACCTGGCGAACGCTGGTATGAGGATTTTCTTCAACAGCCAGTAAAATATTTAATTTTATATCCTCGTCAACACCTGGCGACCTGTTTTAGGTAAATCTTCCACCGTACCAGTCTCTATAATTTTTTTTAAATTTTACTCACTGTCGATTGAGCTATGGGTTGTTCTGGATATTTATTACTAATTAAATTACATACTTTTTGTTGAGTTCGCATCCTATCACTATACCCAATCATCGTAAGAATTTCAATTCTCTGATTTTACAGATACATTCATGTTATAAATTAAAATAAATTGATAACAATTATTGTGAAACCATTATTGGGGTAAAGTATTAATAAGTGATTCACTGTCAAAGACTTTTTACAATAAAATGAATTTTTTTGTCAATCACTTCATTCTTATTTTAAACTTATTAAAAATCATTTAATTATATTGAGTTAGTGGACTTTCTATCGCTGTTGAACAAAATCTTAATATTTAAACATTATTTTTTACTTTTTTAGTTCGGTTTGCTATTAAAGCGTGTTATTTTTTAGTTTTTTTTAAATCTATAATTTATTTTTTATTTTTTAGTCATGAAACGAAAACAAATGTAATAGTCTTCAAGAGACTCCATTTTTAATATATCATATGTGACAATAGACCTAAAATTATTTCATTCATGTTCGCGTAACCTAGCCATTTCATCTAATGCATCACCATTACATGGAACTCTTCCTGTTAACTTTGAACAATCAAGTTCATCTATTTGGATACCATTCAGTGACCTGTTATTTTTGAATTGCTGTATATTTTGACAAAACGAAAGAATTAAATGCTTTAAAAAAAACATTCTTATCATAAATTGGTAACCAGTTCATCTTGTATTTCAAGTATAGTATGAGTTACGGTATTCATTCAATTAGTGGTTAACTTTCTGCCAACTTATCATGTATGCGATATTTTGGCGAATGCGCCGATCACACAACTTTAACATCCGCTTAGAAATTTTTTTTAAGCGAAATGCGTCGATACGAATTCAAATTATTGTATTGTCATTGGTTCTTAATACGTGTACAAATTTTGAATTTAATCACACGTCTTGAAGTTGGTGAAAATTACGTTGAAAGATTCCGGTACATAGACAGATACATACAGGTGAAGCTAATAAAAAGCGTGTTAACTAATAAAAAGCGTGTTAAAAACAGAATGAAAAAATAAGTCCCAGTTTTAAGAGTATATCAGGATTATATACAGTGTGGAAATTAAGTAACGCATAAATTCAGTAATTCCGTTGATATTAATTTTTTTGGAAAAAATCTCGAAGGGGTATAGCGATATTAACTTCAGCAAATATTTTCAGTCTATTTTCAGTTTCTTGTGTCATTTATTTTTTAAATTATAACGCCATCGACTTTTTTTTAAATGGCAACCTATATTTTTTATTATTGATTTTGGTAGTAGTTTTTATTCCGGTTCCGACCGTATAAAATTTTCAATATGTTATATTTGAAAAAAAATCGAGAAAAACAGTCTTAAAGTTCAAATCACAAAAATTCATTAAATTGGGAAAATTTATCTAGTTGCCTAAGTTTGACGGAAAGTTATCGACGGCACATTCGTTTTTATTTTGAAATTATTCAAATAGTTGAAAAATCGAACTAATGTGATACACCGGCAACTAGATAAATTTTCCCAATTTAATGAATTTTTGTTATTTGAACTTTAAAACTATTTTTCTAGATTTTTTTTCAAATAATAACATATTGAAAATTTTATACGATCGGAATAAAAACTACTACCAAAATCAATAATAAAAAATATAGGTTATCGTTTAAAAAAAAGTCGATGACGTCATAATTTAAAAAATAAATGATATGAGAAACTGAAAATAGACTGAAAATATTTGCTGAAGTTAAAATCGCTATACCCCTTCGAGACTTTTTCCAAAAAATTAATATCAACGGAATTACTGAATTTATGCACATTACAAAGTTCAAATAACAAAAATTCATTAAATTGGGAAAATTTATCTAGTTGCCGGTGTATCACATTAGTTCGATTTTTCAACTATTTGAATAATTTCAAAAATAAAAACGAATGTGCCGTCGATAACTTTCCGTCAAACTTAGACAACTAGATAAATTTTCCCTATTTAATGAATTTTTGTTATTTGAACTTTAGGACTGTTTTTCTCGATTTCTTTTCAAATATAACATATTGAAAATTTTATACGGTCGGAACCGGAATAAAAACTACTACCAAAATCAATAATGAAAAATATAGGTTGTTATTTAAAAAAAGTCGATGACGTCATAATTTAAAAAATTTATGACATAAGAAACTGAAAATAGACTGAAAATATTTGCTGAAGTTAAAATCGCTATATCCTTCGAGATTTTTTCCAAAAAAATTTTTATCAACGGAATTACTGAATTTATGCGTTACTTAATTTCCGCACTGTATATTTCGATTTTAGTTTCTTTAAGTTCTTTTTTAATTCATGCACAATCTTTTATTGACATTTCCTCGTAATAATCCATAACAACGTCTACTCTTTTTTACCAGCATTTCGCACTCTTTTACTCGATTGTATTGAAATGTGACGTTTATTGGTTCTAATATTTGGACGAAAAGATCACCTTTTCATAACAGATACTACTTCTTAATGTGGTTGCTAGGCGACTACATTTCCAGGTCGAAAAATATTTTTTTCTACAACCGTGTGAAAAGTGCAACTTTGCGCTTCCAAAAAGAAAGCGCAAAGTTGCACTTTTCCGAGGATCGAGCGTTTTTTATTTTGTCGCTCGCCGAGCGACAAAGTAAACGCTTAGTTACCATGGAAACCATATTAAAGAAACGTCTAGTGTATCTGCGATTTTTGACACAAAAGTAAGCATAAAGTATTACATATATGTATGTCATCAAACACAGACATTTAATACCCTTTCATTCTTCGCCTTGCTTTTCATCACTAAAGAAGGAGGAAGTGTTAGAAGAATTCCAAGAACATTTAGATTTTATTATACATAGATATAAATCATAAGTATTTAAATAAATAATTAATGGGTACTAAAGCAATTTTTTATTTTATTTTGCAGTAAATACCATTTTAACAAACATTTCTACAAAAAACATGTGTAGCGCAAATTGATTCTCACGTTTTGAAATCTGAACTGTCAAATTTGAGGTTATCATAAAATGGCTAATTTTTACAATTTTAATATTTTTATAAAAAACACCGGTTGTAGAAAAAATCCTGTGTGTAATTAGAGCGCAAAGTGACATTGCCGCTCTCGAGAGATAGTCGCGCTCCGCTATGCGTCGCACGTCAAACTTCTCGCTCAGAGCGACAATATATCACTTTGCGCTCTTAATACACAAATAGCTATTTCTGGAGCCGTCTAGAAAGTTAACTGTTTTTGGTCAATTTTTTTAGTGGAAAATACATCTTTACTGGTCTAACCCGATAAAGTGACATACGGGATAGGTAAAGTCTTTACCGATCCCTCATTTTTTGTTGACAACAATAATTAACTAATCTAGATAACAGCGCCCGACATCTGAGCTGATTGTAATGAATTTTGTTTACAAAAGATTTCAAGTTAAAAGTATTTTGAGAGCAGCAAAAACGACTGCAGAAAAATATTGTACTACGCAGCATACCCGAAAAGTGTGTTTACTGAGCTCGCCCACTTTCGAAACTGTCAGTTCCCCAAGTACAGAATGACTTTCTGGGTACGTAAATAACTATTTTGGGCGGTAAACAGTTATAAACAAAATAATGATCAATGTATAAACAAATGAAACAAACTGTCATGATATTCACATTAGATTATATTAAAGTGACGTGAAGTCGTGTTTTCAATTCAGCAAAATAAATATAATAAAACATTTTTATTATTTTCTTCCTACAACCGAATAAAAAATATTGTATTACACACGGGCGAAAATATTTTTTGTACTCATAAGGTTTTCCAACTCGGCTTCGCCTCGTCTGGCATGTAAATAATTATTATTTAACATATGTTGGAAAATGGGTGAAAAATTGTTCCTGTTCTCTCTACCAAATCTCCTACGCCTGAAGATATATTTCATCGTTTGCTAGTTACATTTATTTATGCAATCTTTTTAAAGCTTGTATTTTGCGAAATAACGAAAATTAAAACGACATTATCTCGGTTTGAAATGCTTCAAAATTTAATTCAGTTTAGACAATTTTAGCGTTCCCCTCGTATTATCTCCAAAACAAGAGCTCAAATAAAATTGTTTTAAGAAAAGTTTACTTTATAAGATATCGTGCAAGCGCTCATAAAAATCGATAACTAATTACGAAGTCATCGTAATTAAAACATACAACAATGTTTAGACTTCCACTCTATAACGCTATTACTAAGTATTTTTTGATAATATTAACAATTAAGTAGTTAGAAGCGTGTTGAACCAAAAGTTTGCTTGATCAAAACGGCAAATTTTAGGGGCACACTTTTAACTTTATGCATTTATCTGCGTACTTTCTGAATTGTTTAATTCAATATTTTTTAATATTTAACATTGACAAAAATTATTTTAAGGGTAATTTTTACATTTCACCCCACTACAGGACGACATTTTGATGACCAACGAATTTTGAAATCCCAAAAGGTAAAAATAGAGTAAAATAGGTTTTAGCTTTTAACCTTTAAGTGCTAATAAAAAGCGTTTCAAAAGACTTTAAAGCTGCCGGGGACTCTACTATTATGGTTTGCAGTCTTTGAGCGCTGAGGGTTGCTTCCTTCTTCATTCTTTACATGCATGTATACATGGAGCAGATCAAGCGAGGCTTTCATTGCTGCTGTTGGACAGGTTCTCATTGTTCCTGTGAGTCCCATACACGCTAACAATTTCACTTTTAGTAACTTATTTTGTGCTGTTTTATCTTCTGTTTTTTGTCACCATAGTGACATGTAGGTAACAGTGGGTCCGACAACTGTTAAGTATGACCAATAGATCATTTTCAGTTTTAGACGTCAAGTTTTGCCGAAAAGCCTGTAGCACATCCAAATAGTCGCTGTTGCTCCTTTAGTAACCTTTGTAAGATGTTCGTTCCAATATACATACATTTATTTTCTATTAAATTAGGAGAAATGAAAAATATCATAGAATTTTTTATACTATAAGTTTTTTACAATTATTTGATCAATATGAAGATTTATATGGGGGAAAATTTGGAACATAATATTCCACATGTAAAAATCGATCTTCGAAATCATAATACAGTTTTATTAATTGTAAAATATACCACTAGATAATTATTCTAAAACTTTCTAAATTTAAGAAAATTTAATAGCCAATCCTAAACCAAGGTGTCGTCAATTTTCCAGAACTTTAATTTGAATTTAATTACTATGCAAATACTTCATCGAATACCTCTAGAATCTCTTGTAAGTTAATGAGAAATTTACGCGAAAGTTGTAAAGTTAAATTGCGTTCGTCACATTTGCCTTAAAAATGACACAATCGATGTCGGCTTGATTTCACTTGACAGAGCAACTTAACGAAGTTATCCAAGATACAGATATACGAGAACTTTTGTTGGATTTAACTTCCTACTCTCACTTTGTTAGCAATGGTATAATTTTTTATTCTTAAGACAGTTTTATATTCTGATTCATTATTGAAGAAATTCGCCTCTTTATATATATATATATATATATATATATATATATATATATATATATATATATATATATATATATATATATATATATATATATATATATATATATATACAGGGTGAGTCACCAAGCGCGCCTCGGGTCGATATCTCCTTTAATATTTACTATACAGGGAAAAAGTTTCAAATAAAAGTTGTAGGAGGCGAAGAGTACCATATTTTAAAATTATTTCTAATTACACAGGGCGTTTGATGTTAGAGTGGCATATCAGAAGTATGTTTTTTTAAATGGGACACCCTATATATTTTTGCAAATTCTTATTCTTTATTTAATTGCCTTTTCGAGTATGTCTTGTTTATGAAATTCCGTTGCGGCGTTGTCGAATTATTCAACTTTTTCAAAAAATTGTCATTTGCAGACCTCACTAATAAATTCTGCATGAGCGGTATTTTCACAGATTAAGCAAACTATTTTTGTTAAATGTTAAGCAATGCCATGGCCTAGCCTCCAGATATTTTAAAGTTGAAATTATTTGTACAAGGTGTTTATTACGATAATACAAAAATGACTAACTTTAATCTATCATAACTTCATTTTTTTAAATGGAACACCCTGTATATTTTTACATATTTGGATAGAGTTCTTGTCGCTCTACAATTTTTATTAACCTAATTATACCTAAAATGAACGGTTTCCAGTGAAACTGCATTCTAATAAAAACATCAGGTAATTTCTAGAAATTCGGATATCATAGGAGGCATTGGCACATGTTTTTTTTTTTTTTTGCAAGAAACAACTATGAGCATTATTGTTTCAATTAATGTAAGTTTCATCTTTTATAAATGAAAAGAAAGTTGTCTTATTTTTCTACATTTAAATACTTGATCTGTGTGAATTTTCCAAATATCTAGATGGCATTTATCACTGACATTTGTTTGAAACAAATTTGAAACGCTTTTAATTTGCAGACCTTATTGTTACGTTAATTTCTACTTCGATAAGTATTTAAAATGAATTTTTCTAAGCAAGAAAGAATTAATATGATTTACTGTATCGGGGAGAGTTATGGTAATTGTTTATTGGCCTCTAGATTGTATGGTCAAAAATATCCAGACCAAAGACATCCGAATTGTCGTGCTTTTACAAAATTAAAAACTAAATTCGATGAAAGCGGAAAAGTTATGTTTAAGAAGCCGAAGCGAATTACACCAGTCGTAAATGAAGAAAACGCATTATCTGTTGTGCTAAGCCTCGTAGAAAATCCACATGTAAGTTCAAGAATTTTAAGTAGGGAATTGGATATTAGTCAGTCCAGTATTGCAAGGATTATAAAAGAAAATAAATTTCACCCTTATCATATCCCATTATTGCAAGAACTAGAAGCTAATGATTTTATTAAGAAACGAGAATTTTGTGAATGGGCAATTCAGAAAGTGCGAGAACAACCGGATTTTTTCGAATACGTGTTTTTTTCCGACGAGGCTACGTTCCATAAAAACGGAAATGTTAATAGGCACAATCTGCACTATTATTCTACAGAAAATTCCCCATTTCAGACGGAGTATTGACTATCAACATAGGTGGTCATTAAACGTTTGGGGTGGAATTATAGGAGATGTAATTGGGCCATATTTTTTTGAAGGCAGAATAAATGGAGAAACATATCTACACATTTTAAGAAATAGTCTACCAGATTTGTTGGAAAATTTACCATTAGCTACAATACGAAGGTTTTGGCTACAGCGTGACGGGGCGCCAGCCCACTACAGTGCCCAAATACGCAACTATTTGAATAATGAATATCCAGATAAGTGGATTGGTGGAGGTTGGCGAATTTGTTGGCCACCTAGGTCACCTGACCTAACAAAATTAGATATTTTATATGGGGTTATGTAAAAGAGACCGTTTATAGAACTGCTCCAACTACAGCTGAAGATATGAAGGAGAGAATTAGAGCTGCATTTCAAGAAATTAATGTTCAGAAATTAAGAAATGTTAGCCAGTCTTTTTTGAGTCGTCTAAGATTGTGCGTGCAAGAAAATGGAGGACACATTGAACATCTTATGAACTAGATACAACTTAAAAAATTGTATTTACCGTTTTGTTATAAATAAATTGTTTCATGTTCGTAGTTCCATCTTGCAAAAACAAAAAAAAAACACGTGCCAATGCCTCCTATGATATCCGAATTTCTAGAAATTACCTGATGTTTTTATTAGAATGCAGTTTCACTGGAAATCGTTGGTTTTAGGTATAACTATAGGTTAACAAAAATTGTAGAGCGACAAAAACTCTATCCAAATATGTGAAAATATACGGGGTGTTCCATTATAAAAAATGAAGTTATGATAGATTAAAGTTGGCCATTTTTGTATCATCGTAATAAACACCCTGTACAAATAATTTCAACTTTAAAATATCTGGATGCTAGGCCATGGCATTGCTTAACGTTTAACAAAAAAAGTTTGCTTAATCTGTGAAAATACCGCTCATGCAGAATTTATTAGTGAGGTCTGCAAGTGACAATTTTTTTGAAAACAGTTAAATAATTCGACAACGCCGTAACAGAATTTCAAAAACAAGATATGTTCGAAAAGGCAATTAAAGAAAGAATAAGAATTTGGAAAAATATATAGGGTGTCTCATTTAAAAAAACATACTTTTGATATGCCACTCTAACATCAAACACCCTGTGTGACTTGAAATAATTTTAAAATATGGTACTTTTGGTCTCCTACAACTTTTATTTGAAACTTTTTTCTGTATAATAAATATTAATGGTGATATCGACCGAGGCGCCCTTGGTGACTCACCCTGTATATATAATATATATATATATATATATATATATATATATATATATATATATATATATATATATATATATATATATATATATATATATATATATATATATATATATATATATATATATATATATATATATATATATATATATATATATATATACATATATATATATATATATATATATATATATATATATATATATATATATATATATATATATATATATATATATATATATATATATATATATATATATATATATATATATATATATATATATATATATATATATATATATATATATATATATATATATATATATATATATATATATATATATATATATATATATATATATATATATATATATATATATATATATATATATATATATACTATAAGCAATACTTCTAGAATAGGTTGGAGACATGAAAACAAAAAAGTTTGGTAAACATAGATTCTGAAATTCTAAAAATCTCAGCACCGAAAGAAATTTAACATTTCTGGGCTCGTTTGAAAGGTACTGAAGTCCTATTTGTATTTCCGTGCTGTGCCATACTGTTCTCGAATAATCGCTCGTTAATTGCAAAAAAAATGCAGCATAAAAACATGCTTTTTTAAAAAATTGGTCGCGGTGATAGTCTATTTGTTTTAAGTGTGAAGTAAAAGCATACGGCATCCAATTCTAATAGAGCAGAATTCTATGGCTGTTAAAAGATCCGAGTTTCTGTGCGACGTTAAATGAAAATCTGTCTCGGCTAGGCGAACTGTAATTCCAAAATATGCCTATGGATGGCGTTACCAACACAAACTTAAATAGCCAATGTAGTCTGGAATTAAAAGAAGGAACTAGAATTGAGTTAGGATTCTTTAAGGAATTGGGTCAGGAATATTCGTAAAATATTTTCAGAATGGGCCAAGGAGCTCAGTATTAATTTGGAATTATGTGAGAATTATCCGTCATAGAATAAATCCGGAAATTCACCGATAAATTTATTCACTGTGTCCGTGTACGGTCGTTTTTTACCCTTTGGCGCGTTTGACATTATGTATAATTTATAGGTACAACCTCACGCATTAACCTTTCAAATAAGATTGCAGCGTAAATCACTTCTAAATCGGCACGTGTGACGCCAGCGCAAGACCGTGGCTGTACTCCAGCCACCTCGGCCAGCTTTATTCATTACATTATTCATTTATAGAATTTAAAAATCTTGGGTCAATCCACAACTTGTCCTCAAAGCTAGCTACGGACCGAATTTACAACGAATTAAAGTGAAATAGACTTATGCGCGAATCGTCAGAAAGCAAAAGAAACAGAAAACACAAAACAAATACATCAGGGACAATGTCCCTGACACATTTTACGGAAACGGTAACGCACGAAGTTCACTAATTTCAGTAGAGCAGTGAGCAGTCAGCAGCCTTAATGCTGACTAGGTACTCGTTGGTTGGTAAATTCTGTCGCGTTGTTTTTAATGTTTTTATTTGTGAACATTTTATTAGTAAATCTCTACTTGTCGTGAAATTAAGTAAAACAGTGTTTTTGGTGTTTACTATTAAATATGAGTGTTGTACAAAATATATTAAAACTGAAAGATGGACATAAGTTGGGTTATGAATAAAGTACAAGTAGTTTTTGTGTTTAGATACGTTTTAGACGGTGTTGTATGTGAGAGATTTTGGAAATTTATTCAGCCTCAAGGAACGACATCGCAGCATTTGACAGATGTAATTTTAAAAGAGTTAGAATGTCTGAAAATTAATGAAAGTCCTGAAAAATTGATAGCACAAAGTTACGATGGAGCATCAGTAATGAGTTGTGCTTTTGGAGGTGTACAAGCCAAAATTAAAAAAAGTTATCCTTCAACAAATTTTATTCATTGTTACGCTCATCAACTAAATTTAATTTTACAAAAAGCATCAAGTCAGGATAAAAGCATAAACATTTTTTTGGCTAATTTACATAGCTTTTCTTCATTCTTTGGAAAATCGCCAAAAAGAACAGCCGTGTTAGATAATGTTGTTTAGGTGAGATTACCTAAAGCGGCTCCAACACGATGGAATTTTAATACAAAGTGCATAGAGACTGTTTATACCTATCGAACAGAATTATTAGATTGTTTAGAAAAATCATTGATAATGAATCAGAAAACAACACTCTAAACCAAGCTATTGGTTTAAAAAACTACTTACAAAATGAAAATTTTCTTTACTGGTTAAATTTTTTTCATTTAGTTATGCCTCATTGTGATATATTGTTCAATCAATTACAAAAATGTAATATCGATGTCATAACAGTAAATAAGTGTATTGGCGTTTTTAATAGTAAAATTGAACACATCAGAAATAAAATTTTGATTAACTATTTGGAGGAGACATCCATGCAGTCTGCCCAGAGATGTAAAATGGAAGAATCAAAAAGGAGAATTTCGTTAGAAGTTTGTGATATATTACATCTGAGATCAAAACAGTAATCATTTAGCAGTGTCTCAGTTATTTCACGCAGATCGTTGTTTTTCCACCTTAAAAAGAATAAAGACATTTTTAAGAAATACCATGGGTCAGGAAAGGTTATCTTCTTTAGCTATGCTTACCATAGGAAGGACATTAATAAAGAAGATAAAAGACTTTATTGAAAAAAGTAATTGACCCCTTTGCATCTCAAAAAGACCGGAGGATCGACTTGGAATTTAAATCACTTTAAAAAGGTAGGTAATACAGTCAACTTTTCTAATTGACCTCCCTATCTCTTTTCCCACGAACCGCCTCTGGTAAAACAGGTAATAGAAATACGTCAAATTTCGCTCACAGATACGGTTCATAAGGTTAAAAACTCATTAAAATTCATAAACTGATAAAACTTTGTTCTGTTCTTTTAATATTCTATATGCAATTTTTGGTAGAGATAAATTACTAGAAAAATTTGTAACAAAAAATAAATAACAAGAAATTTTTGTTTAATTACTTATCACTGTAAAGTTCAAATACAGCCGGGCGTAGCAGGAGTATTACATTTTTATTGGAGTTCTGTAGACTTTTACAGCGCTTACAAAATTTATGAGGTCGTTGAATACATGCTGCTTGACAGACAGATCCCGGTCCCGAAACTCGATCACTGTTACTGTTTATCTCGGAATCTCTGCAAAGTGCGTTCAACAATAGCTCTGATAACATAATAACGGCGAGTAACCATGACAACCTGAGAACAGATCTCAAACTACACTGAGAGTGCGTGAAAGGAGCGATCTCGAGCTAAGAGCAGAGTACACACACCCTGTTAGTGTTGTATCCATCGGCAGTTAACTTGGCGGGATAGTGCACTGTTTGTGTTTTGTTTCTAGTGGGATATGGTTGATGATATTAAATCGAGTCATCCGCGTTGCGTTGACAGGAAGGATACAAATGACTGCCACACGTAAGATTCTTCCACTTTTACGATTACGTTTTCATTCATTGTTTTCCAGTATAAAACAAAGCGCGCAATAAGCGTTTAAAACGTAATTTGAATTACTGACACAAGATTAAACATTATGTTACTCGTAAAGTATGTCACGTGCAAAAATAAAGTAACAACTGTTGAAACAGATTTAAACAAATTGCTCCTTCTTCCTGTATTGGGTCGCGGCAACTTTTATTAAATAAATAAAGCGCGGATCTGACGTTCAAACTTGTAAGTTTTATACGGAAAATTACGGATGAACAGTTATGATTTTATTCAAGATTGTGTAACTTAACACGGAAACCAAAGATTTATGTTATATTAGGAACAATGATGGGAATATTTATGATTATTATGAATATACTCATCTCAATGAATCCACGTGTCCTTTGTTATTCTTGTATACGAGTATACAGCAATTTTTAACTTTTGTTGTAAGATTTTTAATATATCAATAGTTTGACTATGAAAAATTTGTGATAATAATTTATTCGAACCATTTCTGCGGAACACCCGTAGGTGCAATATCGGAAAATAGTGTGCCTACATGTGTAGGGGTAAAATCTTTGTATGTATTATTGTATGTAAGTACGGTAAATTTTCCTCAGTTTAAAACTTCTGCCTAGTATCTAGTTGATAGATAAATAGCACCCTAGAATTCTTCTTTCTGAAATTGGGCCACTTTATACAGCGCGATCTCGAGCGCGATAATAGAGCATGCGCGTCTTGCTGTAGCAAAATATTCAAAGACGCATTTTCCAAAATTTTAGTATTATATAGACTGACCAAGTTGCTGCAGGCGAAATTGTGTTTCCCAGAATTTCGAACTTCTTTCCTGTATAATTGCCTGATATAATGATCTTGTAAATGGTCTACATTTTCGTGTGAATTGATTTCTACCATAGAAATATATTGGTATATAGGTTAGTAGAATTGAACATTCAGTCGGTAACCGGAATGGATTCCCAATGTGGCGGTTATTAGTGAATTGCTTGATAGCGCATTGGTCGGAAGAATTACCATTATGATGGTAACCGATTGTTCATTATTAAGTGTTGCTATAATCAGATCAATTGATTTTAAAAATCATGTTTTGAAAGTTGGACAGAATTTCCGAGTAGATAAATCCAATGGTCCTTTAAACACAAATGAACAGGAGTTTTACAGACAATTTTTATTTTTAAATTTTCAAAAAGTGGTATACGTGGAAAAGAAAATCATTAATTACTCTCAATAAGACGATGTATTTTTATAAAATAGAAATGTAAAGGAAATTAATTTTCTTTTACAAATTTCACCGACCTTCAAATGAGGGCTACCGTGCTTAAATTCACAACGAGAGGCGCTAGTGTGGGGTAAGGTCATTTTCACTGAACGTTAATGTTTACTGTGGCTTTTTAACGCAAGTTTTTAGTAATTTCTTATAAAAATTGGTTGAAAAACCTTTAATACAATGATGGCAGAAGGGGAAAGTAGTAATTTACTTGCTCAGTAGGGAAATTATTGTACCTATCAGAGGTGTCTTATGTCATTAAAGTTAGGTTATATCAAGAATGAGCATGATGAAAACAACGAATGTGCATGATTATACTTACGATTTTCTGTAATAGACTCCTTTAGTAACGCATTATCGTCAGGATTAAAATGTTCCTTAAAAACACACGAATGTTTCGAAGGAGTAAAGTTATCCCTGCGAATCGCTATCAACCACTGTTTTAGGCGAGTTTTATCTCTTAGAAGCATATGCCCGCCATTTGTTTCCGAACAAAATGAAACTGCACAACACTGAAGCATAATTAACAAGTTTTTGTATTTACTGGTGTACGAAATAATTATAATAAAACAATATAAACTTTTTCCGCGCCTAACAATAACTTTTGACAGGACCTTACTCGGCCAGTGGCGCCAACTGGTGAACCTAAAAACGTTAGCCCTCATTGCAGATGTAACATTCTCCACAGTCGCATTTAAAATAATATCCTTCAATTTTTGAGCCATTTTTTGTCCTAAATAGTCGAGATCGCGATATATTAATGAGTAAGGTTATGCTTTCTGCTCTAATTGTTTTAGGTAGAGTTTTATTGAGGAAATTTTGGTCTAAAGAATAAACGCTAATAAAAGAATGCATTATTAAATGATATTCAGGTATCAAAAAAAACTAAAATTTTTGAGAAAACCAAGGTCAGAGTATTATTTCTTAAATTTTTTGAAATTGCTTTAAACTGGACCAATAATCTGAACAAACATATTTTTTAAGTTACTAATGATGACTGTTGGTGTATTATTTAGATCTGCCTCTCAAACTTGCTACCAAATTTTATTTCATTTCAGAAATTCCTTTGATATTTCCTCTAAAAAATAACTATTTAATCATTATTCTATTTAATACTCTAGAATATCAATCAATATGCCGCACACTGAACTCGTGATACTTTTCATATTATTAAGTTGCAGGAGAAAACATTTATTTTTCATAGTTTTGGTTAGGATGACAAATAATTACCATGCTTATATCATAAATTCATTGTTTCCCATGCAACAACAAATAATGTCATTTAAATTTATAAAAAATAATGTAAACAAAATATACAATGCGAATTAATATATGGAGCAGTCGGAAAAAATGTTTCTTCTTGCAAAATGAAGTGAAATGAATTACAAATTTTGTTAGCAGTAGAATTTTTTTACAGGACATAGTGATGACAGCATTACTTTACAATTTTCTTTAAATGATAACTTGATATTCTTTTACTGTATTTCCTGAATGATACTAGATAAACATTTTAAAATATTTAAAAAATATAGTTTCAAAAGCAAGTTTATTAATACACGTGTGAGAATTTTAGAAAAAATATCAAAAATTAAGGAAACAAAATTAAACGAATTAAAATTTTTAAGTTTTACGATAAATCTCAATAATAATTATTATTTATTTGTGGCATCCTACAACGTTTCTCTCACCTTCTTTGGATATTATGATAAATGTACCAGTTTCTTTATGTATCCTACTGACCTATCTATAAGAGCAGAGCTAAATAGCTATTAATGATTATTGAAATATCTCGAATAATTCACATTCAGCAGAAAGAGCTAAGTTACCTACAGAACACGCTGCGTGGTTCAAGTCTCTGGAATTATTTTACCGTTATATCTGAGAATTACCAAATTATAATTCTTGTACGAATCGTTGTTGCCAAAATAATTAAAACAAAATTTATTATTTTTAATGAAGAATATAAAACGTCAAGTAACAGACATAAAATCAATCAAAAGAAAAATCCTCAAAATTGAATATGTATTACTATTTAAAAATCCAAAACTTTAACAAACTAAAAAAACTTTACTAGTTTATGATTTAAAAAATGCTGTAAGAGCAAAATAAAATAAAAATCAATAATAAAATGCTTTGTTTTAATCTACCCGATATAATCCAGATAGATTTTCCAAAGCCAAAATATTTGCCATTTTACAAAATTTGTTTGGTGCATTTGATATTTCTTTATAAGTTTTTCTATAATTTTAATACGTATTAATACAATCACGTCTATTATAGTGCACTATTGATTATTAGTTATTTTTAGATTATTAGAAAATAACCAACAATTTCAGCCATTGCAATAATTATGGTTATAGGTGTTTTTAATAACAGATATGAAATCAGTTATCTGAAAAATTAATATCTGTTGCCCATCAATTTCCAAGTGCAAATTAGATTTTACGTGTTCCTTATGCGCTTTTGGGCCGAATACCATAGTGACTGTTTTGTTGGAGATTAGTTTTAACTTATGTAAAATACTCACGTATGTTTTCAAGATCATTATTTATTTTTCCAGCTGCTATATCATATTCCATGGGATCGAATTTTAGACAAATTTATATATCGTCGGCTAACGATTGAATTTCGCAATATTTAATTTTACTATATATATCAAAAGTGTAGACAAGAGATAACAGGGATCCTAATATGGAACCTCGTGGTACACCGGATGGTACTAGTTTGTGCTGAGATATACCTAGATTGGTCCAAACGCTTTGATAATGATTTCAAATAATATTGAAAGAACATTAGTGCATTGTGGTCAAAGCCGTAATACTGTAATTTAGCACATAGCATATTATGATCAACAGTATCAAAGGCCTTGGAGAAGTCAAGAAAAACTAATGTAGTTGCCAATCCTTCATTCAATCCTCTGATAATTCAAACATACATATTTAGAGATGAGATTTCGAAGAAAAAGTAGTGGCAATTAACAATATTATTCAAATTAATGCCAACATACAGAATGTTAATTTTCTGTAATAATTTTTTTTATCCGGGATATAAATTTGTACTTGGGTAAATTTTTTATTTCAGATGATAATACGTTGTGTAGTTTTTTACTCCATTAAATTCTATACTTTTTTGACATATGGTTTTATTAATTTTTTTATATGTATATAGCTCATTAGTGTGCTCTTGTGTGATATATATGATTCACCTTAGAGACAGTCCCTTGATTATAAATATATATACACTGTACAGCAGATAGCATGTACATACCTTTTAGATCCAGCAGATTGTTGTCTATAAATAGAGGTTTCGCACGTTGTCTACTTTCTTTGTTAAACATTGTTCTTAAGATGTAATTTTGTGGCACCTGTACAGATTTCAGAACATTATTATGCGCAGAACCCTATACACACTTATTTCGGGTCTAAGTATAGATGTAACGAAGCTATTGTATATAATAAGGAGAACTTTGTTGTTTAATATGTTTCTTAGGATATAGAATTTATATATAATTTTGCCATCTTACATGTTGGTCGAAATAAACCCCTAGGTACTTTGTATATACAACATTTTCAACATCTGCAGAGCTATTTATAACTATTGGTTCTAGACTACGAGATAATCCTGCACTTGTGGGAGAAAACGCCATACATTTGGTTTTAGAAATATTTAATTTTCATTGATTTTTGTGAAGCCAGTGTTTAACATTATTTAAGGCTATTTTAGCTTTTTGTTGCGCTCGTTCCCAAGTCTCATCGGAGCACACCAATACCGTATCATCCGCGTACGAGATGATAATGTCAGTTTGATTAAAATTTAATAAGTTATTTATAAATATTAAGAACAAAGTAGGACTTAAAGTTGTGCCCTGCAGCACACCCATTTTTACTTCCCTAATGCAACTAAATGCTTCACCCACTCGCACTTGCTGACATCTATTTAGTAGGTATGATTGAAACAGTTTGAGTACATTACCCCTTACACCAATGTCGATTAGTTTTTCTAGCAATTTTGAGGGTGACACTGTGTCGAAGTCTTTTGTAAGTCCAAAAAAACGGCAATGATTTTCTTATTTTCATGAAAGGATTAAAAATAATGACGTTTGACATTTCAATAAGCGTATTTGTGTAAAGAAATTTTATATATATTCTACTATACTACTATTCTTAATAGAAATTATTTGTAGTCTTATGACTATTTTGCCTCTGAGCAAGGAGTATTTGCTAAAGCTACAAATGATTGCACTTGAAAAGAAAAATCGTTAAAATATATAAAAATAAAAGAAATTTTACATAGACTTCATGACTTCATAGTGCTTTAATACATGAAAAACCACGTCTTACAATAGGATCAAAGAATCGATCATAATGTAATGAACTATAATGGAATTACCGGAAATTAAATATTTATAGTTAGAATTCAGTTTTATTACAAGGCAAATAAATATACCTACACCAACTAAGTTGTTGACACATTTAACTATTTAAAAAATATTGTATAACTTATAACAAGTGTAACATATGATAATTTCTACAATGTATTAATTATTAGGTATTAATTATAAATAAAAATTATGATAAATAAAAACATGTATTTTCATCATCTGTAATCCTAAGTGGGTTGGACACTAACACTGACGTTGGTTCCAAAATACCAAAACAAATGTTTTAATGTAGAGGATTTAATCATCTCCAGATTATGTCACTTTAATAGGCGAAACGTACGTCGATAATACCGAGTGTTCTGGTGTTTATAGAAACTACCTCAATGTTCATAGCATCATTTCTAAAGTTATTTTAAAATTATTATATTTTTGTAACAAAGTTTAAGCCTTTTCGCAGTTTCTTTTGATATTCAATCACTATTCCACATATCCTCTGAGGTGACCATAACGTTATGCGAAACTATGCATTTTCAGGTAACTGTAAATAATTGCAAATGAAAAAAATGACCAACACTGGAAACCAGAAAATTCAATTTAGACGCTGCTAGTATGTATGGTATTTAAGAAAAACATTGACAGATAAACAAATATTTGATATGAACTATTTCAGTAGGTCTAAACATACTACTTCGGCAATTACTTTCTATAATTACAAATATATTGAAATCAAAAAATATAACTCGTTAATTTTTATTTATATTCCAGAGCAATTTATTTATTTGTGTGTGATAATGTTTTCTCGCACATACTTTGAGTAATCAATTATCCTATAAAGACATGATGTCTCAGAAAGAAATTCAGGTGTGTATTTTTTTTTCATTTTATTTTATTATAAACATTCAACAACACTCCTCCAACCGGATCATCATGTTCTGAACTGCGCGCTGGCACATGTCTGGAGAAATGTTGTTGATTTCGACACGTATACGCTCCTTCAACTCTCGAATATTAGCTGGAGGGTCGATGCAAATTTTACTCTAAGATACACACATAAGAAAAAGTCGAAGTGGGTAAGGTCCGGTGACCTTGGAGGCCAGAAAAGTCACCAAACCTGGAAATAACTTTATCTGTCAACAGTTCTCTAACAGTGACCACTGATTTTTGTGAGAGCTGTAACTCCTCCATTCTGCTGGAATTATATTCCAGCTTGGAACCAGGAAATTGTTGCAGTTCCGGTTCGAAAAAGTTACGAAGCATGACATATTATCGAGGATTGTTCACGGTTAACATGCAGCCTCAATTATTCTCAAAAAAATATGGACGGATTATGCCAGCACCTGACATTACGCACTAAACTATAACCTTAGTCTGTGCCACAGCCATCTTTAGTCCCAGCCACGAAATAAGAAATCGTGCAACATCGCATGAAGACCTGTTGTTACGAATAATGGCCGCTTGTGTACGTGTTTATGTATTAAAGCATCTCTTTATTTACCTCAAATCAGTGTTATTAACAAGTAATGATTGCTCTTGACTCTTGTAACTTAAAGTGCATTAAATCTGGATATTGTTGTGTAATTTAAGGTATAATCTAATTTTTCGCGAGTTTTTATGTTTTATTTCATCCGTACGCATATACCCTAAAGTAGGTAAATAAACATGCCTGTACAGTGTTATATCTCCGGTTCTAAGTCAATTTACGAATTATCTGTAAAAACTGAAAGCGTAAAAAGTGTTTTTGGTTTCCCCAAGGACGATGGGTTAAAACAAAAATGGCTCAAAGCTGTCCCTAGGAAAAAATGAATACCATCAAAACATTCTGTAGTATGTGAGTTGAATTTTGATTCCGGTGAAGTTTTCAAACTTGACAAATAAATACCTGTTATCAGACGGAACGTTTAAAATTATTGCCTGTAAACCAAAATTGAAAGAAAATGCAACCCCATCTATTTTACCAAATTTACCTAAATATTTGTCAAAGTCGATTGTTCGAGAAGACCCTGAATGTACTTGTAGACGCCGAAACTAAATCCAACAACATGAAATTTTACTACAAAAATTTTAAGTCAGATATTGGAAAGTACGAAAATTTTGTAAGTTGTTTTTCGGAAAAGTTAGGCAGTTAAAAAAATTAATTAAAATATTAATTAATAATAACCTCAACGTAAAAGTGTTTGTAAAGGACAGTGAATTATATTTTAATGAGTTAAAATGAATTTTAGATTTTGATATGAAAATTAACAGATGGTGCAAAATTTATTAAACAGATTTAAATATACGGATTATCGAACTAGTTCACAAACAAATTGTAATCAAAATGCATTGCAGCGGGTCTTGCATTTAAAACAAGCTTAGATTTTACTGAAAGTGATGAAACATTTTTATGTTTTAAACAAGTATTATTGTAAATCATGTAATTCAAATGATTAAATAAAAAAATATGTATTCAGTTTTTACTATAATAATGTCATTTATGATAAATATTCAAACCACTACATACAGTGTGTTACAGACTTTTTTATTTTACCTACTAAGCGATATCTACATTATCTTTCATCCAGTGTGTATATTTCTACAAATAAAGAAAATAATAACAAACACAATCTGATTAACATGTCTGAATCACTTGCAAAGACTAACAAAATAATAGTAGAATACTTTTAATTGATGAAATATATATTAATTCTAGATTAGATTATCGTGCAAAAAGTATAATCGGGCCTCCAATAAGGAGAATGAGTTTGCCAAGACAACTTTGTTTTTCATGATTTGTTCAGCATTTGGAAATTTTTTGTGAATTAAATTATTACCCTGGATCATTCCCTATAATCCATCATTTTTATCCTTCACCTGTTCACATTTCTCCCTTTCCCAGTTCCGGCAAAAATGTGCGTGCTAATTTAATAGTGTGAGATATTGATTATATTATTGTTTATTTGAAATGAATATGCAATAACTATATGTATTATATTGTAAGTAATAATATGATATTTCATATTATATAAGAGCTTATGTAACTCTGCACCTTGGCGTTGGTTTTGCCGAACAATTGAATATCACATGTTCTTGTGTAGAATCACACATTATTTTACATAAAATATTGTAATATTTAATTGACCAAGCAGTGAACAGTGCAAATAAGCCAATTTTATTAAAAACTTAAATTAACCGGTAACTGCAAATTTGTGGGTGCTGTGTCTGTGCTCAGTTTCAATAGGTCTACATCTTCGATGCGACGCGGTGTTGCCATATTTAGTTCGTGGCTCGGACTTAAAGAAGGCTCTGACTGTGCAATTGTCTCTGATGCTTGCTTTTAGAATTATTTAAGGTTCAGTCTCAACAATTCTATTCATTATGTGGATGAAACAACTAACATTTGATAAGGTTGTTAATGTTATATTAAGAATTTTGAGTGTTCAAAAGGCTTTGTCTCTATCAGACAGCAAAAGTCGGGCTATAAATAATAAACTAAAGAATGTTTTATACAGGAACCTGTAATGCAAAACAATGTGTCAAATTCATGAAAATTGTCTACGCGGCTTGTCAATGCCTGTCCATGTAAACTATTTAGAATTAGCACTATTAACCTCGGTAGATGTGAAACGTTTATTCTCCTTATACAAACATATGTATGTGGTACAGACCAAATCGCTCAAATTTAGCAGCCACGAATATTAGTTGACATGACCATGTATGCTAATGCAATGGCAGACTTCCGTCTTTCTGAAATAGTTATTTATGATACAAATGTTAAAAATGACTTTTTATTTTGTGAGTGAAGAAGTTTGCGAAACGAGCGTAAGCGAGTGGAGCAACT
Organism: Rhamnusium bicolor; assembly: GCA_029963845.1. Classification (NCBI taxonomy): domain Eukaryota; kingdom Metazoa; phylum Arthropoda; class Insecta; order Coleoptera; family Cerambycidae; genus Rhamnusium; species Rhamnusium bicolor. Next base: position 1,413,335 of record JANEYF010001760.1, read on the forward strand.
CCACGAACAAAATAAAGTCATTTTTAACACGTGTATCATACAATATTTTTTCTACAAACACCATTAAAAGAACAATAAAGTGTCTTTAAAAAGATTTTAAATCCTTTTAATGCTTACCTCATAATTCTAGTAGTTTGTAGGATTTATGAAATAAATAAATCAAGTTTGCCCGTTGTTTGACACATGCTTGTCAAATGTGAAAAATTATTGCAATATGATGAGTTCCAATATTAATTATAGTCCAGAAGGAAGCGAATCGAATCCTCAAGAAATTTAAGAAGCAGCTACAAGGGCAACTTTAGATTTGTTGCCCACAAAATCCAAACAACAATATGAATTAGCCTACAAACGCTTTGTGGAATGGTGCGATCGGAACAATGTTGCAGGCAAGTACAGTGAAAATGTAATGTTGGCCTATTTCGAGCAAAACTCTAAAATTTGGAAGTCTTCGACGCTTTGGGCACATTTTTCAATGATAAAGACTATCTTAAATGTCAAGAACAATCAAGATATAAGTAAGTTTTATAAACTCATCGCATTTTTGAAGCGCAAAGGAGAAGGATAGCGTCCAAAGAAATCAAAAATTTTTACACGCCAAAATATTGATATTTATTGCAGAGGCGCCAGATGACAAGTATTTGATGTTTAAAGTAGCTGCTGTAATGGGTATACTAAGCGCGTGTCGCCGTGAAGAACTTTGTCAAATGAGTTTAAACAATATTGAGGATTTAGGAAATACACTAGTGCTAGACATTCCAGATAGTAAGACTAGAGTTTCAAGAACCTTTACTGTTATTACTGAGACTTATATTGACTTATATACTTAGCATTACGTCCAGCTCATGTCAACCACCAACGTCTTTTTATTAAATACACTAGTAACAAATGTACGATTCAACCTGTTGGAATAAATATTTTTGGAAAAATGCCTACAGATATTGCAAGATTTTTGAAATTACCAAATAGTGAACTTTACACCGGACATTATTTCCGTCGGACATCCGCCAGCTTGTTAGCAGACTCTGGTGCAAATTTATGTACAATAAAAAAGACATGGATGATGGAAAAGTTCGAGTGTTGCAGAAGAATACTTGGAAGATTCGTTAGAAAACAAAAAGAGGATTGCTTGTCACATTCTTCCAAATAATTGCCCTTCTTCTAACAATTCAGAAATAGAGCATATTAATAGTATTTCCTCCACATTTTTAATTCAAATATGCCGTGTTAAAAATTTAGTTTTTAATGGTGTTTGTAGAAAAAAATACATTATACCAAGCGTTATATATTTCATTATTCATTTTATACTTTTGCTTTTATTTCTCTATGTATGTCCTTCTGTCAATTAGATGAGGCAGGTAGTAGATACCAGTCCTAGACTCCGGACAAGTGTCCTGATTGCATATTACTACTGTTTATGAAGTGAAGTGCATTTATAATGACGTTACGCATATTAAATTTGGATATATATTTTTAGCAGTTATTGTCTAGCTTTAACCATATCGGGCTACATCAGTGACTAACATCATTAACATAAATACTTGTGAACTACAACACCCATCATTTCAAACGTTTTGACAACTGTTAGATTACCAAAAAAATAGATAAAAGCAAAGTCATAAGTATAAAACTATTCAATTACAATAATATCAATAGTTATTAGTATCCGTTAGAGTCCCAATATCTTTCCCATGGAATTAATATAAAATTAATTTAAAAAATAATTCCGTTCATTCAGTAATATTAAATTAAAACCAATTCCATTTAACTCACGCTTCACAATCAAAAAGACCCACTGATGCCCTCAAACCCTGCGATTATAATTGATTTTAGAGGTGGCAGAAAAGCTCGCTAAGTATGTTTATGAACTCTTCCAATTAAAATGTGCGTAGAAGTATACATATAAATAAAACGTCATTATCAAAAACGCCTACTCGTCCAAATATCGGAAATGCGGTTGCTACCCTTTGAATAAAAACATTAACCCCACGATTATTGATCGAAATATAGTAAATACCATAAATTGATTAAAAAATAAGTATTTCTACGTAGTGATAGTTGTGGGTCAAAAAACTACGTAGTATTATGATTTTATTCTCATATTTTTCCGCACCGGCAATGCCGGTAGAGAAATGACAGAACTTATTTGTGAATCATAACAGGTTTAACCAAATTTATAGAAATCCTAATGAGATTGTTCTTTAAGAAATGCGATAATTGTATATAAAAATTTGTAATAATTAGTAATCACAATCACTATAGTCTTCATACCTGTATAGTGGTTCTGTTTTTATTATTAGAGTGCACTTGCTTTAACATCAAATCCTGAAGTAAATTAATGAGAATTTTACCAAGAGTTGTAAATTCGTCTTCCTCTATACAGGCGTTTCAATGAAAACGTCCCAGGCCGATTACGGAGAAACTAAAAATGATATCGAATTGCATTGCTATTGGTTAAATATTGTCACAACGTAAATTGGTTTGACGATGCTTCATTCTTTTTTGGAAAAACGTGTTATCGAACCAATTGGTATACCAGCTAAGTGCAACCAGTCGTTAGACTGTCGCTTAAAGTTCAATCTGCTAAAGGGCTCAGGAGTTAAATTACTGAAGCCTCAGATAAAACTAGTAGATGACAGCTTCATATATGCTTCATATTTTTCATCTCTGTTTGCCATTTTGTGGGAAAATTATTTTACAAAGGGGTTAAATGCCGCCACTTAGATGTTAACGAAGTTAAAATAAAATGTCTGTTTTCTAGAACTCAACAGCGAGATTCACATATTCATAAAATTCATTTTTGCACAGGGAGAATTGAAATTCCGCAGCGCAAAATTGCAACAGTAAAATCCCTACTCCCTAGAATATCCCCTGCCGCTGCATCTTAATAATTTAATATCCAGCCTTAATATTTTCCACTGAATACTCGGTATAAGGCATAAAAAAACAGTTCGTTGCACCCTCAGCTGTACTCCTGACTAATATACTGTAACCATGAAATTAGCTTATGGGGTCCTAAAAAATCAATCAAAACACCTACTCGTAAACAGCATTTTGTGTATTTACTCAAGAACGAAACACTACATCAAAGGGTTGGTTGATGTCAATATGACTGTTTCTTCCGAAAATAGAAATACATAGGCAGTATTTAAATAGGTTAATGAGTTTTCACTTCATATGAGTATATCATTCTATGATACCAGATCACTTCAGATTGTTGGGATTAATAATTTTTCTAGTTCTCACAAAGCAGAGGCATCCACCCCATTTTTATTCTATATTTTAAGAGTTTCGAGGGCTGTTTACAAAACATTCTTTGAATTATAAACCACATTTTAATAACGTCATTTATCTAAAGTAATAGCCTAAACAATTTCATTTTCATTTCATTTCCATCATTAAATCTGTGATGTAATTACCGGTTTAATTATTATTAAATGTTTTATTATGCAATAATGGTTTTATTATAAGTGAATCTGATTAAGAGGCAAGTGATTTAAAACTGTGTTTGAAGTAGATTGTGTTTTTGTATAGAATTTGAAAATTCTATTAAAACATGGAGTAAGCCATTTAACTGATGGGTTTTTCTACAGAATTCAAATTCTTTAATTTGTAGAAATTTAATAGTTATTCAAAAGAATGCCCCAACTAGCTCCCATGGTAAACATATTATCTCTGGTGTGTGGGCGCGGGCAGTGGAATCAGCTATTCAGTCTATTTCTAATTTGTTTTTGTTAAACGCCACCACTTTTATTGGTTTAAACAATAATAATAACTTGATATTTACAGCGATAACGTACATCTCATGCTAAAACTGGAAAAGCGATAAGGATTAGTTTTACACAGAACGTACTATAAGTAGGTTACAAAATAATTTCTGTTACTTATTTTGACTTTTATATAAATTTCTAAGTTTACTACATACTGACTTGAAAAATAAAACAAAATCTTCGTAACACTAATTAACATATATTAACTTTCCCTGCGCTTCAGATCTCTCCACAGGAGGCAAATTTCATGTGTGTAGCACCAGTAATTAGCACTTCATTGAACTTACAAAGTTACTCACTATACATTAAACAACAATAACTTTACATTAATTAATAACCCTTAATCAAATACATCTCGAGTATCAAATCAAACAGCTTCTCCCAACAACGTTCTGCGGAGTTATCCTGGTCTATAGAGGTACTCACTAAAATCATCTAGCTATAGACAACTTATTATTTATTTGTGCAGATCAAAGATAAATTTAAATGAACTTTAGTGCAAAATACGCAGCGATCAAAAAATGGACCGTTACAGCCAAAAGTCGCTATCCTGTTTTAAAAGTTTATATGTTTCTACTAGACCATGTCCATTACGAATTTCCTAGGTTTTTACATGTAAAATATGAAGTAAAAATAACGAACTTTTCTAAGTTATGTTGTTAAAATCGAGTACCGATATGATCTACGCTGTAGAAAGTTAGAAATTAATATATAAAATTTACTAGAATGAGAAAAGTAATATAGACGTTTCAACATTGGATGTCAAAATTATAATTCTCTTTTGGACGATCTGTGTTCATGATAAAACATTTTTGATGTAGAGGAAAATTGGTAGATGTAGGTCGTGATCTATATCAGGCTGTTATTATTAGTTAAGGAAAATTCGTCAATAAATAAGAGAAATGGATGATCTACAATAGCAAAACCTTCGTTGTAACTTCACTTTTAAATGAAATCTTGAAAATTTTGTCCGACGTTTTTGTAATGCAAACTTTCAGCTTCAAATACAACAAATGATTATTGCTGCAAGTTGCATTTTCTATATACATGTTGAAAAAATCTGTTTCCAGACGTAAAAATATTATATCAACTATTTTAGTTGTTATGATATATAATTTTTTTCGAAAATCTGAGGTTGGAAGCTTAAACCGGAATCACGTATCAAGGAAATTGGATTACTTCAGAGCTCTGGAGTTCATTCAGCATTCCATGGGGTTTTCTCGTATCATCGAATATGATATGAACATGCTTTGTTGTGGTATTTACTTTCTTATACCTAATATATGGAAGTATAGTAATCGTGATTTTTTTCGACCTCGAGATTTCGATTTATATATACGGTTTGAATCCCCCTGAATCCATTCTGACTATTTTCCGAATGATGTCTGTCGGTATGTGTGTGTGTGGATGTGTGTGTGTATGTGTTTATCCGCGATAACTCAAGAAATACTAATCGGAGACTTTCCAAATTTGGCAGTTAAGATTTTCAACAATATTTATGTGACACATTAAATTTGCTGATTGTGGTACCACCAGAAGAGATATAATGAATGAAAGAAGAAAAAGGTATAATTTCGGGAATAAAAATAAAAAATTTATTGCATTTCTGGATGAATCTCGACGAATTATAATAAAAAAAACATAACTTATTGAAAGAAAATCTGTCGGCATGTCTGTAGTATCGCGATAACAACCACAATTTTTGAGAGAGCTTTTAAATTTGGTACACATGTTCTAAAGACCAAAGACAATGATAAGTTCGGTGATGAGAAACATTGGCCAGCTGAAAGGAGGTCCACGGGACCCAAACTTTTTTGTATTGCCTTTACAAAACAATATATTCTTGATGAAAGATTATACATCATGTCTACTATATCAAGCCAATAAAATAAATTTTCCAAGTACTTAAATAAAGCTGATGTAAACTGAAATTTTTTACACATCTGACCTCTTAAAATGGAGTTAGGATAAATTTAACAGTTTGACAATTGAAATGCCTAATTTAGTTACAAAAATATCAATGTCAATAAGAAGAAATTATTAAAATATATGACATGAATTATTATTGACAGTATCGAGTGACGCTGATAATTAATTATTAAAAAATTGTAATGAAACATTTCAAGGTACGCTATTAAAATTTAATTCAGGTGAGTGAAGAATTAAATAGAATAATTTTTTTAGATCAGGATGATATATACTGGTATAAGAAAGTTATGTGCTGGCCACATCAGATATTTAAATTAACAAATAAGTGAAAAGTACATTCAATATCAGTTTTTGTAAATTCCAATATAAAAAAAATATGTTTCGATGTATGTAAGGGTTTGGCTGAATTTATTTATGATTCTTTACGGTGTGCCTAAGGGATTTGTAAAGATTTTTCCTACAACTCTTTAGAGTTTTCGTTTGACCAATGACACGTTTATATTTTCCTACGTTTGTGGAAAAGTGCTATCATTAATCTTCCAAATATATGTTGAGTAGCCATTCACAAAATTCCATTTCGACATTTTCCTCCGGTTTTATTCTTTATGCAATTTGGATTTTGTAAAGAAGGTATTTCAGACCTTCCTCTATTATACTCTTTTGTAGACAATTTATTAAAATATTTTTTATTATTTTTTAAAAATTATTACTGTGATAAACATCAAGCATAAATATAACACTCTTCTGCGATTGCCTATTGGTAGTAATATTTTAATCAAACAACAACGCATTATAAATTATTATATTGTAGACCAAAACCATTAGAATTTTGAAGTTGTATTTGGAAATATTGTCTGAACGTTATTTGTGGTATTCTCTAAATTTTTCTTTTTCTTTTTTTAGGGCTTACTACCACATGAATAATTCTTCGTTATCTAAAAAATATAGTTAGAGTTTTATTTTTCCAGTAACATACTTGGTAACTAAGTATATTTTTAGATAACGAAGAATTACATTATTCATGTGGTAGAAAATCCCAAAAAATGAAACGAAAAATTTGTATTTGGAAGTTCACCGTAATTGGTTTAAAAATAAAATGTAGTGAGAAAAATGCTGCTACATAGGGTAACACTGAGAGAAGTATCTACAAGAGAATTTAGGGGTAAGACATACAAAGTTGCAACTCGAGTTATAAATAAGTCTCGTTAGCACCTGTATGATAATGATAAATCATAAAACAGAAAACGAGTAGACTATATTTACTAGAGAAAGGACATACGTCATAGTTGCGTAAAACAGAAATAACTGAGAAGCCATAGCAGTAGCTATGATTCCGATTAACCAACTGTTTTGCACATTTTTAAATTCACCAAAGGGGTGTCGTGTGTGAGATGGGAGATATCTATTAACCCTGATCTTCAAAGCCTAAGTAGAAAACAATTCGGAAAACATGAAATTGGCAATGAATTCCATTACTTGGTTGTTCTTGGTAGAAAAATGTCTAGTAAATAGACAAATAAAAAACATATCTAGGATTGAGAGCGTTGATCTGGTTCATAATGAGAAATGTAGGTAATGGAATCTTTGACTTTAATTTAGTAGTAAGGTATAATATGTATTTTATAGGAGGCTGGTTATTTAATTTAAAAATTCTGAAAAATTAAATTTCAGTTTAAATTAATGTTATCACTTTCTTCCATTTCCACTATTATCTATCAAAACAAAATAATGATACATCATAATTTATCAGAGGACACACAAATTTTAATTCGAATTTACATCTACAATAATTTCAAGACGTAAGATAACTAACAAGGTCTTCTCAGGCAGCAGTCCTAGCGGAAATAATTTGCTGTACGGGAGCTATTCAACATTTTCTACTACCCAGCTAGACATAATTGGCAGAAGTAGTAAGTAGTTTAAAAAGTAATAAAAAGTTATATCTCGAGTTCTTGTTATACGATATTGTAACTTAGTTTCAGTATTTGGTGAGAGTTCTAAGCCGTAGTCTAATTCACAGGATTATATTTTAATTCATTGTTATATCCTTTCCTCTTTCCTCTTTCATATCATATTCTTTATATTATTCGATTATTATGTTAAAATTTCGCCATGAAAATAACGTAATTTGTTAAATACTTAAAGAAATGATTGTAAGAGATTTATGATTTTATTGTTTTATAACTCTGGACAAGAGCAAGCAAAAAATGCCTTTGTAAATATAAAAATTATCTGATGTGGCCAGCACATAACTTTCTTATACCAGTATATATTTAAAAAAAATCATTCTATTTAATTCTTCACTTACCTCAATTAAATTTTCATAGCGTACCTTGAAATGTGTCATTAAAATTTTTTAATTATTAATTATCAGCGTCATTCGATACTGTCACTAATAATTCATGTCATATTTTATTAATTTTTTTGTTATTGACATTGACATTTTTGTAACTAAGTTAGACCTTTCAAATGTCAAACTTAAATTTATCCTAACCCCATTTTATGAGGTCAAATGTGTAAAATATTTAAGTTTACATCAGCTTTATTTAAGTACTTGGAGAATATATTTTATTCGCTTGATATAGTAGACATGATTTATAATCTTTCATCAAGAATACATTTTTTTGTAAAGTCAAATACAGAAAAGTTTGGGTCCCGTGGACCCTCTTTCAGCTGGCCAATTTTGCTCATCATCGAATTTTTCATTGTCTTTGGCCTTTAGAATAAGTGTACCAAATTTGAAAGCTTTATCTCAAAAACTATGGCTGCTATCGCAATACTACAGACATGCGGACAGATTTTTTTTCATAAAAGTTATGTTTTTTTCATTATAATTCGTCGAGATTCGTCCAGTAATGCAATAAAAATATTTTAAATTTTTTTCCTGAAATTGTACCTTTTTTTCTTCTTTCATTCATTATGTCTCTTCTGGTGGTACCATATTCACCAAATTTAATGTGTCACCTAAAATGTTGTTGACAATCTTAACTGCCGAATATGGGAAGTCTCTCATTAGTATATTTTGAATTGTCGCGGATACACACACACACACACACACACACACATACACGTTCCTCAACATTTATGGCAGCACATACTAAATCCTCAATTATGGCACTTCGTGAAATATGTTCCATGTTTATGGCTGCTTTTATAAGAAGTGTATAAATCTGGGAATTTTAGTTTTACACTCAATAGATTTGAATTTATAACGGAAATTCATTTGTGGAAACCGTTGCCAATACTGAGTATGTGTAAAAAAGTTGCCTTAAGTATGCAGGTATAAGAAGATGTGTAAGCAGGAAGCCATTATTATAGCTTTATAGGAAGTGTGTAAATTACCTTGTTGCCAAATCAATCGGTTGCCACAATTATTAGGTATTGGTAATGTGTAAGTGTTAATATTAAAATAGAACAGATTTTAGGTCATTTACAGTTCTAATTGCCGATTGTTTGGAATTAATGACTTGAATCCATTGAATTTTAAAAACTATGTATTTATGCAGAAACGATAAATATTTACCAGAAATAATTCGAAGCAGGTTTATATGCACATAATTTTTTATTTAAAAATTTGTACTATGAAAAAAATTTTGTTTAAAAAAAAGGGTTTTCGCGTACTTAGAATCCCTAATATTTCAAAAAAACCAAACAAATTATAAAGCGCTAGTTAACAAAATTTACTGTGTTAAGAGGAAAAAAAAGCTGACAATGTCATACAGTATTTTTTTTGTGTCGGGACTCCTAAGAAAGAACGACCCCGAAGTAAAGAATAGTCATTTGAGGCTAAGGCAATATTTGTTAACTCACCAATTTTTAAGAAAATCCCAAATAATTGGAAATTAAAATTGAAAATGGCCTAAAATCTGTTTTATTAAAAAATGAAAGGCAAATATTCGAATAATTCTAAAATTATTTATTTAACTTTAGTACATTCAACTCAAAAGAAATCTTAAACATGTGTTTACAAAATGTAAGTCTAAGATATGTTTACAAACTACAAATATTATTTAATCATAACTCTTCGGTTCTTCTGAATTTGGTTTTTAACACAATATTTTATATTCTTCCACGGTCTGGTTGACAGTGTAGGGTATCTTGCAATACACTCGTCGCATGTTTTTTTTGTGGGTACAATATTTTTTTTAACATTAATTTTAAAAAACTCCAAAACTGCCAGCATTTCTTTATTTGACCATGCCTTAGGTTTCCTTTCTATCTTTTTGTCTAAGAAATAAACAATACATTAGAATGTCAATGCACTTCTATAGAAAGCTCGTTGGAATTATTTGTGAAAAATTATAAATCATCCAGAGTATATTTTAGCAAAATCAAATCACTTCAAGAGTAGAGACAAATCTATAAAGTTGAAAACCCAGAACAACGTACAGAATTGGTTATTTAACACCAGAGGGAATACCAGGAGAAGAATTCGCAATCTGACGCTCAATTAACACATATATTTAAGGAGAAACACTCAGTAAATGAAGAAAATTTACCGGAAAAGCCAAAATGTCTTTTTGCCAGTGTGGCAAAAACCACGTAAGATCACGAAGTAAATTTCAGACGAAATTTATTAGGTCACCAGAGAAAACAAATCAATTTAGCGTCGAGGAGACTGACAGTGAGAACAAGCTAAAATCAGAAGAAGAAAGAAAATTATTACCAAACTATGGCCAATGTCCCTAAGATTACCCTCCCTACCAACGATGCCCATGCCAAGCACGTTCGAAGCGACGGACGGACACAGGCTCAGAGGATGAAAGAAACCAATCAGAGAGGCAAAATTAAAATTGAGATCTTTTTCGCGTAGAGCCGAAAATATGTAAATATTTAGTTAAGTTCATCTTAAATATAGCGTTGTAATCATTTTCATTTAGTCAGAATTAATTCTCTTTTCAATTTTCAATCCGCAAATAACTGGTCTCTCAAAATCCGGAGAGTCAGCGTGCCCTAATTTAGCAACTTTTTTTATAGGATTCTTGTTGAAATTATTTTTGAAAAATCTTAAATAATTCAGACTATATTTCAGCGAGCCAAGGCTCTCCAGTAAACGCTGAGGCCCTGTGCGTCCTGAGCTGCATAGCTATATCCACCTCACTGACAGCCAGTGTATGATTGCAATTCCGTTCTGCAATCCGATAGGATCACTAAAATAGAAGAGCGCCAGAAGAGAAAGACCGTAGCCAGCAGGGCGACGACGATGAAGTCCCAGGAAATTGAAAACTACCATGTCGCAGCATGTACATCAGGCGGTACAGTAGCAAAGCAGAATGTATTTTCTGTCATACATACGAGACCGGGGATGTCGCGGCATGTACAGCAGGTGGTGTAGGGGCCAAGCAGCACCTAGTTCCAGCAAGCCTTCGGAAAATCGAGGCCGAAAAATTCCAGCCACCGGCAGCCGGCAAGCTTAGATAATTAAACGTGGTCCACGGCCGTACCCTCAGGGGCATGTACACACGTGTTTCTACAGAGTGCCTCCGGAGGGCCCTTGAGAAAGCCAGACCCGAATTGTTCCAGGGTCAGATGGAACGAGTTCCTACCGATGTTGTTCCCGAAACCCCCGCGCAAGCGGGATCAAAAAGCTAACCCTCCAAGTGGGTCTCATTATCCAAGGCGGAAGATCCTGCGAACATGAGTGACTATCGCGCCATGTAATTAATTGCAAATAATATACTTACCTTATATTTATCACTTCTTTATCTGAAATATTTAAGTATCATAAGTGCAATGTAAAATAATGGAATATATTAAGACTGGGTTTTGTACAAATTTTATTTTACTGTAATAAAAACAAAGTTTTTAATTCCAGACGAGGTAATGTTGTCGGCGCTAGAGCACCCAGTTAATGAGCGATTGGGGAACGAAACCGCGGCTCTTGGGAGGAATATAACTGCATTTTAAACTTTGTGGACCAGTCAGGCTACTCACTCCGCTCTTAGTGTCGACACAGCTCCGCAGGACTTACAAATATTTTCTAATTCAAATTAAACGTTATTATTCTAAGACTTTCCAATTTTCAGGGTACTACAGCATGAGGTATGTAAGCCACTTTGCCGCAAGATGTCTGGCAGTACCCCTAAACGTGGCGCTGGTGGATTTAGGTTATACCATATCTCAACATTGAAGCGTGGAACCTAAGCAATATTTTAAGGCATGACTATTAGTACTGAATGAAGAAGTTTTGCAGAAAAAGAAGTGAAAATAAAAGTTGCGAAAATGCGATGCTATCCCAGATTACTTCTTGACCATTAGTAAAATAATTTTTTCGTAATCAAAAGGAAAATTTATCCACCAGTTTTCTTTATAATTTTCGAAAATTCTTTTCTGTAAAGTTATGACATTTTGAAATTTAATGAATCATTTAAATTTCAAAATATCAACTTTACAAAAAATAAAAATTTTCGAGAATCAAAAAAAAACCGGGTCAATAAATTTTCCTCCTGATTACGAAGAAAATATCGTGCAAATATTTTTTTCTAATAACTTGAAGTAATCTGGGGTGGCAGCGCAATTTTGCAACTTTTTTCCAATATCTTTTTTCAATTTTTTTTTTGCAAAACTTCTTTATTCAGTGCTGATTGTCATGCCTTAAAATCTTGCTTAGGATCCATGCTCCGATACTGAAATATGATATAACTTATATCCAATAGTCGCCACTGCCCTAGGCGGATACAAGTCTACCCCTAGTTGCTGGTATCATAAAGGTAAACCAAATACCTAAACAACCAGAGATTTTTAATTGAATAGCCACCTAATAACTGCATCCCCACTATTTATGTATATATTTTTGTATACATATTTGAACATTACTTTATATATATATATATATATATATATATATATATATATATATATATATATATATATATATATATATATATATATATATATATATATATATATATATATATATATATATATATATATATATATATATTATTAAACATGATTTGAAGGAAACAACTACTCAGCGGGCAAATACCCCGACCTACATTGAATTACACCTTCAAATCATGATGGATCGATAACCAATATCATTTGTCAATTCCTAACCAGACATAGACCGGTTTCGAACTTATTTCTTCTCTTCAGTATGCCATAGGTTATGGCATACTGAGGTTATGGCCGCTCTCGGTACTTGCTGCGTCGCAAGTCGCTATCCGCCACAGAGACATCTATGATGTCGGTCGGATAGTAGCATTCAGACCATATGAGAAGTTTCATACCTCTCACCACTATTCACTTTACCTTAGTTAGTATATAACTAGCAGGTTGGCCACTATCATTTGTCTGTTCCATAACCTATGGTATACTGAAGAGAACAAATAAGTTCGAAACCGGTCTATATCTGGTTAGGAATTGACAAATGATATTGGCTATCGATCCATGATGATTTGAAGGTGTAATTCAATGCAGGTCGGGGTATTTGCCCACTGAGTAGTTGTTTCCGTCAAATCATGTTTAATAACAATAGTTTAGTCCACCTGGGCTAGGGGTCGCCGCTCTCGGTACTTGCTGCGTCGAAAGTCGCTATCCGCCACAGAGACATCTATGACGTCGTTCGGATAGTAGCATTCAGACCATATGAGAAGTTTCATACCTCTCACCACTATATATATATATATATATATATATATATATATATATATATATATATATATATATATATATATATATATATATATATATATATATATATATATGTATATTATGATTGTTTGGTCATGTAAATTAAATTATGTCACTAAATATTCATGTAGATGATTTGTAGTATGCTGCAAATCATCTACATGATTATTTAGTCATTTAATTTACCTTTATAAAGCCAGTGTGCTACTAAGGAAATTGTATGCGACCCCTCCCGCAACTCAGTTGTTCCTTGGACTTTAAGCAAATTTACACTTTTCAGTGCTCCTCTTCTAAAAAAGAAATCGCACAAATATGTACCACAGTAGATTTTTCCAGAGTTTCATAGTCTGGATCTGAGATCCCGAAAAATAACTCTTCGGGGTGACGCCAAAAGCGATGTAGCGTCAGGGGTACCGCTACCTCCAGGTGCTCGCGATAGTGTCTCGTTCCTGCGCTGCCCACGTCTATTCCACGACTAGAAGAATGTACCTGCGTATTTGACGACATCCGTGCTACTACGATACCCACGTTGAAAGCGAACCCAGAGAACTACCGAGGACGGAAGACGGTGAAATATTATAACCATAAAATAATAATTATGTTTTATTAATCGAAACTTGACGACAAATAATTTCAATTTCGTAATTTCCAAATTAACTGTTAATTTAACAATGACATTAATTCGAGCATGCTTTACCACTCGGCAGTCTGAGTTCTGCAATACAACACTACACAGCCAATTTAGGATAATGAAAATTAACCAAACTTGTTCATATATTGTACATTTAGTGTTTAATAAATAATAAAATAAAAGCTGATCCACATCTTATTATTACGAAAGTGAAACAAGAAGCAGCAACAACGAATAAGAAGAACCATTTAAGAATTGCCTTCTGGAAAAGAATTATTAAAAGAGCAAATGCGCGGTGTACTATATAACAAGAGCCATCAAATAAAAATTAAACAAAATAAAATCAAATTAAAACAATTCAAAGATTTGAGAATATCAGCACCGGGTCCTCGTTATCATCAGCAAAAACACCTCTAAGCGGAATTTTCAACATAACGAAATAACCCCCTATCCAAAATTGGGGTATAATATGCCAGGAAAGCGAGAGGTTCGCGGTCCAAATCACTTTTAAAATTTTTTGTCTGATTGCAGCAAAAATATTTTAAAAATATTTGTTTGAATCCAGATTATGAAATTTAACTAATATTTTAATAAGAATTTTGCATGTGTACAAACAATGATTAAAACCATTAGACTCGTTAATCAAGCTTCACTTATCATGCACGATTTTAAGCAATTTAAAGTAATATTAAATAATAATAACTTAATTTTATATGATTAATGGTACACAATTTTCATATATTAGAAAATGTCACCGACATGGAGGGTGAGACCAAAAAATATTGATTTTAGATTTTGTACAGCTAAACATTTAAGAACAAAGGAATAACACCTACTGTTCACATTCACTTTGTCAATGACTGGTCAGTAAAAAATGGACTATTTTTTGCTCAAATTTGAATATAATTATTTCATGGTTACTTTTGCCAGTGCAAGATAGTTTATTACGATATTTCTTTAAAAAATACATTTATGATTCTTATTCAATTTTTTGCTTGACAGTCCGGAAAAATTTAAACAAAGTACGTTCCTACATATTTTGTATTGGGAATGTAATAAACGTTCTTACACAAACAAAAGTACTCAAAAAATGATTAAATTCGACAATGGTATTTGAGGATAAAACATTAACAAACTTTTTTCTTTGCTTAAAAGATACTTCAGTTTTTATTTTTCAAAAATCCAAATTTTAAACTTTTTTTTTCGCCCTGTATATTGTACATGAAATTTTATGTTACTTAACTACGAGTTTAAATAGATTTAGTAGCATCCACCACTTAATTAATTAAAGAAATATGAGCATATAATTGAAAAAAAATTCCATATGGTGCGGACATTTTCGTTTGTTAATTTTAAATAACATTTAAAAACGGCTTTCGTAAATATGCCCTACTGTAAAGTTTGTGATAGAATTTTTAGTTTAAATCAAATTTAATAGTAATTTTTTGTATATTTTGTATAATTTCTTGCATATTTATATCACTTGTTTCACATTTAAACTAAAACTATGCATTCTTACACACTGTGTTAAATATTGGCAACCTCAATGCGAAATGAATATTTAAACCGTTAATTCAGTTAGGACCATAATAAAATGGCAACAGTGTCTTAAAGAGGGCACCACCGTCTTACCACGCCTTTGTTTCCACAAATGGGGGAGTGTAAAAAACATTCTACATCCATTATTGTGGTAACTTACACAGATTATTACAAATTGATGTATAGAAAGGAATGAAATAAGAAAATAATATTGGTTAAATTATCATTAGGTAATAAAATGAATAACAAATGATCTGTAGTAATAATTAAATGCATGTAGCTTTAAATTAAGGAATTACTTCAGCACAAAATTTTGGCAACGCGTGTAAGTTGCCATAAATTTGGCAGGTGCCATAACAGTGGTTTAAGTACACACAGATTGCCATAAATATAGTGAAACATACACACACACACACACACACACACACACACACACACACGCACACGCACACGCACCGACAGACATCATTCGGAAAATAGTCAGAATAGATTCAGAAGGGTTCAAAGCGTATAAATCAATCAAAATCTCGAGGTTGAAAAAAATCACGATTACTATACTTCCTTATATTAGGTATAAGAAAGTAAAAAGCATGCAGCCATAATGGCTCATTGCATTTTTAGGTGTTTTTCTTTGCTATTTATAGTTATAAGTTTATATGCTTTTCTTGACAGTTATTTTCAATAATAAGAATGATGTAGATACATCCTGGGCTTTCGGTCAATTAAATAAATAAGAACAATATTTATTTTCTTACGTTTCGGTTTATTATAACTATCGTCAAAAAAAATATGGATTATTTTGGTATTTTTTTGGTACTAGTTTACATTTTATAACCATTGCAAATGAGTGACATGTCATATATAAACACTCATCTGCAATAGTTATAAAATGTAAACTAGGACCAAAATAATATCAAAATAATCTATATTTATTTGACGATGATTGTAATAAACCGAAACGTAAGAAAATAAATATTGTTCTTATTGATTTAATTGACAGGATATATCTACATCATTCCTCTTATAGTTATAAGGAAACTATTGCAAAGTTCATATAAACAGGTGCACAAAAGTTATTCGTTTTGAGGATACTGGGTTTTGAAATTTCAAAAAAATATCTAATTTATCTTGTCAATAATAGTGCAGCTGTTTAAATCAAATTTGGTACGCAGTATACTTGGAATGGATACCTTAAGATGTGATTGTATCCCGCTCTATAATTAACCATTGGCGGAGATATGGGTAATCAGTACAATAAATTTCTCTAATGAATTTTTTATTTCCTACTTAGATAATAGATTACAATACGTGGCATATATAATGGGTTTAGGTCGGACGTGTATGTAGCTATATCCGGAATCCCTCAAGGATCCAATCTTAGGCTTTTCTTATTTTTTATTGATGATCTTGCCAAGGCTATTGAGTGTGGTAAGCATATTCGCAGATGATTTAAAAATTTATTTCAGTATTAACAACATGTGTGAATGCATTTTAATACAATCACAGATTAATTTGCTTAAAGGTTGGTGCAATACTTTGATACTTAACCTAAATATATTTAAATGTAAAGTCGTAAGCTACTCACGAAGGTTTGTATATAATTATTCTCTGAGCAATCAGATATTAAATAGGCAATGTTTAACACAAGACTTAGGCATCTTTTTGACAACAAATTGTATTTTGTTGAACATATACATGGTCTGGGAATATCTTCTACAAAAATACTAAGCTTCAGTTTGAAAATGTAAATCATTTAATAATAAGGCATTAAAAACTCTTTACTATTCACATGTGCGTTCGAGGTTGGAATATGGATCATTAATTTGGTACCCAGTTTATATAAATCAATCCATAGTTTTAGAGTTCAACTAATTTTATTAAATTAGCTAAGGAATACCACCCTGAAATATTTTAACACCGTGTTTATCTGTAACTACATCATTGTTTTTCAATAATTGTGTTTCTGATGCTATATTTAAAAACTACAGAAGAAATTCTACAATTTTGGTTATAATAATTGATAGTATCTGCAACATGCCTGAGAAAAAATGGGTGGGAAAGTTAAGTGAATCACACTGTAAATAAAATCGTAAATAACAACACTGCAAATTGAATTTGAGAAACAATATCAAAATCTACAATATGGGAATTATTACATCCACAAAATCAGTAAACATCAATGTAGGCAAAAACCTATCTAACCATCTAATTCAGTTGAAATTCCCTAATAGTTTCCGTTAGCTGAAGAGATAATATAGTATTTCTGTATATGTCATGGTAGTGTTGACACTGATATAGGTTTTGCGATGAATATTAGATATTAAATATGACTTGAATGTTTCGTTTGGGAAATTTTATAATAATCTTAAATATTTATTACATAATTTAATTATATGTAAATAAATTCTTTCCTGTAATTTTACATCTTGGTTTTGTATTGTTCATATGAATATCAATCAGGATTTGTAATTCTTAAGGCCATCTTTACGATTTTAGGTCCTAATAGAACTTATCGAATATCTTTCGTATATTCTATTTGGCACGAGTTTCCTTCAGACAGCATATCAAAATAAAAGGACAGAACAGTATAAGATGAAACAGTTACGTCGTGTTATGTCAGCCGTGAAAGATTATTATGATTTCACATCAAAACAGCAAAGAAATATGACACTCTTTTAAGTTCTAACATGTTTAGTAGTTTATATTTATACTAGGTACATTTTTTTCATAATCATTCACAAATGTGTGACACTATGATTTGTTTTCATTTCAATGCCAGTTGTTTTTAATAATAATTCTAACATAAAAAAAATATTACGTAACAGATAAAACCCATAATAGGAAATTTGGTAAATGGTCTTTGAAAACATTGCCAAAAATTCGACAAATACATATGTGATCATTTAGGGTGATCATTTTAAGTGTCTTACTCGATGTCATTTTTCACTTTGGAAAAAAAAATCAAAAACTGTACTTATGTATCTTTTTCTGAATCTTAACATTTTGCGAAAAATAATACATTGTTTGCGTCTATCAATATATTAACTTTGTTCGAGGTATTAATCCCGAATAAGTTTTGGTATCCGACGCATGCTCAATTTGTTTTTAATCATTCGCGGTACGGAAATTAACTAAGTAAGTGTGCTTAAATAAATCAGGATTGATTCAGAATGTATTCGGAATTAGTTCAACAGTTACCGCGAACAAAACTATTTATTTATTTCTGATTATCCGAAAAATCACTTTGAAATTTTTAAATTGTCCCAAATGAAAATAATTTTGGCAATCTCAATTTCTATCCTGAAAGGTAACGTAAATATGAGTTTTTTTTCGCCGACAGTGTATTTTTATTCATTACGTTTCTCGTTAGCTTTTTTTATATTTTATTTACTCCCCCATAGATCTAACTGCCTGTTCTCTTGATTTGTATTTTGAAACAAAGGAGTGTTCAGCTTATAGTTCTAGCAATTTATCTGAAAATTAATATTCTAGGTGAATGCATTATTTCTTTATAAAAAACTTTAAAAGTGTTGGCATCAAATCTCAAAAGCCACTCTCTGGTGTAGATGTTGCAATCCTGAATTCAGTAGTTCCTATCGCAAAATTGGAGACAGATATGGTATTGTTATTCTCGAAGACAATGATCTTCTTTTAACTTTAACTGGAGAAAATGATATTTTTTTTCAAAAACTAGGTCGTACGGGCATAGAAAAAGAATTATTTAGTATTTATTAAACAAAAAAATCCTCGAGAATGTATTACAATACAGTGACATGGTATTCATTACCGCCATTATGAGAGGCAATATTAGTTATATTTCATCTATATAAGAAGAGGCATAAACAAATCATTGACTATCTTAAACATTTATGAAGAAATTTGAAATAATGTGACTGTTTTCAATGATCCAGATGGAAATACAAATAAGCTGTATGAAGCTGAAGCATATCCCCTAGGATTATTTAAGAACAGTATAATAAAACCTTAGCTCGACAGTCTTTGCAGCATTACGTCGATTTGTCAATTCTTCCTCCTACACAGAATGCTCTTTTGGGGCTTTAGGTCACAGCTCAAAATCCAGAGAATTCCTTTAATACACGTATATTGATGTAAAACCAGTGATACAACAGCAATTAATATTCCCAATATTTTTTGTGTTTTTAAAACATCATCAGCTTCATCTGGGCTTGAGTGATGATTTACCATACGAAAAATTTTACTGGAAAACATGTAAAGGAAAATTATAGCCACTCTTTATGAACTCTTAAATATTTTATCAAGTTAATGTAAAAATATAAATAAAATATGTGTTTATTCGAGTGTAAATCAATGTTCAGCTCTTTGTCTCAACTGTCATAGATATGAGACATGATTGCAGATAAGCTAATATTAAAGATGATGTCAAACAGTGGAAGATGTAGGAGTGAGTTAAGGAGGGTACTTGGATAGGCACAATGCAGAGGATGTGTGTCTTCACCGCAAAGAAAATGTTTGGAAACTGTGTGCTTTAGAAGCCATTTAGTGCGTCCTAGGAATGGATAAATTATATTTATAAATCATCACTAAAAACAGAAAAATAATTCACTCTTGTGTTAAGTTACCAGTTTGAGATTTCCATGCGAAGAAATATTAATGACATCATTTATATCAATTTCGCCTGATAGGTAGTGTTAAATCATTCAACTTTTCCTCCCCCATAGTGCTTTATTCATAAGCTTTTAGTCTTCTCAGAGGAAAAAAACTTCTTTCTGATGTTGCTGTCGTGGCCGATAATATAATAAAGAGATGCACTAGCACTCGTATATTTGGAAAAAACATTTAGTTGCATTTTTTTCACTGCATCAATAGTAGTTACAGGAGTGTTTTTTCACTATGCTATTTTTGACTTAAAGTGTTAGCTTAGATTTAAACTCCAAAACTGATCCTAGCATAACTTTGTTTTCGCGGATGCATTAGCCCGTTAGCCCCCTCGTGGATCGGCCACAGAATGAGAACTTGATTAGGTTACTGGATATATTTTTCAAATAACATAGAGGTACTTTTTATTAATAATTTATATACATTTGAATAGCTTCTTCCTGAGAGTTGATTATGTGCATTTTATGTACGCCATTAGCAACAAAAAATTGTTTTTTATAAATTTTGTGTTCCTCATTGATAATTTTCCACATTTTAAGAGGTAATCTAACATGTGAACTTCTATTCCATTATTTTTTATTGATTATTAAAAAAACATCAGAATTCAATACTAAATGAAGGCGTTATTTACGATTCTTCGTAGAATTTCCTAGATTTGATATATTTTTTCAAGAACGTATAAAAAAATTATATTGACTATTTCCCTCACATTATAAGAAAATTTTACTTGACAGCTTAAAACGTCAGTTGAATCAATATAAAAATTGAAGATTTTTTCTTTCTTTCTTATTTTCCTGTGAAGAGAGCAGGCTTATAGAAGCAAAAGGAACATAATTAATTACCTACTTTTTTAATATTTTGGGTTTTCTATAAAAAATAATTTTATAATTCGATTTTTAAATAAATCCGTTTAAAAATTGTGACACGAGAATAAAAGTATACCCAGCCGTGATTCAATTCAAATTGAATTATTAATTCAGATAATAATAAAACATATTTCTTGTTGTATGTTTTGTTCTTGAAATATAGTCTAATAAATATATTTCGTGCATTAAGAATAATCTGAAAATTCAGCATTTAAAGCGTGTTGCCTTTAAGAAACAGCATTGGTTCATTTTGATGTGATTTGACTGAAAACGTACCTTCGACTGCGTCTCGGGCACTTTTGTCAAATTACAAAATGAATTCAAGCAGTTTCTAGGCACAGGTTTTCATGCGCTGAATATTCGGTAAGTTTTATTGCACTTAATATAGTACTAGAGAAAAGCCATCTAGTAATTTTTAAGTTAAAAGCGCTCTTTGAGGAGAGTATGTTGGAATCACAAAATCGAAGTTCCCGAACAATTCCGAGAGATTATCTATTTGGCTTTTTGAAGTTGTACAGTGTGTTCCGTCTCAAGTGGACACACCTTAATATTTCGGTTATTATTCGACAGATCGATTTTAAATTTTTTTCTATTATGAAACTCTTCAAGGCGCATCTTTTTATGATTTTCAATATATTTTCAATTGTCACGCCAACCCACTTTCACTCAAAAATGTGATTTTTCTGTATTTCACTTAGCGTTAGAGATACAGCAAAAAATTATTAAGAAAAGTTGTTCAGAATCAAAAATACCCGTAGATACTGAGTTTCATCAAAATATGCATATTCTGATATTTTTCACAAATTTTGCAATATTTCAGAAATTTAATGCTTAAGTATTAGACTTAAGCAAAGATTGCCGTGGTAACCAGAAAATACGGCAAGTGTCAAAAAAATACGTCAACCGTGTACCTGTGTTTTTTTAAATTCCTCTCTTGCACAATGGCTGAACAGTGGTTGAGTCTTAATGAAAAAGTTGAGATAATTAGACTTACTGGCGAAAATAACCATTCTACCAGAGCAGTAGCTCGAGAATTTAATGTAAGACATCTACTACGTCAAATTAGTTACTCAGTTGTTGCTAAAATGAATAGACTTTTCAACCAAAGTTGTAGTGTAATAAAATCCAAAAGAAAAAGAGATAATCGGCAGAATGTAGACCAAGTAATTTTAGACGCTTTCAATGACAATTCTCACAGCATACGAGATATCGCATTAAACTTGAATTTGAGTCGCAACAAAATTTGGAGGTGTCTTCGTCGATACAAATTGAAGCCATTTATACCCAAATTTCTACACACCTTGGAGGAAGGTGATGATAACAGACGGCTTGATATACTGTTTCTAGATTCAAGGCAATTATCTTAATGGTCAAAATTTTTTGGAAAAAATTATGTTTAGTGATGAAGCGACATTCACCACCAATGGTGTAGTATCGTCGCAAAACTGTTGATATTAGACAACAGAAAACCCACAGTGGATAATCAGTTGTAAGCGACAGTATTCTGAAAAAGTGAACATGTGGTGTAGTATTTTAGAAGAAAGGATAATAGGTCTTTTCTTTTTCTTACAAACTTTAAATTCTATAAAACTGCTATACGTTTTGAATAATGAATGAATGGAGGTAACTGATTACTTTCCACTGGCAGTGCTAAGGGATATGTTTTTTTCAACTGGATGAAGCATCGATTCACAACTCGAAAATTGTCTGACGATGGTTGAATGCTAACTTTCCTCAAAAATAGATAGGGCAAAACAGTCCTTTAATCGAGTAGCCTCCTAGTTCTCGGGATATTACCCCGCTTGATTTTTATTTTTGGGGCACCATAAAAAATAAAGTTTACAAAGCAAGGCCCCGAACTAGGCAGGAGCTTTGTGATAGAATCAGGCAAGCATATCAAGAAATTAACATTCAAAAACTACGACGACTACTCGAAGGAATAATGAAAAACGCATTGAGAAATGTATTGCCATTGATGGTGGTTTAGTTGAAAAAGGCTACATTTAAGTACTTAATATTGTTGCAATTATAGTTATCATTTAGAATTCTTACACAATAAGCTGATTTTGAGTACTTTTTGGTTCCGTTACCACGGCAATCTTTGTTTAAGTCTAATACTTAAGAATTAAATTTCTGAATAATTGCAAAATTTATGAAAAAATATCAAAATACAATATTTTGATGAAACTCAGTATCTATGGGTATTCTTTGATTCTGAACAACTTTTCTTAATAATTTTTTGCTGTATCTATAACGCTAAGTAAAATATAGAAAAATCACATTTTTTGCGTGAACGCAGTGGGTTGGTGTGAAAATTGAAAATATATTGAAAATCAAAAAAAGATGCGCCATGAAGAGTTTCATAACAGAGAAAAATTTTAAATCGATCTGTCGAATATTAACCGAAATATCAAGGTGTGTCCACTTGAGACGGGACACACTGTGTACACATGCAAATTTTCTCAAATAATACATATAGAAGCAATGCATTTTATGTATTGAAAATTTTAGTAAAAAAATTGTGTGCGTGAATCATTTAGAATTAAAATGTTTGCTATGTGTTTCACTTATCTAAAATTGTCATATACAAATATATAAAAGTAAAATATTCAAGGTGTGGTTGAACGATGTTAAACCTTCGCAATTTTAAAACTAAATACCAATTATGATATTGCATGTATGTTACGTGATATTCATCTTTACTGTGTACAGTACATATTCACCAATACGTATTTTGAAATCATAGCAACATCAAAAGGCAAAGTTCAGCGCATGTTTTTGTTTGAAAATTTCATTAATATCTTCGTCAGGAAAAATAATTTTCTTCTATTTATGGAGTGAATAATGATTTCATAATAGCTAGTTAGAAACACTGTACATATTATTAACATGTATCTATTTTATTATCATAAAACATCACCATGAAATATTGGATTACAAACAATACACGCACGAGTATAATCACAATCCAACGTTTTTATCATTGTCAGATCCACCTCAAAATTATCGACGAAAAATTGTGGAAAAACAACAAAAGACAAAAAGTTAATACCAACAAAATTGAATTAATTTTGAATTTTTTATGAAAATTTTTTATGAGATAACTTGACTAACTCGTGATTTTCACAAATAAGTAAAAATTAGATGGTAATGCAGGAACAAATATTGTCCACGTTTACGTTTATATATTTTTAACAGGAGGCCGAAGAAGTGTTATTTTGCCCTAGAATAAATATTTACCTTAATGTAAGATTTTGCTGCATGTCATTTCAGCAGTAGCAACAAAAATTTAACAATTATTTTTCTAACAGCAAAGGACGTGTAATGTTCATTATTAAATGGTAATTATGATCTACAATCTGCATGATATAATTGTGTACTAAACAACGTCATATAAATTTACCCACAATATATTTGCATTATTACAAACAATACCGGGGGAATGCTAAATATTAATAAACTTGGAAAATATATATATATATATATATATATATATATATATATATGTATATATATATATATATATATATATATATATATATATATATATATATATATATATATATATATATATGTTGTTTTTCAGGTTTTCGCGGGTGGTGAATGTTAAATTCGTTTTCCGGGTATACTCCCGCGTAGGTGATAGGCCCCGAGAGGGACCGTGGTTGTCTGAACGACGTTTCGGCAGAATCTCATCTGCCATCTTCAGGTTCTAACAGATAACTGCTTACTGCGGCTTCTGGTAACTCGAACTGAAAATTTTCAGTTCGAGTTACCAGATTCATAATTGTAAAGAATATATGAAATTATTAATGCAAAATAAAACTCTGGTTGCTGCATTTATAAGAGTCTGAATTTAAATACTTTAAACGTGTCTGCCATCACTAAGGAAGAAATATACCAATCTATAAAATTAAAGCGATATGACCATGAGCCCTGATCTAATTCCGTCAATTCTAATCAAAGATTGTTCAACTGTGTTTGCTAAAACCCTTCTAATTTTCAATTTATATTCTCAGTACTTCGAGTTTTCCTCAAAAATGGAAAATTTCACGTGTGTGTCCGGTATTCAAAAAGGCGGAAAAGAGTGACATAATGAACGATAGGCTCATAACTTTTATTTCTAACTTCGGAAAAATATTTGAAAATTTTCTTCACGATTTTATATACACTCACGTATCTGGCTTAATATCAATTGATCAGCATGGCTTTATGAAGGGTCCATCTACAGTAATGAACTTTGTGTGTAATACACAATTTCTTTGCGCAGGTCTTGATAGAGGAGGTTTGTACACAGACTTTCCTAAGGCTTTTGACAGGTTTGATCACGGTGCATTGATATTTAAACTTGACGAATTTGGTCTCTCAAAGTCGTCATTTCTTTTAATACAGTCGTATCGAGAGAATCGACAACAATTTTTACAGCACCGTTATCATAAGGATGCTCCCTGACGGACCAGAATGGTATCGGTACGATATTGATATGGTAAGCGCTCGGTATGCAGAGCCGATGTCGACCCCATATATTTGAGTAGCTCTCACTACATGGGTCGGTACGATGCGGTAGACACAAGGTACAGATTCCACATGTTTTCGAAATACAGGCAATCAGCAAATTTCTCAGTCGACTGCCTGCATTTACCGAGGAGGTGCTATTATTTTTCGGTCATTATGTCTATCGAACTACACAGTTACTGACTGAGAAACGAAAATTTGCAGGACAGTGTAGGAGTCCAGTGCGGTAAAACATTTGTTGCACCGATACCATTCCGGTCCGTTAGAGAGTGGCCTAAGTTACTTGCAAAGTTCTGGCGTGCCACAGGGTTCGACAGTCGTACCGCTGTTTTTCGTAATGTTTATTAATGATGTTTTTGAAAACTTGGATAATAATGCCCACTTCCTCTTGTATGCAGACGACCTAAAAATGGTACCAATTTATTAATACTGTTCATGATTGTGAAATTCTGCAAAAAACCTTGATAGTGTCAATTCCAGGTACATCAACAACTATCTACCCCTTAATACTAGCAAATGTAACCGCATGTCATTTGGCCAGGAAAATAATCTGTACATGTTTAATTATAATGTCGATAATTTTACAAAGTTCGATAAGTACCATATTTTACAAAGACCTGATATTATTAAAGACCTTGGCGTGTATTTTGGTCCTAATTTGTCATTCAATAAACACGTTGAAATGTTAACTACCTCTGCTTTTAGGATTCTTGGCTTTATAATCAGGAACTGCAAATATTTTAGAAATGCTAACATTCATCTGCTGTATGTGACATTTGTTAGATTTCGCCTTGAGTATGCTTCAGTTGTGTGGAATCGAATTTATCATGTAAATAAATATATTCCAATTAAAGAATATTCAGCGTTTTTAAAATTTGTAGTGTACCCTCTTGATTGCATATATTGGATTTCCAAAAAACATATTGTTCGAAATGTCTAACTTATCAAGTCCCACCAAACCACAATTTTTCTACATAAAATTATTAAATCAAGTACACGGTGGGCCAAAGAAATTTCCACATTTTATTTGCATTGTTAGTTCTTTTATTAGTGAGCAGATTTTTATCAAATCAAAGTACAATAATGTATAGGCTTTTAGACAATCAAAATAAAGTGTCGCAGCTGCAATTAATTTTTACACAGGTGGATTTAAAAATATGCCTTACTTTGGGTGTTTTGCAAAAAAAAAGTGAATTTATAATAATTTAATAATTTATTTTTTTGTATTGAAAATCTTTACATTTTGTGAGTATATATTATTTTTATTTTTTTTAAGTACTCCTATTTTTGTCAGATTTTGACCAGTTTACTTAAGTGCACAATAACAAAATTGTATTGCAAGAAATCATATTTTATAAAAAGTAGGCTTTGAAAGTATTCCCGCTGGGGAATATTTCCTATGGCACATTACTAAGCAGAGTTGATTGTATAAAAACCTAATTTTTTCTGAATTTAAGATCCGAAGGGTAGAATGTTTTGAAGGAAATTATTTAGACAGAATCAACTGTGAGCTCTTATAAGAGATGAAACTGAAATTACTTTCCAAAAATATATTGCTCGGATACTACTAGAGATGAGGTACTATTTAATTTAAAACATGCCCCAAAATAAATACGTAAATTGTTACATTTTTCACTTTGTCGCTTAATTTCCTCTACTGGTTGTTTGGTATTAGGAAAATATAGAATTGTTATAAGTATGGCACTGATTTTATTTTCAATATTACTTAGGATAATGGGTGTATTGTCAACAACGTACAAGTTGATAGGGCATTTTTATGATCTTGACATTTACAGAACGTCGTCGTCGTTTTTATTGGTAATTTAAATTTATTATTAGATAAAAGGGAGTTTCCAAATTATATACATCTACATTTTATGGCATTAATGGTTAGTCTGTAAAATGCTTAATTATTTACTAAGAATAAATAATGAATATTAATATATAGCAGCACCATATACAAGGTATTTTCGAAATGATTACTTAACACTTAGGAGCATATAAAGCACGTTAAATAAAAACGAAAACCTTAATAAAGTTTTTTTATAAAGCGCTTGCTACGGGAGCTAGGACTCCATAACGGTGGGTCCCTCAGAATGGCTTTTATTAAATATCTCCAAAACCGTTAAAGAACAAATAATGAAATTTTGTACAACCACTAAACTTTTTATGCTTAAAAAATAGTCATTCCATATGAAATCGTCTAAAAAAATTTTTTGATTTGTTGCTCCACTATTCTAGATTTGGCTTAAACTTTGTGAGAATTTTCTTTTAGGGTTCCAAAGAGGGAAATCCACCGTCATTAAATTTTTTGCATGCGTCAGTTCCCGCCTGCCCGAATTAAAGCATTTAAATACATCATTTTTATGCTTTCAAATTTTTAGCTGTAAAAGTTTTTTCTAACAAAGATATCTACACGTTCAAGATGTCATTTCAAAGCTGAAAGATAGTAGTTTTTGTGCAAAGAATATAAATTCACACAATCAATACCCCCGAAAAATAACACGGTGCTGAAAATACGTGGATTTTACTAAATTTTCATGATTTTTTAACTGACTCCAGTATCTCGACTGTTGAATGCAACCAGCTAATATTTCTTAGAAATCAAGTGCACTTATCGTGGAAGAAATAAAACCTACAATTGACTCGCTCGGCCTACTCTTTATAAAAAAATGTCTGCTTGAAATTTTGAAATTTTAAAAAAATCGCATTATTTAGGCTATAATATGAATGTGTTACGATTTTTGTAACAATGACAATAGCGTTAGAACAGGAGCGTTCTTGTAATTCGACATCGTCAGACGATCTATTAATGAGCAAATAAAAAGTATTATAAATGTCAAACTATAATACTTAGATAATTTGAATGTTAACATACAGTTCTTTGTTCTACAGTATCCATTGATTGCGTATAGATATTTTCATTGATTTGACTCCATACAGTAAAATCCATGGGATATAAATCCGATAATTTTAATGGCCAATTTATCGGAGCATCATTCCCAAGGCCTATCCAGCGATTTGGAAAATTACCGGTTAGCCACTGTGAAAATTGCTGACTGTTATAAGGAGTTGCACCATCGAGCATATATCACAGATTGTCTCCTGGCTAAGAGAATATCTATCTATAGTTACTATAGAAGTTCGAAGTCTCGTTGATAAGAACTCGTGATACATTTCTCCATTTAAATTACCAGGGAGAGTATGATAACCTAGTATCTCATTTCCTAGTGTTACAGCCCAGATATTTATTTTGAACGAATATTGATAATAAATTACTTTTTCGCATGAGGATTCTCTTTGGCCCAAATGTGTTTATTGTGCATATTGAGAACTTCACTTCTTGTAAAGGTAGACTCACCGCTGAAAATAATCTTTGACAAAAACGTGAAATTTTGGTTATGCCTACCTAAAAGCCATTCACAGAATTGCATACGTAAGTCCTAGTCTTAATCTAAAATATCCTGGACTTGTTGATAATGGTAGGGATTCAGTTGATAAATGCGGCGTATGGGTTTGATTTGCCAGTCGCCTTGTACTGATTCTTGGGGTTTCCTCGAGAATATTTAAAATATTTTCTTCATTTCGAGTTCTTTGTCTTCTTCTGTCAATATTTCTGGGTTTTAAAGTTCCATAATCACGTAAACGTCGCTCAGTTGAATGAAATGTTTTATAATTTGGTAGGTTTCTTCTAGAAAATTTTTGTCTGTAGCGTTTTACAGCAGCACGTGTGTTATCATGACATTCGACCAAAGTTTTCAGCATATCAACATACTCAGAAAATGTGTGTATGTATTGACATTTTTATTAGTAATAATTTTACACTTTAATTGTAAGTTAAAATTTTAACAAAACTCGACGTTTCTAGTATTTGTTTTGGAAGTGCGATCATTCTAATGCATAAGTCATGACACACTTTAAAGTTTTCATTTCACTGCCTGTCTATAAAAAACCGTTCCTCTATAATAATTTTAGAGCATTGCTTGAAGTTTTCAACTCCATTTTACCCAAGAACTGTGCGTCCTATCGAAGTACAACAAGAAGTATCTTTTCTACGTAAAAAAATTCAGAAATTTCATAATTTCATGTCAAACACTAAAAAAATGACACATAATAAAATTGGGGGTCATATTTACTCCAGCCCACCCATTTAGATTATTGTGATTTCATATTCTTAACCATATAAAGGTTAGTGGTTGTACAAAATTTCATTATTTGATCTTAGACGGTTTTGGAAATATTCAATAAAAACCGTTATGAGGCTCCTTTCAAACACTTTATTAAAAAACTTTATTAAGGTTTTCGTCATTATTAGACGTACTTTATATGCTCCTAGGTGTTGAGTACTCATTTCGAAAACACCTTGTATATGTCGCTTAGTATTGGTGAAATTAAAAGAATTGACAGAATTCAGTCGTTCGAACTGGTATTATGTGAGATGTTTTTTTACGTCCTACAACAAATCAACGTGAGAAGACACTGAAACAAGTCCGTGGGCCGAGTTTTTGTTGGCCATTCGCGCTGTTCCTGAACGAAATGCGGATTTGAGTTGAACAAATTCAGGAGCAACGAACTTGCTCTTGGCATTGATGCCGGAACGAAACGGGAAATGGGGGTGACGAGAGAGGATTTGTTGCTCGCTGGACAGCTTACGTTAATTTATTTCAGGTTTTCGTTTCAGTTTACGTTTACAGAGTACTTATGCTTTTCTAGCCCGCCATTCGGTTTATTTGCTTCTGTAGCTTTACATTTTACTTATTTACAAAAAAAAAGCTGTACGTTTATTATAGTTTATTTGAATTTAAGAGATTTTTATTTAAAATTTTGTTAAATAATGTTTTATTTTAACATTTTATTTGAGAAAATATTAAATATAATTTTACAATATAAATAAACAATATTGAGCA
Source organism: Rhamnusium bicolor (assembly GCA_029963845.1). Lineage (NCBI taxonomy): Eukaryota > Metazoa > Arthropoda > Insecta > Coleoptera > Cerambycidae > Rhamnusium > Rhamnusium bicolor. The sequence goes on from JANEYF010001760.1 coordinate 1,443,762, forward strand.
TTTATGAATAATCTATCTCGGTCTGAATGTTCTGGTATCTCGAATTAATTCGAATAAGATCACTCTAAATGAGCACTTGCGTCCGAATTCGAATATTAATTTCCAGGACTGGATGTACTCACAACAGGAATTATCGCGTATTTTAATCCAAAATAAAGTGGTGTAAACTTTAGTCAATTAATTTAACTTTTGATGTTCTCATAAAACAAATCCACGGTTTTTACACGTCAAAAATTAAATAACGCAGTCCCTACGACAACAAAGTAAACAAATAATCAGATGAAAAGAAATAATTTTAGGTATTTAGCGCATGTACACTTCATTAGGTGTTTACAATATCATATCTACGTGTTTACAATATTATATCTACGTCGCTACCTCCGTATCTCTACATTAAAGCACAAAATAATATAAATTTAAAAATAAGCAGATGTAAAAAATTAAAAGAGAACATTTTTATCTAGGTTAAGTTAAAAATTACATATGGCCGGTGTGTAACGAAATTAAAGCAGACATTGTTTCCGAGTTGCAAGACAAACACGTATGGTTTAGTGTAGATGAAACCGCTGATGCTAATGGTCAGAACATCGCAAATTTAATATATTGGTTGGGGGATGGATGAGACAGTGGCAATATCAGCCCGCTTAATATCAACAAAGGAAACACATAAACGCAGAAACGATATGTGAAGGTGTGGATAGCAGTCGGGGCGGGAACTACGAAAATAATAAAGGACGATGTTTGTAACGGGTGCAGCTGACGCTGTTTGTAACGGATGCAGGTGACGTTGTTTGTAACGGATGCAGCTTCCTACGAAGGTAACTGGACTGCGCTTAAAATATACTTATTTTAATCTGGTACATGTGGCATATTTATCTTTATGTGCATGTGTTTACACCGGTATTGCGAATCTGCCGCTGATATTGACGTCATGTAATATTCGGTTTCGGACTTTAATGCTCACCAAACCAAACTACCCAATGTAATTCGATGATTTTTTTAGTTTTGTTCTTTTCCCTACATAATCCACATTTGTAATTTATTTTTTTCATTTGGTTAAATTCCTACAGTTCATTTAGTTGTTAGGTGTTTATACACATTTTATTAAATGCAGCTGTGGGTTTTGTCCCTGATGGTAGAAATATGTGTATCACCCTGTATGATAGAATAACTGTTCCTAAATTTGGAAAACTTTTTTAGTTGGTGATTATCTGTAATACCATATACGAAAAAAAATATACATTTTGTAATGTTATGCATTTTTTCTGACTTATTTCAATCCGCTTAGGAAAGTCCTTCTATCATACAGAGTGATACACACTTTTTTACCATCACGGGCCAAGGCCCTAGCTCCATTTAAAAAAATGTAAATAAACACTAAAAACCAAATGAAAAACATAGATTATATAGGGAAAGAACGACAATTAAAAGAATTACATCGAGTAAAAGTTATGACGATTTGAATTTAGTGACAATTTCGAGTGATCTACTTCAAATGAACCCGAATGTATTTCCGCCTTGTTTCAAAAATATATGACCAAGGATGGAGATAGTTCGCAGATTATTTCCAAGAGACTTTCCATAAATACCTATAGATTTTTTTGTATTTATTGTCTTGTATAATGTACAATGTACAGGTATTACTTATGAATAATATAAATTCAATAAGATATAGCCATCCGAGATATACAAATAATTAAGTTTTGAAGTTGATTTTACTGTCTGTTTGACTCTTTTTCCTATACTGAGTGACAACGAGATTAGTCCCATTATAATGCCTCGGTTAATTTTAGGAATACAATTATGAAATTTTAGCATATCATCTGTGACATAAAACGCCACATTTTGCACTTATTAAGTGAAAAATATAACTTCCGGTCCAACTGGAAATAGCAACAACTTTTGATTTTTAAATAGCAACCTCCATATAATATATATATATATATATATATATATATATATATATATATATATATATATATATATATATATATATATATATATGCATATTTAGATTTCACATGAAATTCTCTTTACAACGATGTATCACAAGTAGGTAATTATTTTCAAAATTCGAAAAAGTGAAAAAGCTAAGTTGGCACCTGCAAGACTGTGTTTTCAAAAAATTTACCCAGTAGGCCTTAAATCTGATATATCTCCTTTATTTCTATTGTCGCATTTCAATAAAAGTTTATTTCGTGCAAAAAATCACTATTTTGAATTGGAAAACATTTTTTCGAGAAAACATAAAACGAAAATGGATTTTATTAAATTTTTTAAATGGTAACCATATTTTTTTACTTGCACCAACAAGGCCCAAAATATTAACCTTTCATTTGATGTATAATACGTCTAGTTTCGGTACTAATTTACTTTGAAATTATTGGATTTTTGTAGATGCTATTCTTCAGTTATTTAATGAAACTGTATGTATATATGTATTAAATATTACAAGCGTGCCATGACAAAATGACATTTATTTTCAAACATTTGCCTAAGTTATTATTTGGTAAAGTTTATGTAGTGATTTTTTAATTTGCTTGTGATTTATTTGCTAATATAATTATTCAAAAGTTTTAAGAAAATACAAAATGGTGGTATTTACTCAAAATGATAAGGTGGATATGTTATTTATTTATGGTGAATCAAAAAGAAATGCATATCAAGCTGAAAGGTTACATGCAGAGCAGTATCCTGGAACGCATCACCCTTGTAAAAAATATTTTAAGATTTTAGAAGAAAAATTTTGGGCCCAGTGAAATGAAAATAAAGAAAATACGTTTGTTATTGACGAGGCCACAGAGATTGTTTTAGTATCCGTAGAAATTAATAAAAATGTAAGTACACGTGAAATTGGAAGTGTTCTTGATATTAGCTGAGAATCTGTTAGAAAAATATTGAGAAAACATGGATATAAATCATATAAATATCAACTTCATCAGCACTTATATGAAGTTGATGCAATTGGTTATTAGAAAATAGAAACATTAATCCTAGAATCTTGTTCACAGATGAAAGTCAGTTCACTAACAATGGCGTGTTTAACTGAAATAATTTACGTTACTGGTGTTAGGAAAATTTACATGAATTTAGAGAAGGAAATCCTCAGGAGGGGTTTGGGGTAAATGTATGGGCGGGAATTGTGGGTACTAGGATCATAGGTCCTATTTTATTTCAGGGGACTTTAAATGGAATTGGGTACCTGAACTTTTTGGAAAATCGAATTGACCACTTTTTAGGAGAATTACCCTTGAATTTGAGAAGAAGCATTTATTACCAACAAGATGGGGATCCGCCACATAACCTTCGAGATGTCTCAAATTATTTAGAAAAATATGTTTCAAAGTAGAGTCATTTCGACATGTGGGCTCACAAGATGGCCTGCCAGATCGCCTGACCTAACCCCATGAATTTTTTCCTGTGCGGATACGTCAAAGAATGAGTATATTCATCATCTTCAAGAAACCTCTAGGAGTTAGAAGTCAAAATTCGCCAAGCTTTTGCAACAATAACTGCGCAAATGTTAGAACGGGTGGTAAGGGAAACTATCAGTAGGGCTGTACTGACGTTGAAGGAATGCATTTTGAACAATTGCTATAATTTTGTTTTCTCCTATCTTGTAAATAATTATTAATAAATTCTGTCAATTTTATTTAATCTCCATGTGTATTTTTTTAACAATACCAATTGGTAAATGTAGCATCTATAGAAATCCAATAATTTCAAAGTAAATTAGTACCGAAACTAGACGTATTATACATCAAATGAAAGGGTAATGTTTTGGGGTTTGTGATTAAACGATCTACTCATAGATTGTTTTTCTGAAAGTATACCGGTTTTGTGCATCTTCGATTTTCGTGAAGTAATCCTTCTCAAAAAACAATTTCATAACAAAAGACATGTATTAAAAAAAGCTAAAAAAAACAAATAGGTTGGCATTTAGTTTCTCATCTTGTTTTTCCGTGTCTGTGTCTGTGTTATGCAACTTCAAATTCTCACAAACAAACCGGCTCTGAGACAGAGATCGATAAATTTGCACATTACCATGTTTCAAACTTTTCAAAACAAAACACAACCATAAATCATATGTGTCAGGATCAACACCGCAACTACAAAAGTAATTGTTATTTCAGGTTTCAGGGAATTGAATTTTATATCTTTGTTTGCATTTTTAAAAGGGCGGGGATAGTTTAATTTATGTATTTGCATGTAACATACAACGTAACACTTTATTCACTTGCAAACAATTTTCATGGAATTATCATACTCTGCCTTATATCTCGTCATTCGTGCATTCCAAACTTCTCGTCCTCGGTCCCACAGGAGAATCTACTTAAGGGCGTGGCACTTAACCCGGAAATATTTATTAAATGTTTTATGTTCTCTGTAAAAGCTTTAATTCCGTTAAGTGTAGAAGTTCAAGATCGGTTAATTGAACCATCCTCAATTTCCTTTTAAGCTCCCCTCAGTACTTCTGCTTTGTTTTTTTACTGATAAGTATATTTATTTTCTTTTGTTTGAAATTAGAATCAAATAACATGCATTTTTTTTAGATGGCAATAACAGAAGACCACATAATTTAACAAGTTGTATATGATTCTAGAACACAGGAAACATCATTGATTGTTGTGTAAAAACTCTGCTAAACAGTAATTTAAAATTCCAAATCATTACATTAGGAATTGGGTATGCGTAAATATAGCTATTTGTATGACAAGGGAGAAAAGTGCATAATTTCCTCCCGCATCAATATCCAAGGGAGGAAATGGCACTTTGCTCCTGTGTAATACATATGATTTTTCTACGACCATTTACAGTGTTTTACATTGGTTTTACATATATTTTATTATATTTTCTTATGCATGACAATCAAAAAACCAAATATGTCAAAATGTTATAATAGGTATTTAGATAAGTAAATATTGTTAAAAATCAAAGTACATGGAACGTTGCTAAGGTTGCTTCTTGTTTTCAAAATAAACAAACTTCCAAAAAGTTTATAATAATGTATTCCGAATGTGAAGATGAAGTTCCTCAAGATATTCTGGAAGAAGCAAACGTGGTTTCGTTAAATCTATTACCGTTAAAGTCTCGTGAAAAATATGAAAAGAGTACCAGCTATTTAATTGTTGAATGAAGACTAGGCAAATAAGAAAAATATGTGAAAAAATGGTCCTATTTTACTTTTCCAAAAAATGCGCCGATTTGAAGCCTTCAACATTATGGAGTAAATACAGCATGTTGCGATCTACACTCCAAATTGAAGACAATATCGACATTAAGTTTCCTAAATTAGTAGCTTTTTTAAAAAGGAAATCTGCTGGATATAAAGCCAAGAAAGCCAATACTTTTTCAAGGAAGGATATCAACAAGTTTATTGCAGAAGCTCCAGATGAAACTTACTTACATATGAAGGTAAGATTGATCGTTATTGTTGAATAATAAATAAAAACGTAACGCAGCATTTTTTATTAGAAAGTATATATATGACAATTAAGTGACATTTTAGGCAGTTATCATAAGTGCATTTTCCTTTTTCAGGTTGTGCTTATGTTTGGAATTGCTGGGGCATGCCGTAGCGATGAATTAGTTAAAATGGTACTTGAGAATATCAGTGATAAAGGCGATATTTTGGTGGTGCAAATACCTGACTCAAAAACTAATATCAAAAGGACATTTACAATAACAAATGAGATTTTAAAAGGAGTATCTGTCTTGGATATGTGTAGAAAATATCTGGATTGTAGGTCCCCTAAAATATGTCATTCTAGATTTTTTTGTAACTTATGCTAAAGGGAAATATACACACCAGGTAATTGGCAAAAACACAATTGCCAAAATTCCATACAGAATAACAATATTTTTAAATTTGGATGATTCGAAAGGCTATACTGGACACAGTTTCCGCCGTACTTCAGCTACGTTATTAGTCAATGCTGGAAGTGACATTCTCACTCTAAAAAGACATGGGGGATGGCGAACAAACGCAGTAGCAGAAGGGTACTTAGATGATTGTATTTCTAAAAAATGTGAGGTAGCCAGCCAAATAATTACGGGAGAAAGTACTACTTCAAGTACCAAAAAACGTTGTCTTGCTTTTAAAAATTTTGTTTCTACAAGTACTTCATCAGCGACCAAGACTTTGGAAAACAACAAACAGGAACTGATCTCCACCAGCAGAGCAATCTCCATTAGTAATTTAACTAATTGTACCATAAATTTTAACAATATTTAGTTACTGATGTTAATTTAAACCTCGATTTAAACTGTTTTCAATTTCTATAAATAAAAATAAGTAATAAAAAATCTGTTTCAAAGAAGAGCAATCATTTTCAGGAAGTTTGTGTATCAATAAAAGAAGTCTATACACTACTATTACAGCTATTTGAAGTTTTTACTTGTTTGCTTCCAGAGGGAGCCAAAGTATTTTCCTCCCTAGGGAAGCAAAGTATTTTCCTCTCGAGGGAGGAAAAGTACTACTTTGCTCCCTGAAATGAGGGAGCAAAATAGTATTTTCTATGTAGGGAGTAGAAAAAAAATATTTTGAATTTTTTCAAATAATATAATAAAAAATTTTCGCTTCATATTGTACTCAAATATCAAAAATGAACCATATTATGATATCCAATACCTACTTGGAAAATTTTCATTATATAAAATTTCAATTATTAATTTTGATTTTCAAAAAAAATTGAAATAAGTCCGCCATATTTTAAAGTAATGTCAAAAATTTTGATTTATCATATTGGAAACATCATGCACAATCAGAATATGTTAAGATATACAGGATATTCAATTTAAAAATTCAAGATTGATGACATTTCGGGTGAAACCGGAAGTGGTATTGATAATATATGTTCTTTAAAATAAGCCCATTTATTTCTCATACGTGAAAAATTTGAACATTTTATTACAACTTTTAAAAAAATGGCTGACTGATACATGATCCTGTTTACATCCAGTGTACTGCATTCGACGCGTGTTTCGCCAACCAAGTTGTATCATCAGCGTAAATATTGTAATGGTCAAGTATGCTAAAGTCCGTTTACAATGTAAAAAGGCTAGGGAAGTGATAAATTGGTGAGGTATTAGCGCGGCAGGCATGGTTACCTCGAGCATTCACTGTGCTCTTTTACAACGACAGAATAGCAAAACGGTTTACTGCGCTTCTACATCACACTGATGCCTCCGGCCTCTTTACATTGTGAGCGGACTCTACTGGACCGAGTAACTTCATTCTTCACTTATAATCATCTTGTTTTAAATGTATAGAATCCCCTTTAAAATCCCTTCTCTGATTCAATTTTTGTCTTACTTTATACTTGTATTACTTTTGGTGCCTAAGTAAAACACAATTTAGCAGGCCTTTGTTTCATTGCTTTCGATTTGTGAATTACTAGTAATATTATTCACCTGCTTTGAATAATACGTTCACATGAAACTTAGAGAATTAGACTTCACATTATGATCGAATACAGCGATGTGGTATGGACACAAGATCTTTGTCGTTTATTTAACGTCAAATACTCAGACTGTAACTCGATCAACAAAAAGCAAAATCGAGAAAAAATTCAGGAATACTGATAATGTATAGAATTTTACCAAAGCGTGATCGTCCAAATTTGCTAGAAGATACCAAACTGAACGATTTATTGGATATGGAAGAGAATCTACACGGTAGCATTCGTGATGTTGGATTGGATTTTGATAATACTTTATCTCGTGTGAAAACCGTCTTAAAATAATAAAATAGCTTCCTTACAGTAAAACATGAACCTTGTATAGGAGTTATCTTAAGAAAATCCAAATCGAGAGATGATGTTTTGTCAACAGATGATAGATATGTGCAATGCGGATTATCTTTTACTAAGAAACATTTTATTTTCTGAGGAGCCTACTTTTCAATTGAATATTGGAAAAATCCTCATTGGATGCTGGTAAATCACACCTAGTATCCATTTCCCCATAGCGAATAATTAGGCTCCAGTAAAAAATCTATTTTCCATTTAGGATATTATCAAACCCAAGACGGCCCCCAACTCGAACATTTGTTCTATTTTTCTTTTATGTTTTCAATAAAAGGTTTTAGCATAACTATTGTTTTACAAATAGTAAGCTTGCGATTGCCCACTAGTAAAAGATTTTTACCAAATCAATGGAAATCCTTCTTGAGGCTGTCGCGTATACGATTTGCAGACCGGTTTCTGGTTATTGCCAGTGTCAGTGCGATGTAGGTACACGTAACGTCAACAAGGAGGACTTCAAAATCATAAATCTCCATGTGATAGTGGAGTACTAACGAGTTAATGGTAACTTCGTCTACCAATGTCAATCGCCATGTAATAACGCTAAATGTAATAACCACTAAATCAGATAATTGGAAAACAATTCCTTTGCAGGAAAAAATTATTGTGCTTTCTATTGTACAAATTTATTTGTGGAATTATAAAATACTTTTAATAATGTAATATAATGTAATAATTTGTCATGGTATAATAGTGTAGTTGTTAAAATATGAACTTTTTAATTTGGTTGAAAATTCGAAATAAAAAGTTTTAAATTTCGATAAAGTACCTATACACACAAAAGTCATTATTTAAACAGAACAAGGCTTATTCATATAAGAATATAGGTAACTGCATAGATATTACCAGAGAACTAAAATTGTAGGATCGAAAATTTGTGCGGGTTCCAAAGTTCAGGCGTATGCAGGCACAAGTTAATGAACTACATATTTATACACAAAAATTAATACTAATATCAGATAAATGCAAAATAACTCATTTGATCGAAAATATCCTTCCCTACCTTTGTAGACATTTTTTTATAAACCTGTCGAATTTTAAAACAATTTTAATAATTTAATATTTGCCAGTAAGAATGGAATAAACTACAGTCATTAAAACATGAACTTTATGATTTGGTAGCAAACCCAAAATAAAAAACTGTTATAAATTTCAAAAAATACCTATACTTACACAAAAATCAGTATTTAAGCAGAACAAGAATTAATCATAATATCAGAGTATAAGTAACTCCATTGGTATCCAGAAAACAAAAATTATGGAACTGATTGTATAATTTGACAATTTGCACAGGATCCTCGGTTTGGGAATGTGTACACATGAGATGCCACAGTTAAAATTATATGTATACATATAAGTTAACACTAAAATCATACTTTTGTAAAATAATTTCTTTGACGGAAAAAAGATTTGTATATACTTGTATATCTTTTTTATAAAGTTGCAGAATTATAAAAAAAATATAATTTAAAATTTGCTAGCAGGTATGGTATAAACTACAGTTATTTTGAAGTATAAACTGTTTGATTTAGTGCCAAACTCAAAATGAAAATCGTCGTAAATTTAGACACATGATTTAAACAGAACAAGGGTGGGTTATTCATATTAGAGTATAGGTATCTACCAACAAATAATAATACGGAACCGAGTGTATGGTGCCACAATCTGCTCAGGTTCCTCAGCTAAGGTGTATGCACACACAAGGTGCCACAGTTAATGGTCTACATATACATACACATAAATTAATACTAAAATCTAATATTGGAAAATAATTCCTTTGCGTAGAAAAATGCTTGTACCCATTTTTGCAAAAAATGTTTATCTCTTGTGGAAAAATAATACATTTTTAATAATTTAATATTTATCAGTAAGAATGGTATAAACTAAAGTTGTTAAAATATGAACTTTTTGATTTTGTTGTAATTTCAATAGAACAAGGATTATTATATCAAAAAGTTAGTTTATTTATTAAAGTTTATTTCAAACTCATTTGCAACACAAAAAACGTCGGCTTCTTTGATCCCTTTACTGCCGTCAATGGAACCGCCGTTTTTTATGTTGCGAATAAGTTTGGAATACACTTTAATTGCATAGACATTTACCAAATAAATTATATTTTCTTGCTAAAATGTTACCAAGAGTAATGAATAGAGAAAAACTTTACGAGAAAACGTTTTACCTATGTAATGCCAGTGTAGTCCTAATATCCTAATTCATCAGTATAATCAGTACTTGGCTAAATTATAAAAAAAGTCAAAAAGTTAATCATTCTGAATCTGCAATACATCAAATAGTGAAATATTAGTCGATGTGACTTTAACTACTCACAGTTAACAACAGTTATTTATGGCAGATTTTGCATAAGAAAAAATTATAACAAAACAGTTATTGATTATATGGTATTGGTATTACATGCAACTTTTTGTTTTAAAATTTCTCCCTATTCATTAAAATAAAGGTACTTTACTCTTGGTAAAATTTTATATTTTCTTCATTTCGAAATACACTGTATATTAAATTGTAATTCTGAATATGGCTGACAAGTTTTCAGATTAAGCAGCAGTTTTTATAAAGAATAATTTTTGTCAAAAAATCAAAAATATAAAATTTCATCCATGGACACACGTTATATGCATGTTTTAAACTATGTAATAATAACTTTAAATCACGTAAATTTCTTTTTATGTGAGGATGGTAACACCCAGTATTTATAGTACTCTATGATATAATAATATTTTTGAGTTTTTTATATCACTGCGTATATAATATACCTTTTCAAAATTGTTTTGTCATGATTTATTAGATTTAGAATTAAAGGAAACTGTATTATGTGCTGTAATACCTCTAAACTACACAATTTTGTCTACATTGTTACAATAGTTGGTACTTTAGGCACTAATTTAATGATGATGTTTTTTTCAGTTTCAATTCTTTAAAAAAAATATATACGTTTTTTCTTTCTTGCACGCAGTATTGTTAAATATTTTATTGCAAATGTTTTAATTGAAACATATCGTTTTGTCTTCTATAAATGAGGGCAACAATTAATTCAACATCACTGACCTGAAGATAAAGTACCTACCTATTTTCATTTGATGAGACCGTGAACTCTTGTGCTGAACGCCTTTGTGTTAATTATGGCTGTGAAAACAACTATTATTTCCATAAATCAACAACTTTCTGACTTTACAAATGGACGCAATTATTAATTAGCTAAGACATAGCTAATTAATAGGGGACACGCTGGACAATTAAATTATTGGAACTAATAAACTCAATATTTCTTTCTAAACGTGCGTATTTTTTATTTACAAAGTGTCAGTAAGAAAAATTATGTAAATAATTATGTACATATAGGAGCAGAAAACAAATTAATCCAGGCAGATCATAGAACGTCATTCTTTTATGTTGCTTATATTTATCACGGTAATATTTTTCGTGAGGCAGTTGATAAAGTAGTATAAACGGTTTACTTTTGTGCTTTATTTCACAGAGTGTTCCCATCCAAAATACTCTTCCCTTGTGTCCAAACTTGAATGATTCATGTATGCTTTCTAAGTGGGATCTACGTTGCCATACCTAGGTAAGAAGTTCGTATCTGACATTAACAAAAATAGGGTTACTGTCGTAATCACAATCATCTAGAGTATATTCGGGAAAACTGTGAAATTGTACCTTCCCTTTTAATGATTTAAAAACGTTAATTGTATTAGGTTAGGTTAGGTTCTCAGGCGATCAGCAGGCCTAATGTGGCTCGCTCCTATTTATATTTTACCCAGTAAATTCAGGTTCTTAATGAAACTGACAACTTATTGAGTGAGAGTGTGTCCAAATCTTCTGGCAGCTATTGCTCTTTGCAAATTATAGAGAATCGGATCCTCTCCACAGCGGAACAGGTGCATAAGTTTATGCAGATGATAGTTTAATCAGTAGTGCCCAGTATATAGTCTAACCGGTGAAAGAAGGCCCCCGGAAAAAAATGTTCTTTCTGCATTCTACTCTCCATAAAGAGTAAATGAAATAAATGAATTAGTGCATGACAGTTTTTTGTGATTGTTTGCATCCACAACTACTCATTGGAAAATATACTATCCAGAAGGTTTAGTGCCATATCCCCAAAAAAACAACTATGCAGCTACGGACACGTGTTTCGGAGTTATTGCCCCTCATCAGCGTAGCGTAGTTAAAGAATTGGATCTAGGATGGGATAGATCAGGAACAAGAACTAAAAAAAGCTGGAAAGTACAGTACACAGTACTCAATTAATGCCTTCATGTTCCCATGTGCCACAATTAGGACCTCAATGAGCACAGTCAACACACAGAGCTCTATGTGAACTGCTCCTAACTCCGAAACACGTGTCCGTAGCTGCATAGTTGTTTTTTTGGGAATATGGCACTAAACCTTCTTTATTTTGTTTTGACCCCAATAAATCTATATTATGATATACTATACTTCCAGTATATGGTTTTGCAGAGAGCTAGCGACCAGAGCTACCAGTCATTTTATTGTTTTTGCTTAAATGATTTCTGACAGTTCCATATCATTTTAGAGTTACACTGGTAGAAGCTACGAGCTTTTATAGCTACTTGGCTATCTGAGAAAACTTTTATTGATCTGTGTGCAGGATGCGTGTATTCCAGCCTTCGCACTTACAGTTCAATGGCATGAACCTCAACTAAAATATAGTTGCATTAGTACTTAGGCTTGAAGATATCCTCACCCAAGGGTGAGGATATCTTCAAGTACATAGCTACAGACCAAGGTCTGTAGCTATGTACCCCTGCTCCTGTTCCCTCGGAAGTTTTGGAGGCGTCTGTAAAACAGAAATTGTCTGCCTTTAAGGTTGCCTTTATTCCGATCCCACTCATTTCTTTCGGGAAACATATTGATTGTTGCAGTCTATACGTTGCACACCTGGCCTATCTTTCCAAATACATATGAATGGGGACAGTCCAGGAGGATTTCCATTGCAGCTGACGGTGTAGTGCTAATTGCCTCCGGTATGATCAAGCCTGCTAATCTCCGCAAACCAGAAAGTCTGGCTTTGATTTCCCACAAATGCGACGACATGCCATAAGGACAGTATTACTTTGTGGATTACCTTTTCCAGATGGGTGTTCCAATTAAGTGATTTATCTCGAGTGATCCATAAATATTTCATCTCCTCCGAAAATTAAATAGTGTCACCGAGGAAGGTGGTCTTAAGTCCTCCAGTTTCGAGTGAATGGTACTATTGTCACGTAGGGGCTTATCGTACGGCACGAAGGGGTTGGCCACCCTCAAATGTTACGTAGTAGCTTTGGCCTCCTCCCAAAATGTCACATAATGACGTTGGTACCTTCAAAAGGTAGCCTCCATCATATGCCACATAGGAGTTGACCATACCATCGCTTCTTACGTTAGTTTAGATTAATATGAAGCAACATTAAATGTTCAGTTATTAAAATGTTTACTGATTTAAATATAACTCGCTTGGGAACGGAGAGGTATTTTTATATTTTTTAGCTGTAAGTGCAAATAGCTAAAAGTTGTACTGTTTTTTAAGGTTTCACAGACATCTGCTCCCTGTCACACTAGTTGCTTACTGCATTAAGTGTCTCTTGAAGGGTATTAGGTACTACCCTTTCAGAATTTCTTCTAACCAGTTTGACTAGATCGTCTGCATATGCTGCTAGAACCTCCCACAATGTGACAATAGCCACGAGGCCGTCCACAAGGAGTGACCACAGAGGGGGAAAAGAACTACACTTTGCGGGCATCCTCTAAAGTTCACTGCTTTTCCTTGTAGAGACGTTGAAATGGTTCTGTTTGATAGTATGGCACGATTTTAGTCTCGGTTCGATCATTTCCTCAGATAGCCACTGCTACATGCAAGGAGTCGAGCAATGCATTGTTAAATGATCCTTCAATGTCGAGAAAAGCGTCCACCGCAATATTCTTCATTCAAGAATGCGGAATTTAACGTAAGAGATAGAAATTGTGGACCATCAATACAGTAGTTGCTCGGAATCAACTAAATATGTATGCTAAATTCATTTCGAAACGAAGATTGTCCAGATTTATGGGGGTTCTTATGGCCCCAGATATGCAAACGAAAATGTTGAACATGCTGAACATGATAGTTCCTTCTATGATCTTCATGAAGAGCACTTTTTCATTGAACTGTGACAGCCGCCCTAGAAGTGTTTCGTCATTATTTTGTTAATATATTTAAACTGTAAACGATGAAGGATAAATGTGTTTTCTACAGTTTTACAATAAATACCTGCAAATGTTAATTAAAATCTAGAGAATAATAAATAACTTACATTTTTAAACAATTTTACTTGACCTACATACCTGAAACTCATAATTAGTTCTAATATAATAAAAGGAAATAAAATACCAATTTGTAAATTGGCTAATAAACGTAGAAGGAAATGAAGGACGCCTTTCCTCCCTACGGGAGCATTCATCAGTTTACACTATATAATTATGCTATAACGAGGAACCTGTAAATTGTAATGCATTGAGGGTATTATTGTGTAATATTAGTATCCTGTTATAAAGATAACAAATTAAATCATCTCTCTATATATATATATCATAACGTTTTCATGCAAAAAATATGTATTTACAATTTATATTACTTCATAAAATGTGACTTCCTGTTTAGCAATTTATAAACTTATTAGTTTATGTTTTATAAATAATTTTTTTAACAATTAATAATTATTTGAAATCAGTAATTTAATTTCAATGATGCACAAATTTTCATAATATTTATAGGTGCTTAGATTAGAAACTGGGTGCTACAATTTAAATTTATATTTAAGTTATTTTAGTCTAAATGTTTTCATTTAATCCGTTGTGGTGTACTTTTTTTATCTTACAATTAATATTTATACTATTTTGTTTTTGATAAGATAATATAACTGTTGAGAATTACATTTGTTGAGAATTAACAAATTTTTGCAGCTTGTAAAAAAAATGGTTTAGAATGAGGAATCCCGTCAAAAAGTGTTAATCAGGCAGTGCGGGAAACCAGTATGGCATATTTCAATGCCAACTGGAGGAGAGCGCAAAACCAAAATTCGCCAAAATATTTCTATGTGAGAATATATATCTTACAGACTTATGGTTCGAGGTTTAACTACTGTAGGAGACTTCAATCCAATAATTAATGCTGGGAAGTTAACGCAGCAGTTGATTGTTGATTATTACTGTCGCATCGAAGGCGACAGATTGAAATTCATCCGTAACCAACAGGTGAAATTGCGAGTAGATACATACGTTGGTCTTGCAGATGCTTTACATGTAAAGGCCGACAACGGAAACTTAAAGGCTGGACGTGTTGTTATTTTACCTTCATCGTTTAATGGCAGTCCTCGAAACATGATGCAAAATTATCAGGACGCAATGACCATTGTAAGAAAATTTGGTAAGCCAGACATTTTTTTGACGTTTACATGTAATCCTGTATGGCCTGTAATTACAAATAGCATACATTCTTATGAAACTGCTAATAATAGGCCAGACGTTACTGTTCGCGTGTTTCATGCAAAAGTAAAGGAACTCTTGCGTTTAATTAACCGAAAACAAATATTTGGCGAAGTACTAACATATTTGTACACTGTTGAGTTCCAAAAGAGAGGTTTACCTCATGTTCACCTAGAAAAGTCTAAAATGTATAACTGTCCATAAGAAACACATCCTCCATTTTGAGGGTATAATGACGAAATTTTATGATGTACTACACCAAGAAATTTAAGGAGGTGCTGTAACATGAAACTTTCGTCACTCACTTGCATTTTCCAATACACCCGCCGTCGAATTTTGACGGGGTTACGCTAGTAATATTTATTACTCTAAAACAATAAGCATATACTTTAAAAAAAATCAACTAATATACAGAATTAATCAATATTTAATTGGACCACCCCTCGATGGCAGCAGTGATGTAATTCTCCTTGGCACACTTCGGACCAACATGCTGATGAAATTCTGGGAGTAGCTTCCCATTCTTCTAAAATCGCATCAGCCAAATCAACCAAATTATTCGCCGCATCTTTTCTTTGCTTCTGCTTTACTTTCATTCAACTTCAGATATAAGGGTGGCCATCCAGTCTTTCGATATAGTGTGTCTTTAAAAGAAGCCGTCAACCAAATATTGAGCATAAGCAACAGCAATTCCTCTAATACATTCACAGCTCTGTATCTCTCAGCATTCAAATTCCTCTTTCTACACAACTAATTCAGTTCTACCATTCATAGCCAAGTTATACCTCGACCTCCAAACGCAACCTTTGTTTTATTATTCTCTTCCACATACTTCATTCCTTTTTCCACATTAAAATCCGTGTATTGGAACAATCTGAATTTGCTTTCATCTGAAAACAAGCATCCACTCCACTCTTCTATCTCCCAGTTCAAATGTTCTTGTATCCAAATCAGTACGTCTCCTTGCACACAAATTTGATTCCTATTATCGTGATTACACTGATCAGTACACGAACCCACCCGTTGTTAATAATTGCCTGATAGTCCTCGTACACCTCTGACTAACAGTTGTCATCAGAAAATTATCGTTTTTTACCGTAGTTCTCCTTCTCAGTGGCGATAATTTACTAAAAGTTTTAGAAGTTTTCTTATGAATCCAATGTTAAACAATATTCTTAAGAAAAGGATATACAGGCTGTTTTCAAAATAGTAGGCAATAGTGTTTAACAAAATTTACGTACAAGCCAAATTTAAGTGATATTGATCATCAAGATGCCAGTTGGACTTCCAAAAAATGCATCTATTGGGAAAAAAATCATATTTCGAGATCTAGGGCTACAACTTGAGGAATTGTAAAAATCTCTAGAGGAATCTGATCCATCACACTCACCCAGGCTTTATGGTTTTACCGTTAGAAGTGAAATAAAAAATGCATTCTTCCAAATGGGCACTTAAAAATTTTGGAAAATTTGCAAACTTTCAATCCTAACCTTATTTTATTTAATTGAAAAGAATATAATATACCCAATAAAATCAGCTCTCAGGAATTGAAAAAAAAATTGTAATCGATTGTGGCATTGGGAAGTTGCTATGGGTCAAACTCGACTGGACTTAGGCGGAGATATGTTTCGAATGTTGACTAGTTTATAAGTGTTTCAGTTTGTGCATAATCCCTTGTACTGAGATTATTCAACTCTGTATCGTCTTCATGTACAGAATTATCAAATCCCCCAAAAACTGGAAAATAAACTCTAGCGTGATGAACCTGTAAATGGTAAATGCAGTTATTTAATAAATTAGTGGAATAAAGGATAAATAATACTTCCGGTATTTTTGCCTTATTGTTTATAATTATTACTTTCTTATCTTATACTGATAGAGAAATTATTGACGTCGTGACATAAACCAAATTCTAGATTATCATGAAAACGAATGTTTTGACACCGAAAAATAGAAAATTTATCTAAATTGACAATCATTTGTTATGACCGCATCTACTAAAACACGTCTCAACGTGGAAATCTAAACTTTTACATATAATATCTGTGACGTGCAAGGAATATCATTGAAATTGGTGTACCAGGAATAGCAATGTGCCGTGGGAAATATTCCCCGGCGGGAATATTCTCGAGCCGGGAATATTTTCGGGATATTCCCGAGGTACTCATAAATTTTCCAAACGTGGGAATATTCTATTTCGTCTTTGGAGTGACCCCACCCAGTCTCATAACTGGCGCCTACGTCATCAGTTTGACAAGACACGCATGGCATAAGTAAGGCGAAACAACAACAAACAACAGTAATATTCTGGTATCTAGTGACAATGTCGTTTGTCGTTGTGAACGCTTAAAAACTCTATACCCGTAAAGTACATGAAACCGAAATTTATGTTGAATGCAATGCACATAATTTTTAAATTCCCGAGAACGGCACATTACTAACCAGGGAGGACATATTGGGGACTGAGAGAAAAGGTTTAAAATTAATTTAATTCGATTTAAAAAACCGCTACCAATTACTTGGGGATCAGAACTTCCTCACCGTAGTAAAACTCGACTTGAGGTGGCGTTTATAATAAAAGTAATTTTTGACGTTTCAAAAAAAGTCACATTGTGCCGTGTCAAAAACGTCACTCTGACGTTTCAAAACAGTCACATTTTTTGACGTTTCAAAAAAAGTCACATTTTGACGTTTCAAAAAAGTCAAATTGGTGGAATGTCACTAATATTTTTTTTACCGATTTTGCTCATCAACGAACTAAATCTCATCATTGACCTCTAGAATGTGTGTACCAAATTTGAAAGCTTTATCTCAAAAACTGTAGCTGCTATCGAGAACACAAACACACAGACAGAAAATTTTTTCTGTCTAAAATTTTGTGTATCGTCATAATTCGTCGAGTTTCTTCCAGAAATGCAATAAAAATTTTCAAAATTTTATTCATGAATACATAACTTCCTCACGTTGAGGGGCGAGGAAGTAAAATGAAGTCGACCTCGGTAATATTTACTCATCATATCCAATTTGAAATGAATAAAAAATATCGTATTATTTCGTTTTATTTCATTTATTTCGTTTGTCTCGTTTATCTCGTTTATCTAATTTGTCTTATTTGTCTCGCTTGTCTCATTCATTTCGTTTATTTCGGTTATCCCATTTGTCTCATTTGCCTAAGTCGTCTCATTTGTCTCATTTATCTCATTGGTCCCCTTTGTTTCATTAGTCTCATTTATCTCTAATTTATTTCTTTCAGGTTAATTTGATTATGATGATGAGAATGTATTGACGTAGAGCACCCAGCCGCGACCAATTTTTTATTTATGTCTCTTCTTATCAGACAAGAAGTGATTAAAACGCATAATTCGCGTACTTAATGTTTTACTTATTGACATATTTTATTCCATATTTGATATATTTTAATAAATGAAGAAAGAAATAGAGCTTTCGTCAGGTTTCAGTTACACTCGCTATATTTTTACCAAATTTTTTTCAAAAAAGAAAAAAAATGCATGGTTCCATTTTAAGAAACCACATTTCTAATTAAGTTAGAATTTTTTTTGTATTATTTCACTTTGTACAATTGTACACACTTTCCAAATTGTTCGTGATATTAATTACTTATATCACAGAATATTCTGAAAATACCAACGACCTGCTCTAGTTTCTGATCAGGTTCAACACCACCCTATTTGAACATACACAGACCAAAGCCAGCTCTTTTTAAATATTCAAGAGCAATTAATCCTTTCAAGGACTCTGTAGAATTGCCTTCTTTCAATTGTTAATGCGCGCCCCCGTTTCAGTGCACTCTGACTCGTAAAGTAATGATGGTTTATTTTAGAATTCTATTTGCAAACACAATTGTCTACAGATGGATCCAGAACCCATTTTATGAGTACGATGCCATTGACATTCTGTAATGGTTTATTGTATACTGATTTACTGCTTTTCAATTAAGCTTTCTGAATTTAAGCTATATAAACATATGTCAGTACTAATTCTGGATGCAGTCATAATGTTTTTAAATATAAATCGAACCGGAGAAGATCAAACGTGTATGTTTATATTTTTATGCTTAATTAATCTAAATTAAGTTTTTTCTCTGTGGAAAATAAAACAACAATCACCTACCTACTTAAAAAAATGTTTTCTTAACCGCCTCTCTAGTCAGCGAAGCAACTTCCTGAACATCATAGGATTTTGAAAAACATTCTCTATAAGGAAGTTATAAATATACAAACGTTATTGGCGTGAGTTTATCCATAATTTTAACAACTGTCGATTTAAAACTCTGTTATGTTGTTTTAAAATTTTATATGCCATAAAATAATTATATAAAATTATATATAGTGATTACGGACTTCTTTATTGGTGGAAAGAGGCCACATTTTTTGTTTGTATCCGTTAGTATCTTCAGATCTAGTACCTAAAATTTGTAATTTTCCTTGTTTTGCTTTTCTAACTTTTCATTCTTAAATCTTTGTTAGTGTTTTACACCTGGATTCAACACTGTTTCATGTTAGGATAAATACTGGCAATTACCAGATGCTACATCTAGGTGCAATTATAATACGAATATTGAAAGGTCTTTAGAAAGATGTTTTAAAACGCTTTAAAACACCTCTAGTCTAATAGTTGATTGTAACCGATCTTTAAAATCATTTTTGATGTTGATAACTTTTAATATTGTAATTTACATGTACAAGAAAATTACATTTTGTAGAAACCAGGACACGGGCACGGAAGTCGCTCTCTATTTGGAACTGCGTTCGAATCACAGCTTCGGCAGATGGCAATGTTGGAGGGAATGGTTGTGTATACACGTTTTTTCAAAGCGTAATTTCTTCTCGCACAGGATTTGGGAGTTGTCTAATTTATGTACTATGTATTTATGTTTGTGAAATAAAATTTATTACACATTTCCCCATTTTTCATTTACAGTTTCTTCAATGACTCGCTTGCAATATGACAACTAATTTTTTGTTGTTGTTAAGTATTGTAAGTGATTTAAGATAACTTAAACAGTTTGAGTTGTTATTAATAATCAGCGGTTTACCGTTTGTCTTCTTGTTAAAGAGATGGCAATCCAAGTGATTGACAAATAAGTTGACCTCCTCTAAAGTTACAGTGCAGAGTACCTCAGAGCTCTGTACTAGGACCATTTTCTTCCTCATTTATGTCAATAAGTTTAAGCAGCTTCTTAACCACAAATAAAGGGTCCAGCAATCGATACCGGTGGATTTAAACCAGCTGGCGTATGGTTATTGGTGCTATGTGAGAAATATTATAGAGAAAATTTTGGAGTTTGGAAAATGTACTTTTATTAATTTAAGTTAAATTATATCTTTCAAATGGTCGCCATTACATTATAAACATTCTTGACACCATTGGATGAAGTTTTTAATTACTTTTCGTAATAAATCATGCTCAGTGTCCTTAACTTCAACTCGAATTGCACTTGTAAGTTCTTGAAATGTGCGTGGATGGTGATCGTAAACCTTTACTTTGTGGTCAAAAACAAAAAAAGGGAAACAATAATAAATATACAAAAGGTGCCCAAAGTGAGATCCATTCTTTTCAATACACAGTTCACATCTCCGAATTAATGACTGTCGAACCAATGCCAACTGATGCTAAATTTGACATAAGTCATCGCACACAGTATGTATGCGGTCGATTAATTCATCTCTTGTATTGACTGGACTAGAATACGCTTTTTCCTTCAAAAAATCATGCAAACAAATCTAATGGTGTAATGTCAGGTAAACGTACTGGCCTTGCTACAGGCCCACCACGCCAAATCCACCGTCTTGGATAATTAGCATTCAACCAGTTCCTAACTTGTAACCGTAATGTGCTGGAGCACCATTCAATTGGAGCCAACTATTATGCCTCACGTGTAAAGGCAAAATATCTGGAATATTTTCATCAAGGAATTCAAAAATGATGTTATCTCCAATAATTCCGAGCCATACAATTACGATAAATTCGTGTTGAAAATGCGTTGGTCTTATTGCACGAGGATTTTCAGATGCCCACACGTTATAATTATGAAAATGTACAACACCTCGGTGGGTAAACATTGCCTCATCTCTCCATAAAATTACTATATCTTTTAAATGCATTTAGCAACCACTGACAAAAATTTATACGATAATCATAATCACCTGGCATTAATCCCTGAACTGGTTGTAAATGGAATGCATGTTGGTGATCTTGGCGTAAAGCCCTCCATAATATTCATGTATCGTGAGGCACTTCTAACACTTGTAGTAGGATTCTGTTGAAACTCTCTAAGAATCCGCATAATTCCTATCCTGTTGTTATTATTGAAATTCCTGTTTTGTTCGTGATTATTCCTTCCAATACCATGTTTCGTAAAACGTAAATGAGTTTGGACAAAAACGCTTGGGTCTGAACGCCTTCTCTCAGGATAACGTCGATGATATTCTCTCGATGCCTCTCCTGAATTACCATCACATAATCCATAAACAAAATGGATATCGGCGTATTATCGATTCTAAATACTCTGGGCATTTTATACAATAATTTACCTAGGTATAGCTTGTATTTACTAGCCTTAATAAAATTTGACAATTCAGATTGTCATTAAATATTTATCTCTTTATTACTTTTTTCATAGCACACTTAACATGATTTAGAAAATCAATACTTCATAATGAACACTAATACGTGAGCCCAATCTATTTTAAATAAAATTTTCTCGAAAATGATGCATCTTATCGACTCTGACTAAGAGTACATCATTTATGTATTATTGTCTGTAGATTCTAATCCCCCTATTGATTTGATGAAATTTCTATCAGAGAAAAAATTATTGATAAAAAAATCGTCAAGAACCCCCCCCGAGACGCCGCTGTTTATTTTATATAAACCAAAGTACATGTAATCAAAGTACATGTAATCAAAGTACATGTAATAAGAGGTATTTGGTGAAACAATCATCACATAAAAGTATATTCGAATACGTTCAACAGTTTTTGAGATATTTATAAAAAAATGGTTTCCCCCTAATCCTTTATTGGGGTGTAGCTCCCTTAGGAAGCGATTCGGAGTATAAGTTTACTAGAAATTTTCTGCCTAAAATAACTTTTTCTACAACTTTCTAAAGTCCTGGGATTAAAAACTGAAACACCCTGTATAGTGTTTTGTAGGCACATTTTTGTACTTTATAAATGCTATAAATGTCTTAACTCCCATAATATGACCAAAAATGTATAATAAACGTATTCTATTGTGGTTTTATTTTAAGTTTCGGCTATGGTTACAAAATTAAAATTATAGAGCATTGAATATTTATTGATAGTCGTACCCCATATATTAAATATTTCGCCATTTTAATGTACGCCGAAACTATTCGCACATAAAATGACAAAATAATTTGCGATATTACATACATGTCCACATTAGCATTGTTCGATTATATTTTACCTACATTTACACGTTGCAATTTAATTGCGCAATGTCTGTTTTAAAATCATTAAAATTCAATAGGAACATTTGCGGATATCTTACAACAGAAAATACATACATTTGCTGCATTATTGACCAATAATTTATTTAGTATTCTTTTAAAAAACAAGTAATTTTGTGTGCATGAATAATTATTACTAAATGCATACATTTCTTCTATGTTATTTTGTTATTTTAATTACAACAGTGAAAATATAAACGTTTTAAAAGTAAAAGCCAAGTCTGTGATTATAATGGTTAGAAATGAACTAGAAAGACCGTATAATTACGGTATTTGAAGTTCCGTAATTGAATATATCAGCTTACAGCGGAGAGGAAAAACCGGAAAAATACCTAATTGAAATTTTATGCCAATCAACTGCAATTGACAAGTTGAATCTGTATTTTCACTTTAATTAATTAGTGCAGTAAAAATAAATTATGACCTGGGCAAAATTGCAACACAAATGATTCTTCTTGCATTATACTGTGTGAAGTGTCTTTTTTAACATATTCAAAATCCCCATTAATGCCGGCTCAGGAAGTCAGTGAAAATCCAAGATGGCGGCTGAATTTTTCTTTTTTTATTAAAAAATTTATAACTTTGTATAACTTTGTATTTATAATGTATAACTTGGCAAAAATGTTTAAAATACAAAGATAAAAGTATAAAAAATAATCATTGACTTTACTTAATTTCTTTTTCAAAATGGCGGCTATTTAAATAATTAGGTATTTAGTTTTCAAATATTTAAAGGCCACCATTTTGGAAAAAATGTGCACTCAAAATAGGTCTTATTATGTACTAAAGCATGCCATTTACATTGTACTTTTGTATTACCTTCATACGAATCGTTAAATATATATAACATTCACAGGAAGTAAGGAAATGTTTCTCACTAATAAGGGAAACAAGCAGAAAATAATTACTCTAATCGCTGAAGAAATACGACAACAGGGATGTTCAGTAATTCATGCAGTTAATGATGCTGATGTTGACATTATTAAAACTGCAGTGGAATCTTCAAAAATTAAAAATACAACAGTGATAGGAGAAGACACTGACCTATTGGTATTGCTGATTTATTGGTGTAATCAAGCATACCACAAGCTGTTTTTCAGAAGTGATAAAAAACCTTCCAAACAGAATAACATTTATGATATCAATGCCATTAGATATTCGCTCGGAAATGACTTAGCGAACAGTCTATTCTTTATACATTCATATACAGGATGTGACAGCACCTCCAGAATATTCCATATTGGAAAGCAATCAGTTTTCAAACGTGTTGTTGAAGATCAATACTTTCGTGAACTTGCACTATCGTTAGCTCAACAAACCTTAATCCCAGTCAGGTTGAAGAATTTGGAAAGAAGATAATGGTATGTATTTTTGGTGGAAATCCAGATGATACACTAAATACACTTAGGTATAGCACTATTATTGATAAAGTATCGAAGGCAAACTGTTTCGTTCAGCCACAGAACCTTCCCCCAACGGAATCAGCTGTCAAGTACCATAGCCTCCGTGCATATTTGCAAATTTGTATATGGAAGCAAATGCAAGAAGGCTTGCACCCACCAGAGTGGGGATGGAGTATACATGATAATATGTATGTACCGAAAAAAAAATGGATTTGCCACCAGCACCTGAAAGTATATTACGCATAGTAAGATGTTTCTGCAAAACCGGCTGTGGTGCCATGAAATGTAGTTGCCGAAAGAATGGTTTGGAATGTACCAGTTCATGTGGTCAGTGTCAAGAAACAAATTGTGAAAATAGTCCGCAGCGAATAGAAGATGAAGAAATGGAAAGTAGAGATGAAGATTATGATGAATTGTGAAAAAACAGCCAAATCATTTTAATTTTTGTTCAATAAAGGAAAATAACCCATACTTTGAAATAATGGTTTTTTGTTCTTGTAAGTCTAATGTGTAATAAAGTTTTCTCTAACGTATAATAGGCAATTTGAGTGATTCAATACCTATCTTACCTATTCAATACCTATTTCATACTTTTATCTTTGTATTTTAAACATGTTTGCCAAGTTACACCTTATAAATACAAAGTTATACACAGTTATAAATTTTGTAATGAAAAATACAAAATTCAGCCGCCATCTTGGATTTTGACTGATTTCCTGCGCCGGGATTAATGGGGATTTTGAATATGTTAAAATAGACACTTTTCACAATAGAATGCAAAAAGAATCATTTGTGTTACAATTTTGCCCAGGTCAAAGGAATTTTTACACCATATTGACTGCACTAAATGTATTCTCTCCGTAGTTTTTGTAGATATTGTTTTTCGAAGTAAATGAAATATGTAAATTGTATTACTGAAAGTAAATAAATAAATTTGGAGTAAACTGTATTATGTTCTATACGGATCTTACCCTAATTAGCAGGGACACGAAACTAGACGTCTAGGAGGGGTAACTACTACTACCTCATATGGTTGATAGAAGAACATATTTAGACAAATAAAAGCAAAAGTATCAACTGAATAATGAAATACATACCGTTTGATACAACATATTATTCAGAATGACTGGAGTCTGCCACTGCATTAGTATACAGGGTCACAACTAATATTCGTTCTGCATTCGTGGCTGTTAAATTTGAGTGATTTGGTATGTAAATATTTGTACTCCAGATTCAAAACTCTGTTTTTGCAAACATTTAAAAAACTTGAGTTTTATGTTATTCAACTATAAGAATACATTGTTAAATCTTACTCAGATGCAAAACTCAGTATTTGTTTGCCTCAGCCAGATACATAATTGGGTATTTTTTATTAACCAGTCATGTTGCAGTTTTATGTACCACGTGGGCCAGCACATGTTTGCTGCCAGAACTGCTGTCAGTGTGTATTTTAGAATTAACAAGGTCTTGATAAATTTGAATGGACACACACCCAATGTCCGATTATGCTAGGATTTATTTTTGGCTAAGAAAAAAATCCTAGATCCTTGACTTGGAATCAAACTCGGGACTCCTGGGTGTGAGGCAAGTGCTCTTACCACTCGGCCATGAAGCCACATTCATAATCACATAAATAATTAAAGTTGTTTTACTGTTTTACTGATATTTACACATTTTATTTGCAAAACTTGGTCTTTGCAAAAGGTAGATGCAAAACTTGGTTTTTGAATTCTTTAACTGTAATTGTCTCTTAATATTATATGATTTTTAGCAAAAATCCATTCTTCTAATCATAAATGTCGACAGTGTTATTTTTAACAAAATATAAGTGGTATATTAATTAAATTATTAGAAAAAAATATTATACACGTAATTTGAGTGTCAATTTATAAATTGTGCTGTTAAAAATGTACACTAATATAAGTGGTAAAGTCTCTTGGGTCGGCCCTAAAGCAACATTACATGTTAATTTTTTTCTACATACATTTCTTATAATTCTCATAAATTCGATTACATGCTAATATATAGGTAATATTTATTGTGTCAAATTTTCTTTCCACAGTAATACCTATTACAAGCAAACATGATACTGAGCACTGTGGACTATGTACACACTGGCGAGGATTAAAATGATTTAATATTTTTTACTGTATTCACAACACCATTCAGCGAAAGCAATTTAGTAAACATTGGCGAAAAACTCTGCCAGAGACAACTATATGCGATCATAAGGCAATGCCAACTGCGGAGCAACGGAATACGTGCTAAGTTGCCTATAAATTACATAGGACGAAGCTGATTTTCCGCAAATATCCTGGTTGCACGATTTGTAATATATGTAACCAATATTACAGGTATATAAATAAATGCATACAAACAATTAATTTAATTGTATAAAGGCTCTTTAAAAATATGATTTTGTTATATAACTGCCGGCTCTGAAAAACGGCAAATATTTCCGGTACCTGATAATGAGGTAACATGTGACAGAATTATCTACGCAAAAGTTATCTTGTATTAAAATTTAAATCAGGTCTGCTGCATTTTAAACAACGCAAAATAAATGGTGTTTCATATCTTATTTAACGTCTGCCAATTTCCGCTCTTAAGGACAATGGAATGATGCCAGGAGATGATATCATTAGTACTTGCATAAAAACTATCATCGTTCCTAAAAATGTTGTCAAAACCCCATGTTGTTACCCTTATTCTACTCTGTTATATCGTGTAGAAGTGCTTGCTTCCTCTGTAGATATACTAAAATAGGAACGACATAGAGAAAATTATCATGGGTTCTGCGCAAGGATGTAATCATTGTGCGAACACATCAATATTTTCATGTGCAAAAATGATATACAATACAAAATAGGCAATATCTTACCTTATACTTTTGATGGGTGATTTTTGTAATGTCCAAAATTTGATGAACGCTGAACATTTAGCAAGAAGCACGATTGCATTATTTTTTGGTGCTAGAATAAAAGTATATTATTAATAATTATTCTAAACGATTTGGAGTTAAATTGTTGCGTCTATCATTAAAAATCCATTTGTAGTTTGAAAACGACCGTTTTCATTTACAGACCTGGAGCGTATTTAAAATACTGAAAGTTTTAAAACGTCCGATTTTCGTGTGTACAAGATAACTTCTTACAGAATTTGCAATAACATTCTATGTCATTAAACCCTAGTTCCGGGTTGTTTTATATCCACCGGTCCACGCCGTTTCGCGAAGGAAACTATCGAGACATTCTCTCACAATACCACAATACAACGCCTAATACCTTATTTATCGCAATGCAAATGCAAATTGCTGATCATTGAGACCACATGCTCGCACGTGTCTTCAATTGTAATGTATGTAGGTGGTGGGGGGTTTTGTTTCACACGTATGTCTGCTTGTTTATTTATTTGAACTGCAACATACTATAGAAGTTTTTAACTTATGACAGACCTTTTACTATCGTACAAAACCTTCATTTAAGTTAGTGATTTGTTATTTAGTTCATTCATTCATTTTAGACTTTTTCAGTAATTAAGTACTAATTTTCTAATTGTGTAAATTGCATTTGCAAATATTTGTTCTCATTTTATTACCTGTAGTTGTACGTAAACCCGTAACTGAAATGAGTACTTGAGATGCGATCTTTATAGCAATGTAATAAAAAATTGCTTTTTAACGTTCTTCATCTAGATTAAAAGTTTGCTTGAAAAAAAACTAAAATTAATTAATAGATTAGTTTTGATCCCTGTGTTATTTTCTTGTGTTATATGCACATACCTCCTTTCTATGGTACGGTTTGTGTATATTGAAAAAATCCCTGAAAGACCCCTTGACAAGAAAAGTATGACTCTCGTATATCCTTTGTTTCATCATCTGAAAATTTCATCACTGTTTGGTGGTTAGAATAGTCAACAAATTAAATATTACTATATGCCGTGGATGGCTGTATGGCTTTGGATCTTTATGCGAAAAAAAATCACGGTTATATTATCCCGTCTTGTGAAAGACTATTATTTTGTTGACTTAGGAAAAACAAATGGAGAACTTTTGGGGATATAACTCAATGTTCAAAGAAGTGTAAATAACGATTACGTTCGTAAAGGTGTAAAAAATTTTTCGAAACTAAGCATTTTCACATAAAGAGATGAAAATCTATGAAAAATATCTGCGACTTTAAAAATTGCGTTATACTTAAATATTGTGCATGCACCAGAAATTTTACTTCCTCTATGGTAAGTACGTCGTCCAAAGGTGAAATATTGGGTATGGTGTTAAAGTGTCATAAGAGGAGTAACATACTTAAATGGGAGGAAATTTGAGGGCGCTTTGATCCTAAATCTAATAGTCTCCATGAGCTCAAATTTCCACTCGTAGACTAATAGAAATAGAAAATTGCAAAGAAAATTTACCCGAAATGGTTTTAACTAAAAACAGCCCTAGCAAAAAGTCTTGTGCTCCCCTCACTTTCCTTTTTAGGGGTAAAAAGTGAAATTCTCTTAAAAAAAAACATTCATAAATCGTTGTCTATCATTTATAATCCAAATTGTTGTTTGGTATAATTACCATCAAAACTTTCATACTTTCCATTATCATCCTGAAAACTTTCATTATTATCTTCATTAACATCTTCAACAAAGTTATCATCTGAATAATTTGAATCACGTCCACGAACTGGTATGAATGGATGAATTCACAAGCAATTACGACAAAAATTTTTATTAATGACATTTAATTTAAAAACCAACGTTTCGGTAGTTGATTATTACCATCTTCAGGACCAAAATTGCAATGAAGTCATTAAGTCTGTTATATTAAAAATCATTCCTATTTTATCTTAATGGTATATATAGATAAAACATTAAGGCATGGTCAATTATTATTCGCCAGTAGAAATATAGACTACAGATCCAAAGAAACAAATAAACAATAACATTCAACTGCACGTAACATTTATTATCCACATATTGAAGCATATTACTGATCCAAAGAAACAAATAAACAATTACACTCAACTGCACGCAATTTTCCACATAATTAGTGTTTGGAAAATACATGTTATGTGTAGTTGAATGTTATTGTTTGTTTCTTTGGATCAGTATTATATGTTTCAATCAGTTGACTATTCGTTATTGTTTTATCTATACAATTAAGATAAAATTGGAAACAGAAAGTTTGTGATATATTAATTAGCTGGCTATACAAAACAAAACAAAAGTGATTGTTCTCGGGGCTGGATCATAAGTACACCATGAAAGTATCTAATAAAAGGATAAAACAACATTAGTTCTGTTTTATCTATCACAAGGTTTGCTATGCTATTACTATGAATTTTAGATGCACTACATAATCTAAGAGGGTAAAGATTTATTGATTCTACGTTCGTCAATCAAGGTCCTCTTATAAATTATTTTGCTCCTCACACGATTAAACCAATATACATCACTCTTTCGTAGTAATCTATTAATATTACATTCAACGTATATTTTTCATTCCAAACCATATACATATTTTTCCTTGTATTTCTTCGCTATTTTCACTTTGCTACAGCACCGCTCTATAATGGATCCACTGAGGGTAGTAACCCACAGCCTTCCTTGTTGCAGTCGTATATCTTTTGATCTTTATAAAACCGTATAAATGTATATAAACTACTACTGTTCTAAGATATCCACCAATATTGTTGCCTTACAAACATTTCATATATTCTTTGTATAGAATAATACAAATATCTGGGAAGGATTTGAGATAATAATATGAATACCAATATACACAATTAATATAATATGTATATAAAACTTTATATTAGAACTGGGGAAATATGCAATTCGAAGGAAAATTTGTAAGGCTTTAAAGCGTGTTACTCAAAAAATCAGAAAATAATTTCCTTCAAATTAAAGCAGTGCCATATTCTACTATAGCGTTTATATAGGTAATATTTTAATAAAAACGCGAATAATCAAGAATAATTTTTTTCTTATCATAATTCGAATTAAAATAATAAAAAAATCGACAACATATAGCACAACCCTGTACAGGGTGGACCAAATTAGATGGGATTTGGGGTTTTCTCTAACACTATGGCAGATAGACAAAAACCAATATAGGTGTCCTGAGCTCGATTTTCGAGTAACAAACAATGGCGCAAACCGCGACGTCTATCTTTTTCGGCTATTGAGCTACAGAGCGTGGCATTTTTGGATGACCTCTATATCTCAATTACCAGGTGTCGAATCGAAAATCGAGTAACACATTCATAAAGCACTTTTTTAAGTAGAAGTCGTTGCTGGTAAGAAGAAAATAGGCATGCCTCAGTTTTCGAGATATAGATATAACTTGTGTTTTTTTAAATAGAACACCCTGTAAATTATTTCATTATTCGATCACAACTTAAATTAGCTTTCCAACGATATATCATATGTCATATTTATCTCTAGAAAAGGTGGTTAATTTTCGAAAAATTAAATATACTTATTTGTGAGGAGGCCATGGAAAACTATTAACAAATACATTTCTTATAACACCAAATAATTTTGCCAAAAATAGGACAAACTAAACAACAATAAATGTTTGAATTGTCTTCCATTGACATCTGTGCATTTTTGACACCTTCTTCTTACAGCATTTGTTGCATTTCTAATCTATGTTATTAAAACTTTCTCTGTTTGTAATATTTTGTAAATAACTCCAAAGCCAAAAGTCGGCAGGGGTTATGTCGGGAGATATAGCTGGCTGCAAAATAGGACCATTATTTCCTAAAAATGTAACAATATCTAAACTACTTTGTTGTTTATTAATGTCCAGTTAGCTAAATTAGTTGTTAGTTATCAATTTAGTTAACTTAGCTAACTAGACATTGATAAACTAGTGATATATAGATACCTATCCAATCCTAACCAAATTGGGCATTTAAATAATTTCGTGTTTCATTTGACGTATGATCTGAGGCACCATCTTGTTGGTAATATAATCTTTGAAATTGTCTTACAGGCATATTGTCTACTAAGGGCTCTGTTTCTTGTCGTAGAATGTTAATATAAGTTTCGGTATTCAAATTACCGTGTAAAAAATGAGGACCTATTATTTGGTATCCAATAAAACCACACCATACACCAAATCCAAAATCGTCCTTGACGATTAACTGTAGCGGGTACGTGCGGATATTCATGAGCCCAATGATGCCGATTAAAAATTTCGGCACTGCTTATATGGGCCTCGTCTGTTCATATAATTTTTCCTTCAAATCCTGGCACTTCATTGCACTGACGCAAAAACCACTGGCAAAAATTGAGACGCCTTTGAAAGTCGTTTGGGTGTCGATGGTGACTAATCTTAATTTTGTAGGGTTTGAATTTATTTTTTTTTTTTAAAGCAACTCAAGGCAGTTGTTTTTGGGATTCCTAAAATTTCCTGTATTTCGCTAGACGATATATTAGGATTTTCTCTTACAGTTTCTAAAACAATATTTTCTACAGCTTCTCTACCTGCTTTATTATATATTTTTGCTTGAGGTTTTACAAATGATCCAAACTCTTTTAAATTTTGTTGTAGCCTTTTGAATATTTTTATGTCTGGCTATCTCTTTTCTGGATATCTAAAAATATTGTTTAGGCGGCACTTTTGGCACAAAGTTTTGCTGTCTATAACATACCTATTAAAATAAAGCTCGCAAACTAAATTTTAATCTTCGCCGCATTCTATAAAACACTTAATCATATCATATTTTTCATAATTAATAAATTGAACCATTTTTAGCAATGCTCACTCACAATTAACTCACAAATTAATTTTTGACATTTATGATTATTTCGATTTTTTTTTACCATGGCCTTTTCAATAAATATTAGAAATACGATAAATATGCATAGATTTCAATGGAAGACAATTCCAACATTTATTGTAGTTTAGTTTTTCCTATTTTTGGCAAAATTATTTAATATTATAAGAAGTGTTGTTATTGTTAATAGTTTTCCATGGCCTCCTCACAAATATATTAAAATTTTCAAAAATTAACCACTTTCTCTAGAGGTAAATATCATATATGATACATTGTTGGAAAGCTAATTTAAGTTGTGATCGAACAATGAAATAATTTATGGGATATTTAAAAAACAAAAGTTATGTCTATATCTCGAAAACTGAGGCATGCATAATTTTCTTCTTATCAGCAACGGATTCTACTTAAAAAAAGTGCCTTAAGAATGTGTTACTCGATTTTCGATTCGACACGTGGTAATTGAGATATAGAGGTCATCCCAAAATACCAATTTTCCAAAAAAGCTCGGTAGTCGAAAAAGATAGACGATCGCGGTTTGCGCCATTGTTTGTTTCTCGAAAATCGAGCTCAGGACACCTATATTGGTTTTTGTCTATCTGTCATAGTTTTAGAGAAAAACCCCAAATCCCATCTAATTTGGTCCACCCTGTACAGGATGGGCAAATTTCTATGTTTGTATAGGGTAACTTGGTGACTGTAAAAGATACAAAAAAATGGAAATCACATTCTCGATCTCTTTTTTTTGAGACAAATTCACTGGCGAAAACAAAAATTTGCTATCGTCTTTTGTTTTCGAGTTATAAACAAAAGTTCGATTTTTTTTACTTTTACACACATATCAATAGCTTGGTTGTTTGTAAAGTTATGAAAAAAACAACTTTTGCATTCTTCAGGCACTTTTTTCTGTATAGTACAGTGGCGTCGAGCAAATTTAAATAAAAAAGGTGCAATTTCGAGTTATGGCATAAAATTGTATTTTTTAAACTGGTAATCATAGTTGACCATGGTTTAGTTAAAAAAGAAATTTTTTTCTCTTTCTAACTATATATCACATGTGGGGTCACTTTTGATGTGTAAGTATTTAATAGCGAAAATAATCTTTTAGTAGATTACTTTTTGCGTTTTTTATATTTATTCCAAGTAGGCGTGTGTCATCTATGACAGTGTTTATCCGTTTGTCAGTAAATTGCATATTAGTAATTTTGTTTCCGTCATAATTCCACCCCATTTAATCGTAAAAGTGACAATCTCTTACAAAAATTACGAGAAATATGGTACGCTAGAATGTTTTATTCAAAGTAATAACAATTGTGATATTGCATCCTAAATGTATTTATATTGCTATCCAGAAAGAAGACAACTTAATAAAGCTATATTTAAGAGGTTAAAAGAAAAATCTCATTAATTGTAAATCCTTCAACAAGCCAAGCCCCTAAAAAATTACAACACTGAAGATGCTGAAGAAACTTCTGTAACTGTAATTGGAATGGCGATTGCAAATCCGATAGCAATGAGGGCTACCGTGCTTGAATTCATCGCGAGAGGCGTTAGTGTAGGGTACTGTCTATGTCACTAAACGTTAAAGTTTACCATGGTTTTTTAACGCTAGTTTTTAGTAATTATTATAGAAATTAGCTGAAAAACATTTAACACAACGATGGCAGAAGGGGAAAGTAGTAATTTACTTGCTCAGTAGGGAAATTATTGTACTTATAAGAAGTGTCTTATGTCATTAAAGTTAGGTTATATCAAGAATAAATATGATGAAAACAACGAATGTACATGATTATTACTCACGATTTTCTGTAGTAGACTCCTTAGGTAACGCATAATCGTCAGGATTAAAATGTTTCTTACAAACACACGAATGTTTCAAAGGAGTAAAGTAAAACTACTGTTTTAGGCGAGTTTTGTCCCTCGGAAGCATATGTCCACCTTTTCTTTCAGAACAAAATGGAACTGCACAATACTGAGGCACAATTAACAAGGTTTTTTATTTGCTGGTGTACGAAATAATTATAACAAAACACTATAAACTTTTCCCGCGCCTAACAATAACTTTTGATATGACAACACTCGCCAGTGGCGCCAACTGGTAAGCCTGAAAATGTTAGCCCTCATTGAAATATATTTCGGATGCAAATAATATCACAATTGTTATTACACCTACTTAGAATAAATATGAAGAAACGCAAAAAGTAATCTACAAAAAATTACTTTCGCTATTAAATACTTACACATCAAAAGCGACCCTACATACGATATATTGTTTGAAAGAGAAAAAAAATTTCCTTTATAACTAAACCATAACCAACTATGATTCCCATTTAAAAAAAATAAAATTTTATGCCATAATTCGAAGTTGCACCTTTTTTTTAAATTTTCTCGACGCCACTGTATTATATAGAAAAAAGTGCCTCAAGAATGTAAAAGTTGTTTTTTCATAACTTTACAAACAACCAAGATATTGACGTGTCTAAAAGTCGAAAAATGGAACTCAAACTCGAAAACAAAAGACAATAGCAAATTTTTGTTTTCGCCAGTGAATTTGTCTCAAAAAAAGAGATCGAGAATGTGTCTTCCATTTTTTTTGTATCTCTTACAGTTACCGAGTTACCCTATACAAACATCGAAATTTGCCCACCCTGTACAGTATATAGTCAACAGGGTCAAAATAAAAATTAAAAGAAATAATGTATGAAATCCTGCTGTTGCAATGAAAAGTCAAAATATCTTAAAATATTAACAAATATCTAACATATTTTTAAAATTTTTATTATTTTTTTCAGTAAAAATATGCTCCAACTAATTTTGAAAGGCCATACTTTGAAAACTAACGCCATCTATAATTTTGAGGCTCTCGACTTTGTGAAAAAAATTAATAACATATTGGTATATTTTTTCCGTGACGTCACCTACCTCTCATGCGCATTGATACATTATTTTTAAATATTTATATTTTGTAAGTTGGTAACTCAATTTTTGTCTGTGGTTTCAATCGTCATATCTTGACAGCTTAACCTCGAAACTATCACCTCATTTTTTGTAATTTTATACGTTCAACTTGAAGAAGCCGAAAATTATATAAAAAATGAGACAATATTATATATTAAAGTTACTTCTGAAAGCCAACCACAGGTAAACTTTTGTATGGTAGGTATTTGAATTGCATCTGCTGATCTTGAATTTTGTAAATACTGAAATGAAAAATGTAAAGACGTAAAGGTTAGATATTTTGTCAAACTTAAACTGTGGATTAAATTTAAATTATTATTTTTAAAAATAACTTTGTTTGGTAACGGACGATTCGCAGAAGACCAACACAAAACAAGCACATAAATGAGCATATGCAGATTCGATGATGTGAAAGGTTGGTGGGCATTTTAAAAGATATGTTAAAAAAAAGACTGACATTATTTTTTTAGGTAATGTATAAATTTTTTTTCAGTTATACATATTTTTTTATACAGTCCGTACTTCTCTTATAAACCTAAAAATAAAAAACCGGTCTCGGCTAGACGCTCCTTGACAATATTTTTTACTTTTCATATTCAGTTTGTCATGGAAGAAACAAATTATTTTAATTAAAAACATTGTTTTCATTTGTTTTATTGATTTATATAAAATAAATAAAATGAATAAGTAAATAAAATAAAGTAACAAAAATAAGATAAATAAGTTAAATCAAATAAATGAGATAAATGAGACAAATGATATAAATAAGACAAACGAGACAAATAGGACAAAAAGATATATAAGATACACGAGATAAATAAAATAAATAAGGTAAACAATATAGGCAAGCTAAATAAAATAAATAAATAAGATAAACAAGATAGAAAGAAAAACGAGATATATGAGACAAACGAGATAAATAGGATAAAGTCAAATGAAATAAATGAAAAACGAAGAACGATATAGACGAGATAAACGAGACAAAGAAAATAATCGATAGAAACGACACAATTGAAACAAACGAGATAAAAGAAATTAAAATATTTTATTAAAATAAAATTTGTCAATATCGTGCAATTTTCCCCCACTTTAATAGTGACACAATGTTAATTTTATGATTTGCTAAATTTGCTAAAAACCATGCCGACACAATTTTTATTGCTTTGGTGGAGCTTTGGTAAAACTTTAGAAGATATTGCACACGTGGACGAAATTCATCTCATTGATAGCATATATATGTAAATTGGTCAACGCTTCTGGCCTCTGCATTCAGTTTATTATAATGGGCCAGCCAGGGTCACGTTTTATAGTTGGCGGTGCTCTTACATAAAAAATCATAGATTCCGGATTGCAATTTATAAAAAGAGTTTTACTTTGCTGTGTATTTATTAAATAAATCGGTACCATTTATTAGTAACAATTGGAATTTTAAGTAAAGTTGTACTGCTTTTTATCGTTATATTACACATAAAAAATACGGTTATATGTTCTGGACCTATGTATGTAAAAACTTGTATAATAAAAATATGCATTTACTTCTTGCTTATGGCTAAATGTTAAGATGATGAATATCTTGCAATAACCTGATAACATTTAAATTTTAAATTTATTGCTAAGCAATATTTATTTATTATTCTAAAAAAGAAAAATGTCACAATCTTGCAAATATCTATAACATTTTGTAATAATTAATTCTGTCTTGCATATTGCCTGTAAATTGCTGAGCAGAGTATGAATGACAAAACCTCATTTATTTTTGGCTAGATGACGCCTTACAGACAATAGAAACTTATAAATATTGATGATGTTTTGACATTTTTAGTTCTCGGAAATGTAAGAAATTTCATTAAATTTGTAAATTTAAAAATAAAGTTCTATGAGAACGAGATTATGGTACGAAATATGCGATAGATATTTATAATCTGATCACCAGTATTACGTACCATTCCCATTCTGCACTTCTTTAACAAGATCGATAACGATAAATATATAAACAAACTTACATTAGTGAAGCTCAACTGATATCTCACCAGGTGTCTTGATTAGAGTATAGTACAGTCGAATTTTTTCAATAAACCATTAGTAATATACATTACTAAGATAATAAATTATTACGTGGAGCGTGGAAGCTACAAAAAGTACGGTGGGTTTGGCTATCGAATTTAATTTAATTTTTAGACAGTTTGATCTTTCAGTAAAGGTTTTATAATTTATAGGCATCTAGTCGACAGCGCACGTCATTTTCAAAGAAATATTACTTTTAATAAAATATAATTTCATGGATGTGATTAAACATGTGAATGATTTATAATAAAATGGTGGAATAATAATAATAGTATTAGAGTTTGGAAATTCTAAAATACTTTGCGGAACGGTTTTTGAATTATTTTTATTTCAAGCTAGTCATTAAATAATGAATATTAAATTAATTAGAACAAGAGAGATGCTGCGTTCAAATTGCAACATTTTGATTTTTTGCGCACAAAATGTTGAGTCTATTTTGAAACATTAGACTTAATTTAAATACATCATGTCGACACTGCTTAGACAAAGTGTATTTAGAAGGTGTCTAAAACTTGTTACTGAAATTTAACCAAAGGAACACATGTTTTCATTTTACACACATTTTTTTCCTTTATAGTTTAAATGCGTCGAGATAGACCAGTATTCCCAAACGATTGAATTTTCAACACAATTTTTCCATTTTGTGCATAAAGTGTGTTGTGCCTGTGTTCTATTGCCAGCTGTAGGTCATTTTTGACAAGAGAGTACTCGGATTAAGTAAAGTATTTTACAAATATATCAATAGTAGTTAAAAAGTGATCAAGGATTTAAATTACAGGAATGTAAAAAAACATATAGAAGATGATCAAGTGAGGCCATTAACATACATGAAAGAGGTGAAGCAAAAGCCATTTCCGTCTGTATTATAATCAGAAATATGTTTAGAAGGCTATAAATTTGTTATTTATTATATCTCGATAGACCTAAGTAATAGTGATGGGCAAAAAGGAATATTCCAATTTTTGGAATATTTCCACAAAATGAGATAGCGTTTTTGTTTTGGTTACTCTGAATAGAACAAAATGCTGACTTAAAAATCCTGAAGAATACGAGTGTGTACGTATGTAGATTTTGACTCGTCGAGTATATCTCGTTAATAATTTAAATTTTTCGGGTATCCTTATGTTAAATTTGAAGTGTACTCGTCCATACAAAAAGCAATTGATCAAATTAAGTCCTAGGTAGGTAAGGGAAATTTTTAAGCCATCCATTGACGCATCACAATAAATTCGTCACGTGCGCGTTTGATTAATTGACTAATCATAAAATGTTTTTATTGTATATGGCTAGCCAGAGTACTTGGCTCCCGATTCGATTGCACCCTGTTGGTTCTCCCCCTATACATCGCGATAGAATTGACCCAGGAAATGGATAAATAAATAATTAGAAAAATACGTTATATCTGAATAAGTGTATTACTAGCTGTTTGATATTTTCATAAATTTTTTATCAAATGTGTTTGCGAGAACATTTCAAATAGTTTCTACTGCTACAACAACTGTTATAAATCACATTGTATTTTCTTATTTTTTTTTAGCTGTAATTTTGTTTGTGTTTATCGCACATTATAATACGACATATGAATAAATTCTTTATTAATAGTACTAATAAATGGTACCACGGTACTAATTTGGTTCCATTTGAAAAAAATTGTGTTTAGCCCCAAAAACCATTTTGATGAATTTTATTTACTCATAAATCACGTAATTTAGTATTTTTTACGGGCTTTCGATTTTTCTAGCATTACAGGGGTCATTAAGAATAAATCGGAACCGTCATGGCTCACTTAAATGGAAAACTAAAAATTATATTATTAAAAAATATTGATGTTTGAAATGTCACTTATTTAGTATCGGTGAATACAGAACATTATGCAGAATTCAAAAAATGCAACAATATACAGGGTGTTCCATTTAAAAACCGAAAGTTAGTGTCACTTCCGGCGAAACCGGAAGTGAAAAAAATATCAATTGGATGTCAAAAAAATGCCGCTTATTATGTATAATAGAATATCCCTAATTTCAATCAATTATCTTATATATATATATATATATATATATATATATATATATATATATATATATATATATATATATATATATATATATATATATATATATATATATATATATATATATATATACTTGTCTCTTCGCTAATCCATTGATAAAATCTAGTTATTAATAAATACTCCATAGTCGATAGTCGAGAGCTAAGCGCCCATGCCTCTCACCCTCAGGCTCCGATTCAATCCCTGGCTAAGGAGCTGGGATTTTGCAGGAATCACAAATTAATTCCAGGTGTATCCGTTATCCTCAAATTGGTAACGCCTTTCCCCACGAGGTTTGAGGATACAAGTTATATTACTTGTGGAGTTTAAACATGACTGGTTTCCATAATTATATCGCCAGTTAAACAAATCAATATTATGATTAGGTGCTGCGA
The DNA here is from genome assembly GCA_029963845.1 of Rhamnusium bicolor. Taxonomy (NCBI): domain Eukaryota; kingdom Metazoa; phylum Arthropoda; class Insecta; order Coleoptera; family Cerambycidae; genus Rhamnusium; species Rhamnusium bicolor. Next base: position 1,483,189 of record JANEYF010001760.1, read on the forward strand.
ATAGATTAAAAGGATGAAATAATATGCAAAATAACATAATAAAACCATTAATCGGTGTTTTCAAATTGAATACCATTTGACTCAACAAACAATAGCGTTCATCGATTAAAAAATATATGTATTTTTGCGTATTTGTGAAACTCATCCTCACAACCACAGTTTACTACACAAGATCAACACTAACAGAAACAATGAACATTATTAACAGTGCGAACAAACATCAGCACTGGTGTTACTAAATTATGTGACAATAAGAAGTTGTTTTGGTTTGAAACATGGCTACTAATCCCTTAAAAAAATTCTTCCTTCCTTTTTTGTTCCTTTTATCTTTTACATTGAAGCTTTACAATGGTGTTACCAAAACGATATCTCCTCAGCGCTTCCTTGGAAAATTGTTGCTCTATCTCAGCCATTCAAGGACAAAATAGGAGCACTCAAAGACATTTGATATTTCACAAATTTTCTAATTACTGAAAATTACACATATTAACATACAATTTTACTGGAGTGTTCTAATATTATTTTTAATGCTTCCTGTAACTGTCGCGTCTGCAGAAATATCATTTTAGAGGCTAACATACTTTTTTTTGAGAAATAGTTCTTTCTAGGATAGGCTAAGTAATTTAGTACTTGCTACTCTCTATAGAGGTTGAGGAGGCTGCTGCAATGGACTTATCCTGTATCATGTAATGCGATCAAAGGAATTAAATTTTATTATTATTATTATTTTAGGATTAGAGTTGCCAAAATATATCAAACAAAATAAGCGAATAAATAAAAACTAAACAATTTACTTTAAATGCAGTCTATTTTTCGCGAATTTCAGCTAAAATTAATCAACTGAATTGCTTAAATTACATAGGAAAACTCAAAATTAGGAAAATTACAACTAGAAATAGTTATAGCGTTAACCCAGATTTTATTAATGAACAAACATTTTAATTAAATTATTATGACAATTTCTTGTACTCTTGTTTATTTTTTACTGTATAATGTTGTTCGAAGATAGGTATTTATTACCAGCGAACACATTCGATATACGTTAATAACTAATAAACAAACTTTTACTTTTTACAGGAGATGGCTTTGAACTCCGTCTGGCACGCTAGTCAATTGTTGCACCAGGTAATTGTTTGATTTTCACTCGCATAGAAGCCGGCTGTGATACAAGACTAATTTCAAACGTGGGAAAGTCACATGCGCACGGAAGTACATCTTCAGTTATTCCTGGTAACAAACTTAATTAAAAATAGTGTTGAAGTGGTGCGTTTGATATTACAATAATACAAACGAATCGGTGCCAAAGTGTGAATAGTGTAGCGTGTATCTCGCGATAGTCCTTAATTTTGTGATATCTAATCAGACCGCCAAGGATAATGGATAGCAATTCGGTGTCTCCCATGCCAGAATTGGCGCCCATAGCGGAATTTGATAAGACTCCTCCTACTCCTCCAGAGGACACTCTCCCGATGGATGATTTACCACCACCTCCTGCCACCGTAAATATGCACGAGGAAAAAGAAAAGGAAAAAGAAAAGGAGGCGTAAGTAATTTCTTTCTCCACTTTTCAGATTTAATGTTATTTTTATTATGCTACGTCAAATATATTTTTATTGGATATAAAAAACGTGGGCCAGGAATCTGGAACTCACTATTTTCTTTAATACATGCACATGTTTATACTGTACCTTAACTTAAATTACTGAAAAATCTAAAAATTGAGTTGCATTTGGGTTAAGGCCAAGGGTATGTATGTTTGTTTACAAGTAGGGTCAATATAAGGGTATAATAGTAGTAAATAAAAACAGCGATTGTCCTAAGCAAATGTGGCAATGTATTTCTGAGATATTAAATAGGGAAAAAGACAGTTAATATTAATCTTAAAGGTCAAAATGGAGAAATTATAAATAATAAAAAACAAACCACGGAACACTTCAACACTTTTTTTTAGTGAAATTGGTAAAAAATTAGCCGAAAAAAATATCTGTGCCCAATTCGATAAAATTGCCCAGTACACGAAGAAAACTCCAGGTAATGACGGTATCAAAACAGAAAGAAATTGTGAAGCCATTGAGTTACATAATAAATAAATCTATGAACGATGGTATTTTCCCCGAGTCATTTAAGGTTGCTGTAATTAAGCCTATATTCAAATCAGGTTATAAACAGGAAGTAACAAATTTTAGGCCTATATCACTTATCTCCAATCTAGCGAAAATTTATGAAAAATTATTAAAAATTAGAATATCTTCCTTTCTAACTAATTATAAAATAATATCACATAAACAGTATAGATTTCGAGAGGCCAGCTCGACACAGGATGTGATAGCGGATTTAACTACTAAAATATACACCGCAATGGGTGCATGTGAGCCTGTGTTATGTGTCTTCGTCGATCTGGCCAAAGCCTTTGATACTGTGTTATCCAGATCTGTTGATTACGCTAGAAAATGCTGGGTTCCGGGGAACAGCATATAATCTTAAAGAGTTACTTGGCAAATAGAAAGCAGTCTGTAAAAATAGACAACTGCGTTAGTTAGCTCTACTAAGGATGTGTGTTATGGTGTTCCTCAGGGAACTGTTTTGGGACCGATATTATTCATTTTATATGTCATAGATCTTTTTAAAGTTCCTGTTGAGGGAGGTATAAAAATTCAAAGATAAATCATGGAATTCTTTAAAACAAAAAGTACAACGGCATTTTAAGGTGTTGATTGACTTTTTAATACAAAATTATTAACAATAAATGTAAATAAGACAAAGTTCTTACCCTTTACTTCCTATGTGCGAAATCTATCTGACACCGATGTTATTAATATAAAATATGGAGATACCATAATGCCTTTAACATCCACCAAAAAAATTAAATACCTTGTCATTTACATCGATTGTCATCTAAAATGGGACGATGTATTTAACATAATAAAAAAATTGAGATGTATACTTCCAAAGTTGAAATACCTAAAACTATTTCTAGAAGAAAGTCACATGAAAAAACTGTATTACGTACAACCGCACCTATGTTACGGGATCATCGGTTGGGAGGTTGTAACCAATATTTACCTAAAAACATTAGAAGTTATCCACAAATGGATACTGAAAATCATATATAACAGGGGTTTTACCTATTCATCCGATACTCTTTACACTAAAAGTGGCGTCCTCGACATTCGACAACTTTTTTGCCTTAATATAATTCTCTACTTGGAAAAAAACAAAGATAAATTAATTAGAATCAATCATGTCTATGATACTCATGGAAAAGAAACATCGGTGACACTACCTAAAATGCTAAAACCTATTGGTGAAAGATGCTTCATATATCATATATTCTAGGACCAGAATATATAATATCTTACCTGACTCTCTTTTAACCATCAATTCTGCAGACAATTTTAAAGCTAAAACAAAAAAGTGGGTCTTTAGTAAACAAAGAAGCTATATTCATGCATTGATATAAAAAACAATTAGTTACCTACTGTTTGATCATTAAAAAAAAAATTAAAAAAAATTATAGATATAACAACTTTCCAAATTACCCACAAGCCTCTCTCTCTTCTTTCTTCACTCATCACGCTTCAGTCCTCATTTTTCATTCCACATTTTCATTTGCATTTCAAATTTTGTTCTAAAATTTTTTTTACCTTTTTCTTTTTCTTTTTATGTGTACGTGTATATGTGTGTGTGTATGTATATATGTGTATATATGTATAAGTGTATATGTATGGATACTTGTGTATATATGAGTATATACATATTATTTTATTCTTTCCTTTGTTTAGCATTTTTTTGTTTCTTTTTGTCAGTTATTTTAAGTGTTATGTATCTATTTGTTTAAATTATTGTTACAGTTATATTAATAAGTAACCATATTTATACCCACGACCAAATCTCGGACTTTGTGGGGTTACCAATGTTTATTATATTATATAATTATATTTATGGATGAATTTTCAATTTTCAGTAAACATTATTATTATTATTATTATTATTATTCTCCACAAAACTGTTACTATAGAGTTGTGAATATAATTAATTTTTAGGGTAAACGCCTGAGATTCTATATTGAAGGAATTTGAAAAATTTCCACTGAACATTTTCCACGGCCAGTTCGTGTACATTATAAAATGGATACCAAATCAAAGAACCGTATTCTAACTTAGAACTGACGTAGGCAAAATAGAGTACTTTTAACGCAGTGGAGTCATGAAAATTGCGACAGTTTCGAATTATAAAACCTAGCATTCTTAATGCGGAGCTTGTAATTTGATTACTATGTTCAGTAAATGACAGTTTTGGGTCAAATACTATGCCAGATCTTTTATGGATTCACATCGGCTTAAGTTTGTGGACTTTAATTGATAAGTAAATTCAATGTGTTGTTTCTTTAGTGTAAAAGTTAAGCTTTTACATTTTTGAATGTTTAACTGGAGATTGTTATCGTCACACCAAACTTCTAACTTTTTCAACTGGTTTTGAATATATAAGCAGTCTTCAACATTTTCTACTGTATGGTAGATTTAGATCGTCAGCAAACAGCAATTTTTCACAATCAATAAATTGTGCCAGATTGATGAAGAGCAAGAATAATAATGGGCCAAGATTGAACCCTTGGGGTACTCCGGAAGTGGCAATAAATTTTTTAGACTTGAACTCATTGTAAGATACATACTGAATTCTGTTAGTCAAGTAGGGCCTAATCAGTGTTATAAGGGATTCATGAAATCCAAAGTTATTTAGTTTGGATAAAATTATTCCGTTGTCAATGCGATCGAATGCTTTAACAATGTCGGTATATATTAAGTCTATCTGTCCGTGATTATCGAGCGTGTTTGCCACATATTGGGAGAATAATGCAAGATTTGTTATGGTGGAGCGGCTCTCCATAAAACCATGTTGATGTGGTGATATTAAATTTTTTTCCGCAGGATAAATATAACTATAGAGTGATATCTTAAAGAATTTTGCAAAATTACAAAGAATAGATAGAGGTCTATAATTGGTTAATTGGGACGGGTCGCTAGATTTAAGTATCAGACATACTCTCGCAGTTTTCCAGGTGTCAGGAAAAACAGAGGTTTTTAGAATGAGATTGAAAATAAATAGTAAAGGAGATATAAGAGCGTATCTACAGTCTTTCACTAAGAAACTAGGCATTTGATCGTGACCTGACGTCAATTTATTCTTCAACTTGGCAGAGTAAGTCACTTTCTGTAAATTCGCTGATATTAAAGACATCTATATAGTTAAAGTAATTCAATTCAGCCAAGGTGTTGGGACAGGTTGTTGTTGAATAAACGTTACTAAGTATGCCATAGCTACATCTGTCGACGTCGAGCGGTCCTTCTCGCAATATAAATGGATGTTCAACGAAATTCACTGAAGTTTACCTATAAAACATTTAGATCAGATATTAACATTATACTTTTATTCTTATAACCGACAGTGAAAAATACTTGTATGTAGTTTACTATTAAGTACGTCCCCCCTATACCTCCAGTTCTCTTTGAGTGAGTGTTTATAATAAATTAACTTTATCAACTTTGGATAAAACGGAATTCGCTAAAAAAAAATTTCAAGGTGAGATATCATTTCACATATGCATGCAAATCTGACAAATAACCACCTAAAGCCAACCCTGATTTTCTGTCATATCCGATTGGTAAATCCTACCTCTGCTTAGTACCTGCACACTCTTGCTTCTTTATGCAGACTATTTTAACAGTAGTACTTGTGCTGCATCTTGTAAATATTGTCTGAACGTTATTTGTGGCATTCTTTAAATTTTTCTTTTTCATCCTTGGGGCTTACTACCACATGAATAATTCTTGGTTATAAATGATATATCAGTGATATACTGCCCTAGAATCTACACAAATGAATTACTTGTCTATATATTCTGCAGTTTCTTGGCCACTTAAGTAGTATTTAAATTGTTTTTTTTTTTTAATTTGGGTTGCTCTTATTACCATAATATACTTTCTTCGGTTGTCAAAGGTGGGCTGAAAAATTAACACGAATAAATAGGGCAATGAATAAAAATGCATAAACATTCTTATTTTTTTTCAGTTTATTAGTATCAATATTACTTACCTTTGTAGTTAGCCATTATACACTGTTATGCTAATTGCCAAAGTAATAACAGACAATGTGTCTGGTAATAATAAACACCTATTTTTAGAACACAAGACATCTTCCATCTGCACTTGTGGCGACTATACAATGAATACGTTAGTGGTTTTGAAAATAAAACTGGAATATTAAGCTAAATAAGAAAAGAACAACAAAAAAAAACCTATTAGTGTCGAACTGTCAACATAACATTCAAATTTGTTGTTAGGTTAAGTAGTGTCAGATGTCAAAAGATTATTGTTTTATGAAAGGTTTATTGCCAAATTGTCCTTTATATTTATTTTCCCATTTAATTTTAAATATACCACAAAATAAAAGAACCAAAAGAGTTCATATCTTTATACAACACCATGCAATTTTTTATCTTTGATGTATTTTATAATAATTTTGAACGAATTTCAATTATTTTATTGTTTATATTATGACAAAAAAATTTTGCAATGTTATTTCTGCAAGTGTTTGCTGCTAACTGACAGGCTATGAGTTTACAATTTCAATTATATTAAAATTGCTATCGAAATTTCATTGAAGTAAGAAAAGGCTTACCAAAATGAAAGAAAAATATAAAAAAGTGTATGGAATGTGGGGCAAATTAAAAAAATGTGATTATCACAAATTATTTCATGCATCATACTTAAAATTTTATCGGGTGAACAAGGCCGGAAAGTAACCAATTAGAATAAAGTATTTTAAATTTCCCGGGTTTGGATTTTCTCCTGCAGGAAAAACGGACCATAAATATTTATAAAAAAAATCTTCTTTTACAAAAACGGAAAAAAGTTTATTAATAATAAATAGAATCCTCTATTTGTGTTATTCAAACCAACCCAGTTTTGCATTTGTGTAATAATAATGACTAATGATGATTACCAAACGTATCCCTTAACGAAATGACATAATTTTCTGAAAATAACAATAAAAGTAATTAATGCTCATTACAGAAATTTACTTTTTCACAGTTAAGAAGTAAAGTGAATCACTTTAACAAAATGAAACACACCTTATAAATTAGACAACCCCTAAATTCAAAGAAAAAAATTACAGTCGGGGGTACACTGTTGAAAAAACGCAGACACACAACCACTCTTTCAACTTGCCGATGCCGGTGTTTGAACCCGTTGCGTTATCGAACTTGGTCTGCCGTACCGAGCTCAGTAGGATAGGAGTTGTATTTTTTAAGTTTAATTGTATCAAATTCGAACTGGTCGTGCGGTTGACCTTTTGTCATGGCGGCGTCTTGGCATCTAGCTCTGGCGCGAGTGCACGCTGAGGGTACTTTTTTGTACCTTTAATTGTCATCTGTTTTGAATTCAGTTGATAGCCTCTCACCCCAGACTCAGGGGTTCGACCACCGGTTGAGAAGCTGGAATATTTTTTCAAGCAGAAATTAATCCTATCATTCTCCGATATTGGGTCTGGTTCTATCGTCTCTAAATCTGAGGCCTCCTCCGCATAAGATGTCTTTAAATAATTCTAAATTTGCAAACATTTATTATCAGAAGATAATCGCAATAAACTAACAGCACTTTAAAATAAATTCCGGAAATTGGTCAGGATTTAAAATTATTTTCCTATTCTTACTGTTTACTTATACGTATGAGAAAGAAAGTTTTTTGCTGGCCACATCAGATATTTTTATTTAAAGTTAGCCATTTTCCAGAATGAAACGGCGGCGTCAAAATAAAAATAAAACACCACACAACACGCAAGTGGAAATTTATCCCAATCTGACTCATTTCTACCTCACATCGATATTTGTTAGGCATGTGGAGTTTAAAAATAGCCGTGCTCTTGTGATAATTAATAGCTATATTATTGTATTATCTAGTGGTGTTAGTAAATAATAATCAGAAATAGCGAATTATTCATTTTTATGGAAAATATTTAATGTGACTTGCATTATGTCCGTATAACTTCAATGTGTCCAAATAATCGAATAATTGAATTGAGAATGGAAAAAAATCATAAAACGTATTTTTTTCCTTAAAAATTTCGTAAATGCTACTTTATCAGAATTTACGTCGACATTATTTTTTTATACGCTGCTGGACTAAAATTGACAAAATATTTGAAATCAAGTACAAATTTAAAATAGAATCGCCAGGCGTGATGTCATAAGCCTATTAGTACAATTTATATATCTGCCAGTCATATTTAAAATTAAAATTATGAATTCCCTTTCTAACGATTATAATTCACGAAAAATAAATGAAAATTAAAAAATCAGGGATATATCATTATTAACATCAACGAAATCACGTGTGTAAACACGATTGGTCAAAACGTACATATTTAACCATAGTATTTATCCCAATCATAACTTTCCCATATTTGTGAATTTTGTAGCTTCTCTGAATTTTTCGTTTGATTGATTTTCGAGAATAAATAGATGAACATGTTTATAACAGCGTTGACAGATCTAATTTTAATGTTATGTCTTAACATTTAATATTAAAATAAAGTTATACAGATCGAACCAACCCATTAGACACGACTAGCGGTATGCGCAGTTTACAGTAGCTCGTCTGTTGCCAATGCGAAGGTCAGAAGATGCTGTAGGTTAGGATATTACTTTTCTCAGAAGGTGTTTTTGAGCATAACAAACAATTTTATGATGTCTACTTTTCGTAAAGTGTAATAATTTATTAAAACTGTTTTAAATGCAGAAAATAACTAAAATACTATTTTAATATAGCTGCGCCATCCGGTACTACATAATTATTAGAGACAGTGATCTAGTAGGACGAAGCGACGAAATATAATTAAATAAATATTTTATTTAAAATGATTTTTTTATGCAGTACAATATTTTTCCTAATAACCAGTGTAATGCTGTTAAGCAACTTAGAAAAACTTTTTACTCTTATTTTTGCTTCCTATTTTTTTTCTGTCATACTTTTTTGTTTCGGACATCGTATTCAGACGGGCAACTATAAACTGCGCATACCGCTAGTCGTGTACCTAATGGGCTGGCTAAATCTGTATAGTACATTCTCATATCATTTATAATAGTAGCATCAAATGATTAAATAATTTTATTTTGTTAAATAATAAATACTTAAGTTGTGTAGTAGAAATAACTCGCATACATTGTCTCAATTACATATTATTGCAAAAAATTAGAAACCTTTCAAGAACCACTTACAGTCCCTTCAACCAATCACTTCAGTTGCTTCATTTTCAACTCTCCTCGACTTTCTGATAAAGGTCAAGATGTCGCTCCATAAAAGGGGGTTCATCTCCAATCTCAAAAGCGCCTCACACTGCACGAAGAAATTGTAGAACGTTCAATCATCCCTCCCGAATCATCTTCCTCTAGGATCTTCATCAACACCTATCAATGATACATGTCTCTTAAGACGACGTTTGCACTTTCATGCCGAGGTCGTGTTCAAACAATAAACTAAAAGCATATCGGCAAAGCAGCAACCAACTAAAACATTTTGTTCAGTACCGTCCCCCATTACTTTAGATTAACTTCAACAAAGAAAAAATCGTCCATTATTTATTACAATGTTTCACAGATATCGTTTATAGTGTATTTTGTAGAGATGTGGGGTGAGACAAGTTCATTTGAAATGTCCATCAGACATGTCTGGAAAAGTGGACTAGTCCGAGGCACTTTTCAACGTGGAAAAGTAGGATGCGCATACGCAGTAAATTTTATAAATAGTGGTATTACAGATTGAGCAGGGTTGCCAAAATGTACAATTTATAGCCACATCCTAGGAAATGTATATCGTTCTTGACGATAAAACTAAAAGAATTACTAGATAAATGTATGATAAATGCAACAATAATTGTAACTTATGAGTAAAGATATGTTATTTAATATAAAAAGGCAATTAACATTAATAACAAAAAATAACAACTTTTGACAATCTGGCAACACTTGTTTACATTTCAAATTTAAAACTACTAAGAGCAGCAACATTTGTTGAGTATAATAAAGCTTGTCAAAATCATGACAAAAAACTCGCCATTGTGGAATATTTTTGCCGAGAACGAAATACATTATAGGAATTACTAGTCTAAAAAATCTAGCTCGACACTTAATTTGGATGCGCTGTTGTCTAAACTCTGCACTTCTCATTGCGCCGCCAAGTGCCAAGCTACAATCGTATAGTTGTAAAATGGTGGGTTTATCATGAAATTTTCATTTTTCTTTAAATTTATTTAGATTAAAATTTTTCAAATCTATCTAATTTGTTGTATCAATTGCTATGTCTCTAATATATCTTTATTTTCGTACATTAAATCTAACTTTTCCGACTAGTCCGGATATGTCCTTTTTCACGAAATCCACATCTCTAGTATTTTATTACACCTATGCAATACGTATACTTATGTATCGGCTTATTCCAAAAGAATTAATGTTGTTTGTATCATTCTTTCACAGAACTAATCTGTAGTTAAAATAATGGAACCTTCAAATATTTAGAGCCTGTCCTGTCCTCAAACTGTCAACAGCAACTATTGGTAAATATCTGAGCTAAGTTTTGATATGTCATACTTCAAAATTATTGATTTTGTGAAAAATACATTTATTTTATTTCGCTTTATGGGATTTTATGTGCTTTTATATAATTTAAAAGGCAAGTCCTACAGTATTTAAATGTTTATTTTTGTAGAAGTTGATCTAGGAATCATTCTGCTGAGTATAACCGGACCACCCCTGATTTATTCAGCCTTGATACAAGTCTCGAGGTATCTTGTCCTCTCATTTAAGACAGTAGTGACGTGTCTTCTTGTGAGTCCTAGATAGGTCCTGGAAAGGGTTCGTCTGCTCCATAAGTTATTTTCCTTTCACTCTTCTTTGTTCGGAACAGTGAGAATATACGTCTTCTCTCATCTCTGACCTCAACTAGTCTTTTGCTTCTATCACCATGTAGGTGAAGATAGTGATTCCCCTCTCCGCTAGTTCGGCGATTTCTGCGTGACCTTCAATTCTGTCTCTATATCACCAACTTCCTCAGTCCCGTATTCTGAGATATGCAGCCATAGCCATCTTTTTATCCACGAGATGGGCGGCAGATTCAGCAGATTTTCAAGAGCAGCTGTGAGTGTTGTTGTTGCGTCTGTAATTCCCAGGTAACCCAAACTTTCAACCCTTGCCAGCCTTTGGGAACTGATAATTTCATCCACACAGAGAATTATAACTGCCTAATAATGTTTGATAAAACTATACCTTTTATTTAAAAAAATGGTCACGAAAATATTGATTGGGTATGTTGTATTAACAATAACAATTAAGTATCGTCATCGTCATTGTCATCATAATGTTTGCAATTTTAAAACGATCGTTCCTATCCCATATTTGAGTAGTAATAACCTTTTTTACTTATATGGTAGATATACAGAGTGAGTCACCTCAGACGCGGTGGTCTATTACACAGTTGCTATTGAATATATGATATTCTTTGGCCATATTTTTTTGATAGACACCTTAATGAAGCACATTATTTGGCATAATTAGAGGTCCCTTTCAGGACTTTTTAGATAATTTTTCCCTGGCTGTTACACAAAGAGCGTGGCTACAACAAGATGGAGCTCCTGCGCACTACAGTGTCGCAGTACGGCAATATTTGGATGAAGAATTTGATGGAAAGTGGATAGGCAGGGGTGGTCCCATTGAATGGTCTCCTAGATCCCCGAATCTCACCATAATGGACTTTTTTCTATGAGGATATGTAAAGGAGATCGTTTATTAAACTCCTCCTAACACTAAAGAGGATATGAAAGATAGGATCCAAAAGGCTTTCAGAGAAATACGCATTGAAATGCTGAGGCGTGTTCAGCAATCATTTCGACACCGATTAAGAACTTGTGTAGTACAGATCAGGAAACATATCGAACATTTGATGAAATAATTTTGGTAAATACATGTTTCACATTAAAAATTACTATTCTCTATACATTTATTTTTGTTATATTTATGATTTGGTAAGTAGTTATAAAATTGTAAATTCTGTTTTACTATTTCTACCAAGTTTGTTTTTGTTATATTTTTGTTTTTGCATGTAGTTATTAAATTATAAATACATAATTACAACAATGTTTTGTTGACTTTTGGGACAATAATATAAACAAGAACCACGCTCTTTCACTATAAATTGGATATTTCACTTTAATTTGGGTATTTCCTTAATTTTCTCGAAAACTATCAACTTTAGACATATCATTCAAAGGAACGAAATTGAAGGTGTTTGTCTGACTTATTCAGTAAAGATAAAAAATACAGAGTGTTCCATTTGAAAAAACCGAGTTATCGCTGTTTGAAAATTAATAAATTAAGAGGTCTGTGGAAAACACCCAGTATAAAAAATGCATGTTACAGAATGGTGGCCATCACGAATTATGCCAGTAGTACGTGCTTGCTAAATATTTTTTCTTTATCTCTGGAAACAACTTCATGGCGATTTTTTTGGTACACCCATGCGAAATGTGTTTTTTTGAGATAACTTGGCAACGCCGCATCTAAATTTCAAAAATTAAACAGCGTTTTTAAGGTGAAAGAGAGGCGCATCGAATACCGTTGAAATATATAGGGTGTTTCATTTAAAGAAACATGTTTGGTTCGCCCCTCTGCACTGGAACACTATGTATGATCGAAAATAATTTTAGAAGAAGGCCCGAAATGGTCTACATTTTTTTCCAGAAGGAGAAAATCATATATTCAATTGCAACTGTGTAATATACCACCGCGTCTGAGATAACTCTCACTCTGTATAAATAAGCTTGTCATAACAGGGAGTTTACACTTTATTATCTGCACACTACTAGAGTACTTAATAACACTATTGACATTAATATTTCTATACAAATAAGTTACTATACTCCTCCTACCATACCCTAATCTGACATGAATTTATCTTCAATCTCTACGAAGGCCTCAAGTGGAAGTGTTAATTAATTTTCTTTAACTAAATTTGGAATCATCTCGCATAAACATAAACAGTGTATTTATACTTGTACGTATACGACAGAGAATGGAAATTATTAAATTATATTACGTAATACGGACAGTATAATTTATTACATTACGCTTAAATATAATTATCTTCCTCATAAATTTATTTGAAAAATATTATGATAAAAAATTTTAATATCAATATTATAGTCCATTTAATATATATAGCAACAAGTTAATGTTCGCGCAAATATTTTTTCACACGCCCGCCGCGTCGGCAATAAATTGAAAGTGCCTCGCATCAGTATGCCAATGATCCACCTACTGGTTTCAGTTATTTTCACCTAAATAGACAGATTATACACGCACAATGTCAGAACCGTACTGTCTATTTTTGGAACAATCATTAGTTCATCTAAAAATATTAGAGAATGAATAAGCAATATTTAAATACACATAATAATAATAAATAATTCTTTGTAACAGTTTTTATTTATTATTTACAGAATGACAAATGAAAAACGGATTATAAAGGGGGACAATAGAGTATCCTTTTCAAAAGATAATTAAGAATCTGTAAAAACTTAAATTAATTATGATGGATGTTTTGAGACCCGAAAATAGAAAATTTATTGAAATCGGCATGTTGTCTGTATGTCTGTGAGTCTGTGTGTTTGTGAGTATGTGTGTCTGCGAGTCTCTATGCCTGTGATTCTGTGTGTCTGTGTGTCTGTGAGTCTGTATGTCTGTGAGTCTATGTTCTGTGTGTCGCTGGTCATTGTTGTGTTATGATTTTCTTAAACAAGTCTCAACCTGGAAATCTGAAACTTGGCTTATATTTTCTGGAGTTATCCAAGGAAGAACCTTATTGATATCAGTGAATTTGATGCTTCAGGAAGGAGGGAGAGTACGTCTCAAGGGCACAAAAAAATATTATTTTTCGGCATATTCATCCAAATTTGTAATAATAAGATAATTCACTGCAATTGTGTTATTGTTATTACTGGCATAGAATAAAATAAATTAGCTACAATACGTACAGCACGTTTCTGTAATATAAAAATATTTTATGCATCAAGAGATAAACCCAAATGAGTAGCGTATTTGAGATGGAAAGAAGCATAATACAACTGTTTTCGAAATGGCGATTGGATGTTATTGTTAAAGCAAAGTAAGCCTTTGCTAACGGCTGGCCCATTTCAAATTACAGTAAATTACTAACCCCAACATTTTATATCATCGACATAACTAATATAACCATTATCATCTAAACTGATGGTATCGCTTATTTTAAGACTAGATTGTGGTGTAGTGATGAGAGGTATGTGAAATTTCTCATACGGTCCAAATGCTACTATTCGACCGACATCATAGATGTCTCTGTGGCGGATAGCGACTTGCGAAGCAAGTACCGAGAGCGGCGACTTCTAGCCCAGGTGGACTAAACTACTGTTATTAAATATGATTTGAACGAAACAACTACTCAGTGGGCAAATACCCCGATCTGCATTGGATTATACCTTCAAATCATGATAGATCAGTAGCCAATATCATTTGTCAATTCCTAACCAGACATAGACCGGTTTCGAACTTATTAGTCCTCCTCAGTATGCCATGGATTATGGAACAGACAAATGATAGTGGCCAACCTGCTAGTCATATACTGACTAAGGTAAATTGAGTAGTGGTGAGAGGTATGTGAAACTTCTCATACGGTCCAAATGCTACTATCCGACCGACATCATAGATGTCTCAGTAGTTTAGTCCACCTGGGCTAGAGGTCGCCGCCCTCGGTATTTGCTTCGCAAGTAGCTATCCGCCACAGAGACATCTATGATGTCGGTCGGATAGTAGCATTTGGACCGTATGAGAAGTTTCACATACCTCTCACCACTACTCAATTTACCTTAGTCAGTATATAACTAGAAGGTTGACCACTATCATTTGTCTGTTCTATAACCTATGGCATACTGAGGAGAACTAATAAGTTCGAAACCGGTCTATGTCTGGTTAGGAATTGACAAATAATATTGGCCACTAATCTATCATAATTTGAAGGTATAATCCTATGTAGGTCGGGGTATTTGCCCGCTAAGTAGTTGTTTCGTTCAAATCATATTTAATAATAGATTGTGGTGTTTTAAGAACCGTTGTAGTAGTTTTATTGAAATTTGTACATACTCTGTTTTTAGTAGTCTATACATTTATTCCTTTAAATTAAAACAGCACAGTCTTCAGCCTCTTTAATAGAGTTACAACGAATAGGTCGCTTGGTTTCATCAGCATAGGAGTCCATCAAGCACATTGGATGTGCTATATAACTAAACAAGTCATTGATAAAGATGAAAAATAAGGTAGGCCCCAGGATAGATCCTTGAGAAAATCCAGTACTGATAATTTCTAATAGTGATACACAGTTGTTGACTTTAACATGTTGCAATCGATTACACAAAAACGAATTAAACCATGCATTAGTTATACTTCTAGTCCCATACATATCTTTAATTTCCACGGTAAAATGGAATGGTCTACGCGGTCAAATGCCTTCGAGAAGTCAACAAAGAGCCTTAATACTACATATGACTTATCGAGAGCATTCACAACACTATACACAAAATTATTATGTGTAGTACCACGACTTTTATGTTTTGTAAACCCATGTTGATTTGGAGATAATATTAACTAACCATTTGTCAGATACATTTGACCATATACTAATCTGCATGTAATTTGTAATTAGGCTAGTATCTTTCTTTTTATGTAAATATATTACATTTACAATTTTTAATTTGTCAGGATAAATACCTTCTTCTGGATAGAGGTTAATTATATGTGTGGAATTTAACTATATATTTGGTAATATGCTTTAACAGAAAGTTCGATATATCGTCTATTTCGAAGAATTTTGAATTGTTTAAGTTTTTAATTATATCTAGTAGATCGTCGTCTACAAGAGGTCAGAAAAACAGTGAGTTATTACTGACATGTAAAGATTCTATAAAAGGCAGATCCGAGTTCTGCTACAAATTAGATAAAATATTTTTAGGATAAAATAAAAAAGAATACATTTTTGTATGCATTGCATGCACGCACGCACGCACGCACGCGAGCGCGCGCTCATGCACACGCACACGCACACACACACACACCGACAGACATCATTCGGAAAATAGTCAGAATGGATTCAGGAGGGTTCAAAACGTATAAATCAATCAAAATCTCGAGGTCGAAAAAAAATCACGATTACAATACTTCCTTATATTAGGTATAAGAAAGTGAAAACGATAACAAATTGTGATATTCCTTATTAGCGGATTTGACATGTTTAAATTGGGGATATTGTCTCCTCAGATCGGCAAGAAAGATACACATTTTTGACAGGGATCCTATTACTACACCTGGAGTTATAAATTAGTTTTTATATTTCGTAGGAGGCAATATATTTTCAAATAGTACGAAATGTCTTCATAAATAAATTAAATGCTTTATTATTACAGTCTAGAATTGCTAAAACTGTAGACCAACTGTAATAAGGTTTCCAGACTAAGGATGCATTTCAAGGTTAGACTTGACAAACGCAAAGTATAAATTTTATAGTATTAACATTCGCAAAATGTCTACTAGATCTAATTAGATAGCGAAGAATTTTCATTTACTAAATTATTTATTGTTCTTTGTTGAACATCACATCAAGAGATGGAGGTTTTAGAAAGACTAAGTTGCCCACTCTATAGTCAAACAGAATAGGGTTAGTATTAGTTTTATAAGTCATAACGTTACATTTAGTTTTAGCTTATTTTGAACACACCAATTAAATATATTTGAAAGACCTTTGTAGAAAGGCACAAGTCATCTCAGGAAAAAAACTATTTTGAAGATTTTAAGATCGTCGGGATAAAGCAAACAAAGCTTACAATACCATTAAAAAGTAGGTTAAATACTAGGGCCCGAGAATGGATCCTTGAGGAAGATCCGATGTTGTAGTGTATCCGACCGACTAAAGTCCACTATAGGCAACCTATTGGTTCCTATTAGAATGATAGGAATAAAAAATTGATAGTACAAGAGGTGAGAAACCTATATTTGGCAATTTATTTAGCAGCAGAGCAGTTGGTCGAAAGCTTTTGAGGATAGTCATATCTTCTAGATACACAATGATAAACTGAGGAGCAGACTTTCTATATGCATTTTATCTATTATATGAAGTTTTCAACTAAAGGTGGCACGACAAATTAGCAATAGCAGGCGACAATCATAGAAAAAGACATAATGCATTTGTCCCCATGTAAAATAAATCATGAAAACGCCATGGACTTTCTATGTGTAATATGTCCAACGTTGAAAGACAAACTAACATCAGTTTGTCCTTTGAGTGTGGACTAACTGCCATTTGATTGTTGTCGCTGGCCCAAAAAATGACCAAAATAATGTCCACAATGACCAAAATAATACTGAACAGGATAATGGATATCGAAGAAGGTAACATATTATGCGATTGTAATAATGATGAAGAGGAGTTTCATGACGTGTAATATGCGATGATTTTTTTTCATTTTCATTTTCATATGCTGTTTTTTTTTCATAATAGAAAATAATACTTTTCTATCTTATTTGTTTTTTACAGCCTCATTACCATGGCAGTAAAGTTATTTTGTGTAGTCAAAAAAATGCAGATTATCCCAGAGTGACAGACTAAATGCAATTTGTCCAACACATTTTTGAGTTCATTTGGAAATTGATCAATAATAGATTTTGTCCACGACTATTAAATAATGTACTCAATATGTATGAGTTTCCTCAAGAATAATGTTATCCATTATTCCCTGTAGTGAACAACGATTTCATTATTCACTGCAGTGAATAATGAATGATTTCATTATTCACCAGTGAATAATGAGGATCGTCAGTTGTTTATAAGAAATCACGTTAGTGACTTTACTAAAAATTTAAGATGTCAAAATTGTAGCAACCAAAAGACAAGCGTTGTCTCTCTAAGTTTTCTAGGAAGCACTCAAATGGAACCTGCCGAAGAGGTACTTTAATGAACACTCAGACACTACGTTAGTAAGTTTTTTTCAAAGCATCATCTATTAGCAACACGCGGCAATCTCCAACATTGTTTTTGAATCTATTTACCTACGTACCTACAAACTGTATTATTTTATTAGTAAGCCGTGACAATGTGTCAAAGCGTAATAATGTTATTGATTTGAAACGTCAAAATTTGTGCGTCATATTTATCTCGTTCATTTTAGTTTATTAGTTGCTTAAAATAAAAAAAGTGAAATTATGGATACAGATAGTGAAAATGAGATGTCTTGTACACCGCCAGACATTACCAAAGCTGCTAAAATCACCTCTTTGAATTTGTTGCCAGAAAAATCGAGAAAACTGTTTATTTCAGTATACAAATCTTTTATGGCTATTGGTGTACTTTTCCGAACTATTCACAAAATATAAATCGTCTACATTGTGGACTCATTATTCTATGCTGAGAAGTACGCTAATAAGGGGATCAAAATAGAAAATTATGGTAAACTGCGTGCACTTTTGAAACAAAAGTCAGAAGGTTTTGTACCCAAAAAAGCCAACAGTTTTACACCAGAAAATATAAATAAATTTCTTACTGATGCATCTGACGAAAAGTATCTTGCAACAAAAAATGAAATGTGATCCATGAAACTTGAACATTTGCAAGATCTTGAATCAACTCTTTTAATAACCGTTCCCAATACAAAAACAAAATTTATACGCAAATTCACAATTACTGATAAATTTTACAAAATTTGTAAGAAATACATACTTAATTTTACATCTAACATATTTTTTTTTGAATTTTCAAAACGGGAAGTGTACAACACAAAGAATCGGTATTAATAAATTTACGGTAATGGGTAAACAAATAGCTACATTTTTGAAGCTACCCAATCCAGAAAACTACTCAGGACACAGTTTTCGTCGCTCATCGGCAACCCTCCTTGTTGATTCAGGCAGTGATATAACCGCACTAACGCGACATGGAGGGTGGAAATCCACGTCTGTAGCGGAAGGCTACATTGATGAGTCCATCAAAATAAAATGGACACATCCCATAAAATATCGAACTGTGTAGATCAAATTAATAATAATCCTTCCACTAGTTTCCAATGCAGATACATTGAATTTACATCCACAAATGATAATAATCAACATATTAATTTAGATGTTAATTCTTTACCATCCATTCAATTGGCGCATTCCTCTAACGTTAATGTAACTATTAATATAACTAAGTAAGTAGTTAGTGGTAGTATCTTTTAAAAAATAAATTATGTTAATATTAAATAAATTTTGTTAAATAAAGCTATAAAGCTATAAAGCCTAAAATTTTGTTTTGTAAAATAGAGCTAAAAATTTACATTATAGTCGTGGACAAAGTATAGCATTTTACTCGTATATAATGGCTATTATTCAGTCGGGCGATTTACGAAACTCTCCTGCAGCTCGTATCGTAAATATCACCCTCGTGAATAATAGCCATCATTATAGGCTTATTGAATAATATACTATTTTGCATCGAGGTACGATGATTGTGATTTTTGTTGCATTTTTTGCAAAATATACTTTCTCGATAAATTAATTCACAAATCTGTAACAGATTTTCCTTATTTCTGAAAATTACAAATAATGGACAAAATGCAGATAGAAAGTCTACTCCTTAACTGGCCCTAAGTGTGTTAATTTTGGTTTAATAGGAGTAGAAAAATAAGCAAATTACAAATTGTAAAAAAAGTAAAGCTAACATTAAAAATTAACTAAAATCTATTTTCCAAATAACTTTAGGCTATTTGTACATAACTCCAAAATTTTACTCCCCATACAATGATTTGTTTTGCTGATAAAAGTAAATAAAATGGTCTGATTCGTAAATTCATTCTTAGGAGAAACCAATATACATAATTTTTTTTTTATTGTTAAGTTTATACTGTAAATTATGTCTGTATTTGTATCTATATTTTTGTTATCGCAATAATATTAAAGATATTAATTTCATGACGGTTTCGGAATAATCAATACTTATTAACCCAGTTAATTTATTATAGTTCTTTAAAGTTTACTGTAGTTAACTATCCGTTTGAACAAAACCTTAACCCATATCGAATCATTTATAGGGGATTATCTGAAAGTGTGTCGATATATACCTTTGATAACGGCGATTTTACCGCATTTCTTCTCAAATGGAATTTCTGCATGGTAATCTCAAAACTTGCCGATCGAAGTAGATAGAACAGAGACTGAAGAATCTGTTAATTTGCATCAGTTGTTTGAAGCCCATCTCGGTGATGGTTTGGGGAAGTTTCTTAAAAAAAAGACGCATTCTAACGCATTTTTAACACCTAACAGTAAATGTTGTAAAAAAAATGTTTTCTTTATTTTATGAATTTTGTTGTTTTTCCACAAGCAATAAACAAAATCCATAAACAGTCAATATTTGTAGTGAAAGTTAAAATTAATGAACCTATAATTAACTTCGCTTTTTAAGCTTACTTTCATGATATTAGCAGATAATCTTATTACAATTAATCAAAAAGAATATGTGATTAAAGGACCCTGATTATATAACGAAATAAATCATTGTTTCCGATTCCTTTGTATTGCATTCCCGGATTTTCTCCTCTTTGGATCATTATTAAAGTCTAGTTGTGATTTATGTCGATTCATTATATCTTTCCGTTTCCCGAAATTTATATATATATTTTTTTATTCTGTTTTTCCACTTCCATTCTCCATGTCTTTGTAAATCAGATATGATCCTTCAATTATCGCTCCTGAAAATCTAAGAAATGGCAATCAATCCAATAAGTGTTTGTTTTTCATTTATCATATGATATGTTATTTTTTGTTCATATTATTTATATCTTTCGTTGGTAGTGACTGCGACATTTTTTTTGGTACATGATTTCAGCGACTATTATACATTTATACAGTGTTTTCATTTCAAAACTAGCCACCTATATCTCTGGATTTGAAGTAGACACGATTTTGAGAAAAAAACATGTTGCTATAGTTTTCGAAATCTCTGTTGATTAAATTTTATGTTCCACCCGTTCAATCCCAGCCACCCCAACTTAGTAATTGTAAATGGCATCACCTATCTTATGACATGTCATGTCATAAAAATTTCTATCCCTATACAAAAAAAATTTTAATCGGTTTATTCCTTTCTGTGATAGGGTCAGAAATATATCATTTAATAATGATACACTGCTCTTTACATTAAGTGGATCACGCAAAATGTAGCTAAAATTTAATATCTATTATCTTTTGAAGTATTTAGTGTAGCTTATTGGTTATTTTTTTCTTCCAATTTCTTGTACTTTTGAAAGTGTTATTTACTAACTCCAACAACGTGGAGAGGTGGTGTATACGGGATGGGTTATTTTGGAAATATTAAAATCTCGCTCAGGGGTGAACCAGAATCCGCAGAAAATCTAATCTTATCCTACCAGGGAGCCCTATTATTAATTAACATGATTCATTTGACAGATTGAATTTATTTGTCATATTTGTGAGGATACGATTTTTTTTCTTTTGTAGTGCATTTTCAGTAAAATAAAACATAATTTCTTAATTTGCATCGGATGAATTTTTAAATGAAACAATGAAACTTTCATTTTGTCTTACAATTAAAGACAAACAACATAAACAGAATATTTCATACAAAGTAAGACTAATATCGTGTCGGACCGCCTTTGCCTAATTCACTGTCTAACACCTGCGGGACATACTTCTCACAAGATTATTGATAAAATTTTGCATAATTCGATTCTATTCCTTATATTGTTTTGACAGGAACTGGTTTCTTATTGATACGCTGTTGCAGCGCATCGCAATGGGATTGCAGTCGGTGTAATTTGCAAGCCACATCATACTTGTAAAATCCCAATCATAAAAAAAATACTCACACCTCTCGCTCTGTGTGACCTAACATTGTCGTCAACATATATGAATCCTGCAAATTGAGGCACATAGTGCTCCACAATTCTTAAATATCGTTCAGCGTTTACCAATTCATTGACGAAAATGTCCAAATCATTTCGGTTTTCAATGCAAATTCCTCCCAAAATGTGACGTGTTTACCATCATAAGGTACTATTGAAACCCTACAGTTTTTACTGTATCTTTCACCTCTTTCCCGCCATACTCGAATTCTCCTACAATCTAAATACAGTGAAAGCTTTGAATCATCTGTTAAACAACATTTTGCCCATTGAACAATATCCCAATTTCTATGATATCTTGCCTACTGAAGACGTGTTTTTCTGTGCCTTCTGTTAAAATGAGGGATTATGACATATCATCTTGATCGTAGATTACCTTCACCAAATAGTCACCAAATAGTCAAATACGGTACTAGAACATTGTGGCGAAGCGAATTTCTTAGTTTCGTACAATTTATGAATCGATCTCGTCTAGCCTGAATCCTCAAAAATCTATCAATTGCTGGATTTGCTGAGGTCGAACCTCAGCATGGGTGTAATAAGATCTATACCACGCGCGATTTACGACACTTTGACTGACATTAAAGCGGTTGGTAACTAGTCTTTAGGACATGCCACCCTGTATCATTCCTATAATTCCATCCATCTCTGCATTACTCAATCTACGTAACACCACTTTATTAGTATTAAATTGTTTACACTGACATTTCTACTGGTAACGACGTCAAACAATTCTATTCCAAAGCAATAACCAATAAGCTACACTAAATATTTATAAATAAATATATTAGATATTAAACTTCAGCTCCACGTTACGCGATCCACTTGGAGTGAAGAGTTATATTTCTAAAAGTTTCTTAGGAAATCTGTCTATATTCTCGAGTTATTTTAACTATGTGATAACGAATATCTTCTAGTGGAGTTTTGTAAATTTGAATTTTTTAATAACCCCAGAGAAAAAATCAAGTGGCGTTAAATCCAGAGATCTTGCCAGTCATTATTAAACACATCTTTTTCCAATCAATTTCTTAAGAAATTTTTCATATAATTATTGTCTCACAGGAACATCATAATGAAGAGAAGTTCTGTCTTGTTAAATTGAGCTCATTGAGCAACATTATTTTCTTCTTCACTAATCTGGTTTCCTAGGAATATTTTTAATTTATGAAAGTTAACTTCAGCTTTGTGAAGTCTGAATCATCTAAATCGTGCCATTATTTCATAGGGGAGTATTGCCACATAGACAATGGGGTATTCCAAATGCATAAGGGCGCATTTCTCCATTACTCGGTTATTAAAAATACCCTGATGCCGTCTCTGTAGAAATCTGTTTATCAATAAAATACACGTTCATTTAGTAGTTCTAAATTGTGTCAATGTTTTCTTCATATACTTCCAGGCAATATTGATTTCTGTCATTTCATACATTTCCAATAACTTACAGATGTTAATTATTTATTAAAGAGGGAATGAAAGGTGTATTTTATAACCGCACGTTAAGACAAAGAAGTGGGGTGTGGCAGAATTAATGGGTCAGATTTTTTGCTTTTTTGCTAGAAAATTGAATTAATGATTCCCGTCAGGTTTCAAATTACTAGGAAAAAGTACTAACTATGTAATCATGTATTAGTTATTCACGATTACAATAACTGTAATTCCATACAGTGTCATACTTAAAAAAGAAACGCTAAAATATTAATAAGAAAAATATAGTTTCTATGCATGCTGCAACAGATGTTAAAAAACATATTGTATGTACCAGTTTTTTTCCATTTTCCAATAGTAAGTACTTATTGAAAATATATTAAAAAAAAAACATATAGCCTTTCTAGGTTGTTTTGCAAAAAAAAAATCGTTAATAAGAATACACCAGAAAAATGTCACAAAGTTACTTCACAAATTCAAAATAAAAAGCATTATTTATTTATTTAAGACACCATAGTAAGACACATAATTCATAGGGTCAATAATTTATTCGCATTTTTCTACCGTTTATATAATACACTCAACCGCAAAATTAATCGGACACTAGGTTTTCTTATGGCAAATTTGCGAAAACGCTCTGTATATTGATTTAACATTGATACACACATGTAAACATATGAAATAAATAATGTTCGAGTTTTTTTGGGCTTTCACGTATCACAAAAATAATTTTTTGTTACCTATTTTTTAGACGTCTTTCAATCGTCAGTGTTTTACTTGTTTTACACAGCTCTTTAATTTTTTTCGATTATTGTTTCTTCTGTTTCTTGTGTGTTTTTGAGGTTTTCCGAGAAAAGAAAAAAATTATTGTGGACAATTTCGTAACGAGTCCTGAAGAAGCCGCTCAAGCTGTTGTTTTACATAATGATGGATGCAGCATCCGATATATCGCCAACTTGCTTGGCATCCCTTGAAGCACTATATTTGATGCAATACAAAGATTCCGGGAAACTGGTTCTTACTCAAAAAGACCTGGACAAGGGTGACCACGAGCAACAAACGAACTTGAAGACCGATTTCTTCGACTCCAAGTTTTGCGAGCACGGAGACTTCCTGGTACAGCTTTGACTAGAAAATTGGTAGATGTTCATGGTATCTTGGTTTCATCCGATACTGTACGAAGAAGTTGAGGGAACAAAATTTAACACCTCATGCACCAGCTACTGGCCCTCTTTTGGATGTAGGTCATCGCAGGTAGCGCTTGGAATTTGTGATGCGTTCTCTTCACGAATGAGTCTCGTTTCATAAGGTTTTTATCTGAACGTCGCCAAAGAATGTTTAGACGACCTGGAGAACGATATGCCCAGTGTTGCTTTTCTCCTAGAGTACAGTTTGGTGATGGAGGTGTGATGATATGGGGGGCATTTCTTTGGAAGCTCGTACGGCCCTTGTAACATTTCCGGGAGGTAGCCTCAATGCTGACAGGTATATCAGGGAGTGTTTAGAAGAGCATGTGGAACCTTTTTCCGCCATTTGAAGGAGAACATTTTCTCCTACTGCAGGATAAAGCGCGACCACACATAGCCCGGATAACTCACCAGCATCTTCACGATGTTGGTATTCAGGTACTAGGGTGGCCACTCAGGAGTCCTGACCTAAACCCGATAGAGCATATGTGTGAAAACCTAGGCAGAACTACGGTGAGTTCCATACAGTACTTCGACTGGAACAGACGCTGCTGAATGAATGGGACCAGATACCCCAGGATGAGGTTGCTGCTTTGATACAAAGCATGCCACAAAAAATGTGAGCTATTATTCAAACTCGAGGAGGAAGTACTCGATATTGCAGCTTGTTTTTTCGCAGTTCTCTAATTATTTTTCAAATTTGCAAAAAATGTATTTTTTATGTTATTAAAGTGAAATTTTCGTTTATTTTGTAATATAATATTTAATCTTGAAGATTCAGTTAAAATTAATTTGATTCAAATTGAAATTTTCCTGAAAAACCTAGTGTCTGGTTAATTTTGCCATTGAGTGTATATATCTGACCGAAATTCCCAACAAACTATATAAAACATTATTTGATATTAACGGTCGAGAAAAGAAAAAATCTATCGTTTATGTTATTCTCAAAGAAAGCCTTGGTTCACAAAAGGTATTAAACAGTATTTTTATTTGTTTTTACATCGTTCTTAATAACTGCGAGCATTAAACTTATTTCATGTCCGGTATTCCATATAACATGTATGAAATACCTAGATAAGAGTAAAACTGAAATAGTTGAATTTGGAATTCCGCAAGGAATTACTTTGGGTCCCATGCTTCTTATTACTCATGTTAATGATTTAGTTCCTTTAAAAACTAATAGCATAATGCGATAATTATGCCCTCGGTTGCAGATGACATGGCAAACTTTTGCAAAAATAAATCATGAACGAGTCTAAAAAACGATAGGAGCTGATATTGGTAATATAAATAATTTGGTTTATCATCACTTCTTAAAATAAATTTTAGTAAAACAATCTAAGAATTCTTGTAGACAGGTATTCTTTAGATATTCTATAAATTTAAATTTATAGTCAAATTTCTCAAGATAAACTCAATAAAATAAATTTATAATGGCCCACTGATTAGGGTGGTATTACTGAGTACAGAAGTTGTACAAAAATTACATCTGAAAACAATTTATTGGAAGAAAATAACTTATTCAATTGAGAAGCTATATTTAGAAATCAAAATAAACGTTATGCACTGAACTGATTCTGCGGTTGGCTCCTTGTGAAACATTATTAAATATTTTAAATATATAAAGGAAATTTGCCTTTCCGCTTTTTAGGCCTGTGCCAAGAGTACAGAGTTAATGTTTCAAAATTTATTAAAAACTCTACAAGTGTTTTGGCTTTTTAGGCCTTTGTCAAGAGGAGAGGGAATACCCTATATTTTTGACAAAGGCCTAAAAAGCCGAAACATGGGTAAAGCTTTTTAATAAATTTTGAAATATTTCAAATCAGTTTAATGTCATCATTTGAGTTTTAAACATTTTCTGAAATTCCGATAATTCGTAGAAAACCCAATTTTTGTCAGATAAATGACTTTGAACGAGGAGACTAATTGGTATGAGGAAAGCAACGCATTTTAAGGGTATTGCCAATCGTGACTCGTAACGTAGTAACGGTATTAAGATGATGCCCAAGGTGGATTGAGAAAGGTCGACATGAGCAACAACGCGGATCCGGACTTCAGAGAACATCCACGAATTGGAAAAAGAACGTCCCCGACTAACTTTGTCTCTATGAGATAGATTTTTCACGATGCGGGCTGTAAAAAAACAGTGGACAGAAATTTTATGTCGGAGGATGTCAATAGCGTCAATATATCGCCGAATTAAAGTTTTGAACTTCATTCCTACCTACCGGACCGTTTTTATGTCTACCCCTTACTCCACGTTATTGTGCACTCAGGTTAGCACGATGTAATGAGAAAGTGAATTAGAGAGAGGATTGGCATCAAACAGTGTTCAATGATAAGTCTTGATTTTGTTAATTGGTCTATAATGGACATGGGAGAATGAGACATCGACGTGGAGGACGCCAAAATTTGGAATTATCTTTTCAAGGTCAAACAGGACTTACCCAAGGTGTGATGGTTTGGAGTGGAATATGCTATGGTAGGAGATCACCGTTAGTCTTCATTCGGAGTTACTAGATTAATAATATTAATAATATTTATTTACTCAGAAAAAATTATTTACACAATATTTTCAAATTTCTAAGGGTATTAGAATAAAATAAGTAACAAGTAAATAAGTAAATAAATGCAGAAGACTAGGATATCCACACAAAAGGAGAACTTGTCAGTGTGTTACCATATCCTATTTAACATTTATGGACAAACTACTTGTTTGTATATGCAAAAAAAACAGTATTTTAAAAGTTGTTCTATAAGTTTTTTCTCTATTGTGTATGGATTTATATTTTAAATATTATTTACGTTCATTAAAATAAATATATATTTTTTTAATATATTAAATGGTGGATTCTTTGTCTTGACAGCTGCTTTAACAATTTATTTATTTCTTTAAATAGATTTAGTGAGTTTAAAGTTTTTATTCTGACTGGAATTACGTTGTACGAGTATAGTGTCGTTGTATAGCCGGGGTCTTATGAAAATATAGGATTTTTGCATTACAGTTTTATTAACTTTGGGTACTATTACCGATGATTTTTCTTCATGCGTTGTTTCGTATTTGTGATTAACATTAGTCATGTTTCTTTTTCTTTAGATCTAAGGCAACTGTGGCAAGATATAATTGTCGTATATCTATAACTTCAGCCAATTTACATGAAGCTTCACTTTAGCATGTGATTTTTTTTGTTATAAACTATTTTCAATATCCATTTATGAATTGCTTCGAAATTTCGAATGTGACAGTTATATACCCCACCCCATGCAATTATCCCGTATTTTATTTGGGATTCGACACAAGTATAACCCCTACTATGTAAATGTTTTATATCTAAAAACTGTTTAAAATATTTAAATTTAGCAAGCAAACTTCTTGTTTTTATTACAACATTATTTATATGTAAGGAACGTATCTAATGTTATTCCCAAATATTTAATATTTTCAGCGGGAGAAATTTCAATTATGTTGCTGTCGAATGTTATTTTATGGAATGAAAGGTCTGGTAATGATGATTTATTTACAGCAAATGGTACATATTTTTATTTTTAAAGTA
Source organism: Rhamnusium bicolor (assembly GCA_029963845.1). NCBI lineage: Eukaryota > Metazoa > Arthropoda > Insecta > Coleoptera > Cerambycidae > Rhamnusium > Rhamnusium bicolor. Next base: position 1,511,378 of record JANEYF010001760.1, read on the forward strand.
TTTATAGTGAGCAAGCGAGAGTCAAACCATAAATATTCTTTTTTTAAATCGTGTTCTGCCAACTATTTAAGACTTTCTCAGGATCGAGCTGTGTAAATTATTGCGGTGTCATCAGTAAAACAAAAGAGACGTCCAAAAGTGTTAATAGTGAGAAAATTATAGATATTGAAGAGAATCGGACCAAGCACGGTACCCTGCGGGGCACCGTCCTCAACCGTTCTCATTTCACTACGTGTTATACTTATGTTAATGCACTGTTTCCTATCTACCGATTACATAACAGATGTGCTGGAATCCTTTGCATTGCCTTATCTACAAGGGCTGATAATCCAATTTTTCAGCAGGATAATGCCAGTCCTCATACGGTAAGGATTACAGCAAAGTTCTAACAAGAAATTAATGTGATGGTGCTTCCATGGCCGACAGGGTTACCCAATCTATCTCCGATTGAACATATCTGGGATATGATTGGTATAAGGGTGGGACATTTACCCCATACCCCAGATAATTTGAGCGATCTGCGGCTTCGTATCTAAGAGCCTTGGGATAAGATACCACAAGCCGACATTGATCATCTCATTGGCAGCATGCCTAACAGAGTGAATGGCTGCATTCGAGATCTCAGTGGACCCAGTCATTACTAAATAACTTTTTTTATTCCGCGTCTTACAATGATGAAATTTCAATCAATTTAATGTCATACTGAGGGACAACTCTGGTGAACATTTCAATAAAACTGCTCAATGAAATTGTGGTGTGGTTTTTTTCAATCGATTACACTAGAAACAAAGCAAATATTTTAGTTAAAATACCTCTTGAGAAGTATAGGTCAACGCATCTAATTTATTTGATGCCCATAATACTTACTGCATTAAAAATTATTGATTCATCTGAAATTATTTTAAAACTCCGTTTTTTTCATCTCAACTTGGTTGGCTCAGAGCAATGTATATAACACTGTTTCCGTTGCAATTATTAATGCATTGTTTTTCCAATGGCATTAAGTATTTTACAAAATAATTTTCCGATTTTTGATAAATTGACAAAAAATACAACTAACTGTGAGTCAACAACCCACAATCAAGTGTTTTATGAATATTTTTTCAACTTATATTTACTGGTAACAGACGAAAGAGAGTGGAAACATTTGTATAATGAATCCACTCTCCCTTTATATTTCATGATAATTATAGACTAGGTGCAGGAACTCTTGCATTTATTTTTTTTACAGTAAATTATGAACGCATATGTTGTCATTAGCTGGGAACAACAATTTGATATAAATTAGGGAAGGCTGAGCTTTGTGGTAACTATAGTTAGAAATGTTACCACATTTAGGGTTATACGTGACAACGAGCCGCACCAGATATGTCATTGTGTTATGCGTATTTCTACATGCACCACTCATTGTTAAGTAAATAGTTCGAAGAGAATGAAACAACATTACTGTTTTACATATGTGACGTGATACTGTAACCTGTAAAACATTGTTGGCGTTAACATAATAAGAAAAAAATATATCATTTGTTTCCAAATAGACAGTAGTCATATCATAAGAAAGAAGAAAAGTGGAAAATGTGAGGGGCTCATTAATTATAGAAATTATAATTAATAAGACAAAAAAAGCAATCTAAAATCAGCACTTTTATTCTAGTTCTGAAAATAAAGAAGTGGCTAAACATAAATGTGAGCGAGGTCCCATATTTATCCTACTTTCTCAAGGGTATTTTAATAACTATTATAGTACTGTAAGAGATAATTTTCTGGCTTTCTAATCGTGAAATAGAATAAAACGATATATTGGAAAACATTTCTTTTACGTATGGCTCTTTCTTTGTTCGGCCAGTTTCCCAATATGCTGTTTTTATGCAGTGAAGACAATGTCTGCTTTGATTAGTAACATATTCAAAGAAGCTATTGATATACTTTGCTTGCATTTTCTTACCGTCCGAACAACTGGGCTCTTTAGTGTCATTTAAACTAACAAATTGTCCCAATTTAAAAAAAAAGGTGATACAGGAATAGTCAAGTGCTTCTAATTCGATTCCTAATTGCGGTAAGTTATTTCAAAGTTCTGACACTGGCGGAATACTTTGAACAAATGCTATAATTTCAGATTATCAATTTGGTATTTCTACAACAAAAACTATGCAGTGGGTGGATGACATGGCCGGAAATTTTGAGGAGGGACACAGGTATCGTATTGTATGCTCTCTTCAAATCGTTCATTTGTGATTCTCATAATATGTGGTTTATTACCTTCTTCATCCTTCAGTGTATCTTTTTGACCAAAAGCTTTTAATCACTACTAACACATTATAGTCACACTGAATATAATGTGCATATTGTCTTTTTTGTAATCCAAGTTTCAGCGTTTTGGCAAATAGCCGGAAAAATAATTGTTTAAAAAGATATATGTTGTACTTCTCTATGATGAGTCTTGTAAAAGTAGTAGATAATAATTAGCAAAAATTTTTCTGCGTTATTATTTTTTCATTCCACGCTATATTTTAAATTTCTACCAAGAAGAGGAAACCTAATTTATTTTTATTTTTAAATTATTCTACCTTGCGGGGAATTTCCACTATATATTTTCAATTATCCTGTTCTTTGAAACCATCCATGTTTATTACATTGGAGTTTACTAGTATTTAGTTACTTTGCATCCTTTAAATGAGCTGTCCAGGCGAAGCTTAAAGCAGAAACACGTATCGGCAGATGTTTTAAAGTTTTTAAAGTGATTGTTCAACTGGTGAGTACCTTTTGTTTTATTTATTTTAGGTTTTACTGAACAGAATAGTTGGAATTAAAAATAACATATTGAGTCAGTCACACTGAACATAATGTGCATATTATCTTTTTTGTAATCCAAGTTTCAGCGTTTTGGCAAATAGCCGGGAAAATAATTGTTTAAAAGATATATGTTGTACTTATCTATGATGAGTTTTGTAAAAGTAGTAAATAATAATTAGCAAAAAAACTTTCAGCGTTATTATTTTTTCATTTCACGCTATACATTATTTAATATTTTTTACAACATATTCAAAAAAGTTTGGCTGTGTCAATACAAAAATTGTAAAATTGTGCCTGATATTATTAAGATTAATTGCCCAAAAGTACGGCTGCATATAAAATTATAATACTTCACTGAGTTTTTTTCTAGGGGAACAAAATGTTAACATTTGTTTGTATTTTGGTATATCAGAGTAAAGTGGTGGTCAAAATAAGTCAAGCAGACACTCACTGTTTACAGCACCTGAGGTCTGTTTCTACTATTTTCTGTAAGTACCACTTACATAAACAGAAACTTTACAGTTTATGAATGATGGATCAATTTACTAGTTTCATTAATATATCATTAGGAAAAAAATGTACAGATTCATTATATTTGTGGCAGTTTAATGTAATAAAAAAGAGATATAGTGAAAACATATTATTAATGACAATAATAAATTAAATATAACGATAAAACTACGTTTTTATAGGCCGTGGTATATTAAACAATGTGTTTTTTGAAATAGTTAAAAATATAATAATAATAATTTTTAATTGGAGAAACTTTGATACGGTTATATCTATAACATGATTAACGTATTTATAAAATCACTTTACTGTTTTTTATAACAACATTAAAATGCACTTCTCATTAAAAATGTATCTTATGGTTTTATGTTTATGATTTATAAACGGCTTTTATAAATTTTGAAACTAATACATTACCAGTCCCAAAAATTTTAAATAGATATTGTAACATATTCTTTTTGACGCTGTAGAATATTTTAGTATAGTGTGTAAAATGTTGCTTAGTTTAGCATCGTCGATGATGATTTCTGACCTCATTTGATCTCCGAAATAGTTGGTACAAATTTAATGACCGAAATCATCATAGGTGATAAACGCAGAAATAATTCGCATTAAATAAAATATTGAAGCCGAAGCATTCCCATCGACGCGAAATTGCTAGTACAAGTGGGGATATACGAACCCCCAACTACGATAGAATGATTTCTAATTACCCTTGCTATCGCGCGCTCTAGCCTACTACGCGACCGAACCAGTTAATAAACAGAACATATAAATACAACAAACATGACAGATTATATATAGCCACTTAATTTAATTAACATACCTACTTAATAAAGGACTTTACACAGGGTTGGATCTGAAAGGGGGGCTATAGGGGGTTAGCGCCTCGGGGCCCCCACACTACAGGGGCCCCAACAAACCTCTCTTTTTTCCAATTATTTTTATCAATTTTTGTTATATTAATTTTCTCAATTTATAACTAACACTGACGTAGTTTTCCACGTAACACCAAAACACTATACACTGCAATCGACACGCTTTTCGCCAACCAAGTTGGCATCATCTGGAAAGGATTAAAACTAAACTTATGCTAACAATCTACCCTATTTATACCTAAACTGTTGTCGGTGAATCGTGAGCCACTAACCAATAAAGCGGGCTACATGGGATTGGCCCTCTGTCGTTATTCATACTATTTTTACACTTTGTAATTTCCAAACTTTTAAATGCATCCAGCTATCTAGTATTTGATACATTTCTAATTAATCTTAAATTGCTAATATCCATTTTATGGTTCTTCTCAAACGCATGTTGGTCAACATTATTTTATCAATTAAACTTACAAAATACCCATTACTTGCAGCTGTATCCTTAATCAATGCCTTTTTTTTTAAACCACTCCTTATTGAGAGGGAAGCTTAATAGACGATGGAAAATTAAAACTCGTCTTTTTGTGTTGAGCACAATGGTGAGAGTCCTTAGAGTACTGGTATCTTTTCTGTATATGTCAAATTCTAACTTATTTTCACTATTTCTAATTATTAATCTAAAAATGGTAGTTGTCCAGAGTTTTCAATTTCATATGTAAATTTAACCGACGCAAATTTAGAAACTAAGTTTTCAATATCAGCGACTGGTATGAATGGTGAAAAAGAGTTAGTTACCCATTGCTGTTCCTTCATGTTGTTCGAGGAAATTATCTTTGAACCGAAAGCAATTTTGCTTCATGTAAAGTTTAGTGAGTTGAAGAAATTTTTTTTACTACATCTTGACAGATTGTTTAATTCGAGTAGATCTTTAAGGTAGTCCAAGGTCTGTGGTATCAGAACATTTGGAAACAATGAACAAACGTTAAAGGACAGCTACCATTTTTAGATGTATTAATAATAAGAAATAGTGAAAATAGAATTTGACATATACAGAAAAGATGCCAATACTCTAAGATATATCCCTAAGGACTCTCACCATTGTGCTCAACACAAAAACGCGAGTTTTAATTTTCTAGTCTATCATCTATTAAACTTCCCCCTCAATAAGGAGAGGTTTGAAAAAGAAAGGGCATTCATTAAGGATATAGTTGCGAGTAATGGATATATTGTAAGTTTAATTGATAAAATAATTAGGAAACCAAAATTTAAAGTTACTTCAAAATTCCTCGACCTTTCAAAATGAAAGAGAAAATCTGAAATTTATTAATTCCACTCGATCCTCGATTTGTCCGTGGTATTGGTAAGATTTTTAAAGATATAGGGATGACAGTGGTTCATTCATTTTTAGGCAATCCAAAAGACAAAATTCAAACAAACAATAAGTCATGGATTTACGAAATTAGGTGTAATGACTGTAATCAAAAGTATGTTGGACAAACTAGACGATCAATTTAAACTAGATTCAAAGAGCATATGGAAGCTTGGAAATCACAAAGTGTAAAAATAGTATGAATAATGACAGTGGGCCAATCCCGGGTTCAGCGAACTGTGACAATAGTTTAGGTATAAATAGGGTATATTGTTAGCATAAGTTTAGTTTTAATCATCTCCAGATGATGCCAACTTGGTTCAGGAAACGCGCGTCGAGTACAGTATATGATGTTTTGGTGTTTCGTGGAAAACTACGTCAGTGTTATCTTCACAACAAAGGTTCCAACCGATTCCAGAATTTATAACTGGCAAAATGACGTTGAACTCAGTATTGGGAATGTATCGTTTAACATACAAGGAAGCACTATGACGGGAGTGAACTAAAGGAGTTTTTTTTCTACCGAATTTTTGCTGATGATGATTTGTATTTTCGAACATGGAAATTGCATTAAGAATGTGTTTGGTATTAATCGTATCCAATTGCATTAGGGAAGGGTCATTTGCATAAATAAAAATAATTAGAAATAGACCTGCTTACAATGATTATAAACGATTTTTCTAAAACGGCACACAAAATGTCTTTCGCCTAACCCACATCGTGATCTGTCATATATTTTTACAAACTTAATATTTTGACTGATGTATTAACTTTAGTGCAATAGTCCTAATTTCAAACTGAATTATTTGATAACTTTATACATAGACCTTTATATTTTCCACCTTACCATGGCAATTTTTTAAAGGCCTCCACTTTATTGTAGCTCCGGGGTCCCCACACCTCTAAAATCGGGCCTCATGGATTACATTTCCAAGATTTTGGAAAATTATGAATAAAACAAATGTTTTTCGCGATGAATAATATTGTCGAAACAGCTTGGTGTAATATCAGCCTCATGCTACGTAATTTTTTTAATCCCAACTCGTTATAATTATCTATAGATGAATATATTAGGCTTGTTTAGTATGTCAGTGTAGTGTAGTGTAGTGCAGGATTCTTTTTGCACTGGTGAGAAAGTGCTGACTGAAATTTCAGTTAATGCACAGTCACAACAAACAATTCAGTATAGCCAGTGCAATATTTTTGTTTTGACATTTAATTTGAAGGCTGTGTAGATTTTGAGGTTTGCAGTTTTTGTTGGTTTTTGTAAAATAACCTGTGGGCAAAATGAATTCTATTTGTATGCAAACTTTTTTGACAATGATTCAAATGAAAGCAGCGAAATTACAAGCAGTGACAGTACAAGTAGTAGTGATGAGGATATTATTATTGGAAGTAAAGGAAAGCTAGGACTTCCATAAAAAATTATTTTGAAGATGTTGTAACTCAGTATACTTATGACAAATTTAAAAGACATTTCAGAATCAGCAGAAGTCTGTTCTTACAAATAGTAGAACAGTTTCGTTAATCAGAAGATTATATTACATGACAATTAATTCACCAGCTGGTTTAAAATCCAAGGATGACAGCATTGTTGTAACAATCATAATCTTGAGCATCAAACGAAGTTTGATTATACTTTGACTGAATCACGGTCGTACTATTGGTCCTTGTCAGTTGTCGAAACGTGGTTCAGCCACAGTTCAGCTGAACTTGGTTTTAAGTCCTCAAGGATATCATTGTTGTAACCTTGAATTTTAAATTAAGGTCAGATGAACTTTGGTCGAACCACATCGGTGCAACTTACTCCTTCCTAAGTCTGGAGAATAGGAAATATGTATATTTTTTTAGAAATAAAAAACTTCCGTTTTATCCAAGATTTTTATTACTTCATCGTAAGCACCCTGTATAGTATATTAGAGAAAAACAATAAAACACAGTAGAATACATTTCATTAAATTACATATATAGATTTGAGGTAGGTATATATTATAAAAACCAATGTATAATAAAAGAAACATACTTACTTGTAGTATTCATTGTAGAATCATAACTAGCTTCATATTCCCTTTTACCCTTTTCAATCTGGTTTCGAGTTTCTAAAAATTGCTAATTTAAAATTAAAAAAATTAAGATTGCACTTAACTTTTAGTTTGTACATACAAACAATAAATTTGTTTATATCCTACCTGTGTGTAATCATTGTAATCTATCAACTTCTTTGCCTGCACTAATTTGATATTCGTTTCCATACATATCTTGTAAAGTTACTGTAAATATATTCATTTTGAAAAAATACGGCAGAATAGACAGTTGACATTTGGTTCAAAACATCTAATAATTATGGTGGGGAGATTTTAAATCTACACTACACTAGCTGTTCAAACTCGGGAGTCAGTGCTGCACTTATAGTTCTACACTGATATACCAAACATGAAAAAGTACCATGCACCAGAATATAACAATCGTCTCAGTGTTAGCACTAGCTACACTTTCTATACTAGTGTAGGATAACAAACACAGCTATTAGTTTGCAGTCCTATGGAGTTCGCAAGTGTATAACCTACAATATAAAGGATCAGTTAGTGTTTTAAACATTGAAACTTTGTTCCCTAAAATTCAACGTTATAAATAAACTTAATAAAATTTCAATTGATCTAAAAAGAATATAAAAACTACTATTGGAATATGGATTCTTATTCTCATAGATATAATAATTAGATATAATTAATTAAGATGGTGAAGTTTTTATTAACAATAAAGAAATGTCAAATTACTGTGATGATTATTTATTTCAGTAATATAGGCAACAAAATGATTGAAAAAATAAATATACCTCATAACTTCTCAATGGAAAATATTCCCATTAATAGTAAATCCATGTTTTTAACTCGTGTTACAGAAAATGAAGTACTACTTCATATTAATTCTTTAAAAAATGGTAGTGGACCTGGCTATGATGGAATCACCCCCTTACTGCTAAAATTAAATGCAAAATATATTTTACGTCCTTTTACACATATAATCAACTTAATCATCACTAGTGGAAAATTTTCGAAACAATTCAAAAGTTCAGTAATAACCCCTATTTACAAAGCAGGTAATAAACATAAAATATCAAATTATCGCCCAATTAGCCTAATAAATAATTTTGGCAAAATAGTTGAAAAATGTATAAAAACACGATTAACAAAGTTCTTTAAAAAAAAATATATTGAATGAACATTAGTATGGTTTTCAAGAAGGCAAAAATACATCGGATGTCGTGTATGAGGTAATTAAAGAAATCTCACTCAATCTCGACAACAGTAAAAAATGTATTGGGGTATTTCTTGATTTAGCATAGGCATTTGACACGGTTCACCATGAAAAACTACTCCAAGTATTGGAGCGTTATGGAATTTGTAGTGCCGTGTTGAATCTCTTCAAGAGTTATTTAAGTAATCGCATGCAATATGTCAAGGTTAATGGATGTTTAAGTGAACCACATATGGTGAAAGTGAGAGTGCCACAAGGAAGAGTCCTTGGTCCTATTCTTTTCACTATTTATATCAATTTTCTATTAATTCTCGATATAGATAATAAAATAATATCATATGCTGATGATACTGTAGTAATATTTAACGGAGTTGACTGGGAAACGGTTAAAGAAAAAGTGCAGAATGGAATTTACGCCATAAAAATGTGATTAGATGGCTATCAGTTGTCTCTAATTGTAGATAAAATAAATTTTATAGCTTTTTCAATCACTGATGTAAATAGACCCAACTTTAAAAAAATCGATATTGATGAATTTGAAATAGAAATAAAAGAGGTCGAATATACTAAATATTTAGGTGTTATTATAGACAAAAATATAAAATGGAATGAGCATGTAACATATCTAACAAAGAGAGTTAGAATATTAATTCACAAATTTTATCAGCTAAGGGATATTTCAAGCAAAAGTATACTAATTTTAATATATAAATCTTTAGTTGAATCTTTTTTAAGATATGGAATATTAGTCTGGGGAGCTCTGTACACTAACGCATTAAAAACTCTGTCTACAATACAGAATTATATATTAAAAATTATTTTCAAAAAAAAACAAACAATACTCAACTAGACTACTTTATGGAAAAGATATATGTATTGTAAGATCATTATATTTTCACACATTATCCACTTATACATATAAAAAAAGCATCTTAAAAATGCCAATAATCCGTAGTATAACTCATAAACATCTGGAAGTTCCTACCAGTCATAAAAACATAAATTCAAGATTTGCATACCATTTAGCTTCAAAAACTTATAATTTGTTACCATTATATATTAGAAATATTAATAAATATAAATTTTTTCCTATAAATGTAAAATCTATATAAATGACAACTATTCTTCATTTATTAAGCTGTTGGAGTAAGTAGTATCTAATTAGTGATGTGTTTTAGGAATAGGCAATGTAAAATGAATAAAGATATTTACTATTATGCTCACGATATTACTGCACAAGTCAAGTGTTAAGTCACTTAGGTGCAGGTCTGAGAAATTTATTTAATTAAATTTAGAATTTATTATTTTTATAGAAAGTTTGTAGTATATACATACCATTTTATTAACATAGAAATTCTATTATTGTAATTTATTATTTAATTGTGTAATTATTCTGTAAAATTATTCTGGAAATTATTCTATTCTATCCTGTAAATTCTGCAGATTCTGTAAATTCTATAAATAAATTTCAAACTAAATAAAAATAGATTCTGAATTTTTGTGGTAAAGATTTTTAACTTTTGCAGTTGAATCTGCATACATTTTAACTTGCATGGTAACGTATAAAATAAATCACCATTTACATATGTAAGTGCATAATACTAGATTTGTAGGTATTATGAGAGAATAATTAAGTTATTATTGTCTACTATTATTTTCAAACCCATAAATTAGCATTGATGTAGTTAGTTATGTTATCGAAAATGCACATTAGTGTATTACGGGTTGCGTGACATTCTTCACAAATTAAGTATTCTACTATATAATGGTAATGTTAATTCTTTATTGCTATTTGCTAAAGTACATATAAATCCTTAAATAGATAACGAAATCGTAATTAAATAGAGTGTTTGCATTGTCTTTTTTTATAAATCCTCATATAGAGCAGAAAACACTTGTAGATTAAAATAGCTGCCAAAACGCTCGAATTACTATTAAATCCGATGAAATGCTAGACTACCATAATTAGTTTATAAAATTAGCTGATTATTCCTATATTACAGGGTATTTAATTTACAATTTCCACTTATAATTCCGCCAATTTTTCAGATATTTTATTTCGTTCAAAAAACAAGTAAAACTTTATTTTTTGAACATTTTTAAATGCTATGCAGGGTTTTTATTTCACTTAAGGACATAATTTTTTTTAAACAGAACACCTTGCATTTAATGGAATATTAAATCTCCCCATTTTTCTGATTTCAAAAATATGGGATTTCCTGGATTAGTTGTTCTTAATATTTAAGTTCTTTAACAAAATAAATCATTTTCCACTAAGAACTTAATTTTTAATTGACGAAAATTTCGAGTATGCTGTAACTAATAGATGTAAAACAAGCCAAAGCTTTTTCTATTATTGCTATTTAAGTCTGTTCATGTTATACTCTAAATACTCACCCATTAAAAATGATGTTCTTGGGGGGAAAATGTTTTAATTTGCTGAATAACTTAAAAATTAAAAACAGTAAACACAGGAAAGCCTACATTTTTGAAATCGGATAAATACGTACAATTTAAGGTTCCATTAAATACAAATTACTTCGTTTAAAAGAATTGTGCCTGTTCGGTATTTTTTTTGTAATTTCAAAGAAATAGCGTTTAAGGATGTCCAAAAAATCTAGTTATGGTAATTTAACATTTCATCGGACTGAATGGCAATGCCTATTATGGACCAATTCAGGACCCTTTGACAGCTTTGATATCCTGTACAATCCCAGTGTAAATAATTTATTTTGATTTCCCAAAGCATAACTAAGTTAATTATTAATAAATTGGAATTAATCGGTTTTATTTTTTCGTTTTTTTTGTGAAGCATTGTTATAAAAGGTTATTCAGCAGATAATGTTTCCTTAATTTTAATAAAGGTATCGTTGTGTGTAGCAAATTAATTATTATGCATTTCAGAATTTGAGATGGGGTTCTTATTTTATATTTATTATCTTTCTAATATAATACGAAAAAGCAGTATATATAGCATAAATAGAAAGGAAAGGCGATAGACACCATGAAATGAACAATAGCAACTAGTAAACAATGGCAAAACACAACTAGGTTATACTTGAACTAAAACAAACTTCTGGAGTTACAATATAATTAGAGGAAGTACCCTTCCAAACTTCTCTTACCACGTTGGAAGATTGACATATAGAGTGGTCCACTTAAAACTACCCAACCAAGATGATGACAGGCAAAGAGGAAAATCTTAGTCGTTTCGTGGGTAACAATTCATATCGACTCGTGAGAAATACCAAGTTTAGTGAAAATTTATTTTAATATAAAATATTTTTTTAGGCACAAATTAGGTATACAGTGTGTTTCTTAAGTGATCTTAAAAACTTTAGGAGGTGATTCATTGCATTGGACTAAAGAAAAAATGTTGTAGTTTCAATTGGTGATGGACGGAAGTAGGAATACTTTCTAAATATTTCAACCAGATCCATTTTCGATGTTTCCACTTGAAATTGTAAAATATTCATTATTTGGTTCTTGTGTTTGTAATTTCAGTCAATAGAAATTATTCCATGTCATTAATGTCTTTGACTAATCCCAACAATCAACACAGCCTAAAACAATGAAAACATCCTTAAATTAAAAGATTTATGGGATTACAGCCAAAATTCTTAATAAGTTTTAACATGGTAAAACTAACAATCCTCGATTTTTTAAAAATGTAAACTTTTAAAGTTCAACAACAAATAGGTTGTACCATTTGCTGCTTTTAAGAATATTTCTATTTCTCATTTAGTTGGAAACTGGATTTATTGGATTGTTGCCCTATTAGCTTTCTTTTAATGAAAACTATTAAACTAACAAAACTTTTTTTATGTTGATGTGTTTTTTTTCACTGATAATGTTGTTCTCAACATTTAGTAAAAGCTCCAAAATGTGGATGATATTGAGGACCCTGGATTTTTGTTCAAAATATGTTAGTAAAACTTCTTTCATCACCTTCTTTCTTTTTTCTTTATACCAATTTATTTTCGAATTGTTGATACGTACTTTTACATTTCTCCTTCAATTTTACTGGTAATATTAATAATTGGAAAATTTTTTTAGGTAAAAGGTCCAATGTTTAGAAAAAACTAGTTTTTCTAAACATTGGACCTTTTACCCAAAAAAACCTTTCCAGCTATAATTTATTGGTCTAAAATAACTACGTTGTTATGATTGAATTGCTAACGCTGCCAACTCTTCCATATAGGAAGATTCTGACATATCAGACGTCTCACTAAATTTTCTTCATTTTTCTTCAGCGAAAAATGTACTCATAAATAACTTAAGTGTTATTCACAAACAAAATCAATATCCAAGATAATATTCCCCAGTAACGAAGTGCGAAAGATTATTGATCCAACTTATTAACATAAAAAATAATAATTTTTCAAAACATCAAAATAACAGATAGCAAATTCAGAATTTTAAAAATATATTTTTCAGTCTCATTTCGATTGATAGTAGAAAAAATCTTGTGTACGACATATAGGTAATGTGTTTTTGTACATGGCGACTACACCTCGATCATAAATCTCACGCCTGGTACGGGAAAAGTTCACTTTTACTTGTTGCACAAACAGCTATTCCTCCCGCTGAGAAGAGATAGTTTACCGACTCATACGTCGGACGAAAACCATTTTCTTTCAACGGAGTAAAAATTCATCATACAAATTGTTGATTTTGCTTTTATAAACGTAGAATTTGTAAATTGAAAGTAAATTTTAGTAAACACAAATCTAATGGTAATAAAAAAAACAACGGTAGGTTTCATAAATATTTTGTTTTAATAAGAAAATGGCGGGCATAAATGATTGCTCATAGTAATTTAACGAAGCAGAAATTCCCATTCAGAAATCTAGTGAGCCGTTAACTGCCTGATGGGACTGTACCGCTTCCTCATTGTTAAATCCCTATATTGGTTACATCCTTTAAGTACCCACGCTTCTTCACACGATGTACGGCCATTACGATCTCGTTATTCTTTGTTGTTTTTTTTGTTAGTATTTTAACGCTCCGCTTTAAAAGTATTATGTAAACGTAGATTCCGCGTTCCTGTTGTTTTTTTGTAGCTGGGTTACTGTAAGCTGACTTTGTGAATATTTAAAAGTGGTAAAATTACGGAAATGAACAGCAACGGAAATCGTTTTGACAAATAGGCTCTAGCCAGAAGATACTCTATTTAGGGTACCATGAAAATGCTTTCCATGGAAGAACTTGACAAAAGGTAAGCTAACAATTTTACCACAATACTGTGATTCATATATATGATAAATGAGATATCTAATTTATTAATCTAATTAACGTAGTTATAAAAAAATCAGGATAATGTCAAAATTTTTTTTAAAATAGTGCTGTAGAAATGAAAAGAAAATTTATTAATTATTATTATTATTTTATAATGAATCACGCGTTTGTTGCATTATTTTCTTATGATTGATAATCTCAGAATTCGACCATCAGTTTCTCAATCTTTTTTAAGGTCCTAGAAACAGGTGCATACATCTTCGTTCTTATTGTTTCTCTTAAATATCCAATTACCTTCGACCATTACAAAAAATGTCTAAAATAAATCCACTGACTTTTTGCAAATGGATTTGAGGATATACCAAAGACAAAAATGAGATGTTAATATTTGCTAGGTAGTGTTGAAAGAATTAAACATATATTAATTCGATCAATTTTAACGAAAGAGTATTCGTACGTTCTAAACAGGTATAGAAGATTGATTCTATAAAAATTTTTCGCATTTATATGTCATAGAAACTGTCCTGAAACAACTCTGTTGATCCCTTAACCAGAAATATTATTTAGATGCACTTTATGGTGTATTCTTTACAAGATTAACATCAATAAATTGACAATTTCCCATGACAATCCCACCATTTTACTTAAAATGTTCGTTTTAAAGTTAAGTACTTCCCCAGTTCTTAGAATTACCTTAAATATTTAAATGTATACAAACGGTTAGCACACACCATATTGTGTGTTATAAAGATTAAAAAATTAAAATTTTGCCATTATTTATATATTGACGAAATGTCATATTGTCATCAAATATTTTTATTCTTGTGAATATATAAAAATACATAACTAACAATAAAAAGAAACTACAACAGTAATGATAAAATAGTAGCGACAATACTAATAAGCTTTAGTAATGATAAAATAGTAGCGACAGCACTAATAAGTTTTAACAGTAATTAAGGCAATTTACAAATTTTTGTATAAGTCTTATATTACTTTACAGCTATTATTTTTAATTGATAATTTCGGTAAGCTGCAATTAGAACGATTTGATATCTGTTTACTGTTTATGTCATGACCAACTTTTAATTTTTTTATTTTTACATGGCACAATAGAGTACTATTTAATTTTCTGCAATAGATACAGAGGCTTAAAGCATCATATCATGTAGATACTTACCGTAGACATCTTGTATACAAATTAATCATATTTTCATTTTGGTATCTTACCTTAAACAATGAGTGCAATGAAGACCACACAACGCCACAAGTACAAATATAAAATGAGGAGAGAAACGGTCAAGAAAGCACGATCTATACTTACAAATACCAGCACTATATCGTTTTCCTGGCACTGATTGTTTAATAAATAAGATTTACAGGAAACAACTACTCAGCGGATAGAAGCCTCGACCTGCGTTGATTTAAACCTACCAGTCTTGTTTGGTAGCTATGATCATTTGTCAATTCTTCTCTACACATAGACCGGTTTCCAACTTGTTATGTTCTCGTCAGTATGCCATAAGTAATCATCTAAACAACAAATAATAATAGCAAATCAGGCTGGCCTAGAGCAGACTAAGCAAGTTAGACATAGTGAGTGATAAGTGTATCTCTCTGGGGTCAGTGCTACTACCCGTCAGACTACAGACTACACTAATGTCTTAGTGACTAATAGCGACCTGCAGAGCAGGTACTAAGAGCTGCGACCTCTAACTCTGGTGAGCTAAACTATGTACTGAATAAAATTTACAGTATATATAGTTTAGCCCACCATGATTAAGGGTGGCAGCTCTTGGTACTTGCTTTGTAGGTCGCTATCAGTCACAGACATCAATGATGTCTGACGGGTAGTGGCACTGACTACCAAAGGGATACACGTATCACTCATAATGTCTGTCTTGCATAGTCGGCTTTAGGCTAGCCTGGTTTGCTATTATTATTTGTCTTTTCTATTACTTACTGCATACTGACGAGAACATAACAAGTTCGAAACCAGTATATGTCTAGTGAGGAATTGACAAATGATTTTAGGTACCAAACAAGACTTGCAGGTTTAATTCAATGCTGGTCGGGACTTTTATCCTCTGAGTAGTTGTTTCCCGTAAGTCTTATTCAGTATATAGTTTAGCCCACCAGGGTTAGAGGTCGCAGCTCTTGATACCTGCTTTGTAGGTCGCTATCAGTCAGTAAGACATCAGTGATGCCTGACAAGTAGTAGCACTGACCACCAGAGGGATACACTTATCACTCACCATGTCAGACATATTTATTATACCGGAAATAACATCCAGTTCATCTTATCATTGACAATTTAAACCTTTAAATTGTTAAACATAATTTAGTCATTATATTATATCTACAATTTGCAATCATTATTATTTAATTTTATGGCGAAGGCGCTAGTTTATGTTAAGTTTTATTTTTGCATAGCCAGGATAACAGTTTGATATAAACTAAATATCTTTAACTATTTCCCAAAAATTTAACACCTTTTTTATATGCCGGGTGCTTCATCTTAAACTTATCTCAACTTGCTACAAGAGATAATAAAACAAAATTTGTTGCAAGCACAAAAGTGACAATTTTCTGTATTTTGGCAATGATTAAATTCATTAAATTTCTTTCATATCCATATCCATTTGGAATTTTTCAAGCATCTGTGATATTTAAACATCATATTTTAAAGTGCAACGATGTTTGCATATAAATTTCAAAATATTTATTACCAAAAAAGTGGAATGAATTGTTTACTTTCGATGTATTACTACTAGAGTTCGGGAGGTAGCGATGAATTCCAGACACGACTTTTACGTAGATACAATATTATATTTTAAACACCTAATAAAATATTCCCAACCAATATGAAATGATAAAATATTCTTATGTATGTAGGTACAGGGTTATACATTATAAATTACCCACCCCTTATCATCGATATTATTTCCTATAGAAAAAAATGTTTTAGATAAAAGTTATGTGATTATGACTGAATTTTGTTAAAATGCTATCAAAAGTACAGTAGCGTGCAAATTTCAGGGGATACAAAAAAATAATTTATTTTTTTAAATGGGATACCCTGTATATTATTAAATTTTTGGAATGATCTTTTGTTCCCGATTTCATCAATATACCACCCTGCTATATACCGTTTTCGAGTTATTGAACGTCGAATATCTAAGTTAAACTAGTTACTATAAATATGGAAAAGTTAACATTATTAAAGTGAGCTATGAAAATGAAAACTATTATGTTTGATAAATGACATTTCTTTAATGAAACAATCAAAATGCCTTACAGTGATAAAGAAAAAATCCAAGTATTTACTTGTTATATACAAAATAACAAAAATAAACGTGCAGCAAAACATTGTATTATTTTTTAGAAAATTTTTAATGTAGTATAAACAATGCAGTCGATCAATTAGGTAAAGTTATCCCAAAATCCAACGTACGTTAAAAAATCACAGCTACAGACCATATAAAATTGTACCCGTACAAGTTTTAACAGAGGCTCATAAAAGGAAAAGGCTGGACTTTTGCCGCCAGATGATTTAAAAGTTGGATGATGATCCCGATTTCTTACTAAAATATTATGGACTGATGAATCATCCTTTTCTACGGCAGTAGATATTAATAGGAAAAATCGAAGGTCGTGGGAAAACAAGCACAACAGAAAAAGATTGGTAAAACAAATAAAAAAAATCAGGAAGAAAAACTGTAAGCGTTTGGTGTGGAATTTTCAGAAACAAAATTGTTGGGCCTATATTTTATGATTATACTTTAACTGGAGTTATCTATCTGGAAATAATTATCTGAGAGGCAGAAAATATTCTTTTGCAGAATTTTCCGAAAGCCGAACTTGAAGATATGATTTGGATGCAGCATAGTGTCCTACCCCTATGGATTAATTTTTTTCGGGGACTTCTAAAAGACATTGTCAATAATAGTAATAATAATAATAATAATAATAATAATAATAAAAAAAGGACCGGGGGATCTCTCCGACCCGAGGAATTATAGGCCGATCACTTGCCTCAACTCCTGCTACAAGATATTTACACGTATCTTGTATGCTAGGACACTGAGGTCTGTTGATCCGGTCTTCCAGCAGATACACGAACAGCGTGGTGCCAAGAAGGGCATGGCAGGTTGCAAGGACAGCCTGCTGATAGACCGCTGTATTACACAGGATTCTGTGCAATACAAGCGGAATCTATCGATGGCCTGGATTGATTACCGCAAGGCATTTGATACAACATCGCACGAGCTATTGTTGTACTTGCTCGAATGTCTTGCGGTACCAGCACCACTAGTGAGATGCATAGAACAGCTGCTGCCGCTCTGGAAGATCCGCTTCACCATAACATCAGGTGCACAGCGGGTCACGACAGAGCAGGTGGCATTTAGGAGAGGAGTTTTCCAGGGTGACTCCCTGAGTCCTCTCCTCTTCTGCATCTCACTGCTGCCGTTGTCTGTTGGGCTCCGCCAAACCCGCGGATATCAATGTGGGCCACCCAGCGACCGGAGGCATAAGGTCACCCATCTATTTTATATGGATGACCTTAAACTTTATGCCTCCGGAGAGCGTGAATTACAAAACGCTCTTAGGGTGGTCGAAGAATATACGCGGGCAATTGGTATGGAGTTCGGGTTGGACAAATGTGCAGTCGTCCACCTCAAGAGAGGACGATGCGGGGAATTCCCTGAAGATGCGCAGCTCGCAGACGGAAGCATCCTAAGACATCTGGATGCCGGAGAGACCTATACATACCTTGGTGTGCAACAAAGGCACATCCAAGATGTAACACAAATAAAGGATTCTCTCCGCGGCAAGTACAGACACCGCCTCCGAAAGATTTGGTCTTCCGAACTTTCGGGGAAGAACAAGGTGTCTGCAACTAATATGCTTGCCGTTCCGATTCTGCTCTACTCCTTCGGAGTAGTAAAGTGGAGGGTAGATGAGCTGCGCCAATTAGATAGAGATACCCGCAAGATGATGAATATTCACAGAAGTATTCATCCTAGATCGTCCGTTCCTCGTGTGTACCTCCCACGTCAACGGGGGGGCCGAGGACTCTTGAGCCTGGAGTGTACGCATGGTAGAGTAGTACTGAGTATGGCATATAACATACTCAGGAGCTCAGATCCCCTCTTGCGGTTCGTAAAACATCACGAAACTGTAGGAGTGGGAGCAGGATTGTTCAAGGCAGCAAAAAGAGCCGCAGATGAACTCGGTCTCGCATTTGACATCAGGCGAGGAGGCCGGCGAGGTGCTGATGTTGAGTCAGTCACTGAACTTCAGCCAAATCGTCTGAAAGCCCGAATTAGAGCTGCCGAACAGAAAAATCTGTTTCGGCAGCACGTCGATAAACCCCAGCATGGTGTCTTCTATAAGAACATAGAAACACTGGGTTTATCGACCAGGCTGACCTTCGCCTTTTTAAGGTCAGCAGGGCTTAAGTCGGAGACCGAGGGATTCATTATGGCTTGCCAAGATGGTGTTATCAACACCTTGGTCTACCGTAGCCGCGTGTGGCGTGTAGAGGTTCCTGATATCAACTGCAGGACCTGCCATCAGGCGCCGGAATCGCTCATGCATTTACTATCTGCATGCCCCATATATGCGATTTCGGCCTACATCCACCGGCATAACGCGGCATTACGAGTGCTATACTACCATCTAAGGCACTCGTACGGGGTAGACCAGACACCAGTGCTGCCTTACGTCCCCGGAGATATTGAGTCCGTGGTCGAGAACGAGAAATGCCGGATTTACTGGAACTACTCGTTCCCGACTGTCAGGCTAATCCAAGCCAACAAGCCTGACATAGTCCTCCTCGACCATCAACTCAAGGTGATGTATGTCATCGAGTTCTCGGCACCTGCGGAGAAAAACATCGCCTTGAAGGAGGAGGAAAAACGGACCAAATATCGCGATCTCCGGTACGAGCTCCAAGTGCTGTACCCAGGCTACTCGGTCAAAATGGTCGTCCTTATTATCGGTGTACTCGGAGGGATAAAGCCTACGCTGCTCTCGGACCTGAAGATCATACCGGCCTGCCAAAAATCAGCTGAGTGGCTGGCAGGCCAAATGCAGAAGGCGGTCATTCTTGGTTCTCTCCGTCTGCTTAGGGCACACGATTCCGGAGCCTACAGTCACTAACCCTGCGGGATGTGGGGAGTGGCTGAGGTTAATGTGCTGGCGCGACTCCCGTGAGGCGTCGGAGGCCACGGGAGGACTGTCCAGCGTCGGGCAACCGAAAAAAAAAAAAAAAAAAAAAAAAAAAAAAAAAAAAAAAAGGACCGGCAACCTCCACGTTGGTGCACCCTGGACAGGCAGAGGTAACTCTGCCTGACTAATGTCGGCCGGGGGGTACCAAGGCTAACCACCTGGTACCCCTTCTACTTCGGGTTCCATATAACCTACGAAGAAGGGCTCCTCACGACCGACCCCAATCGGATGGGGGTCAGAGACAAGTGGGAGGGGCCTCACCGGAACGTCTCAATGATAACAACCGCAACGGACAAGGACGCTTTAAGTGGACGAGGGAACTTCGGGATGACTTGCTGACCTGCCGCGAGAGTAGCGAACCTGAGCGAAGGGGATACATGGCGCGATTGCATGCACTTTGGTGCGAAATGCATCCAGAGCATCGCGCCTTCTCTCAACAACATCTGAGAGATCAAGTATCCTTTCTGCTCAGGACAGGTTACGTAAGGGCACCCCGTCAGCTAGAAGAACTGCCAGCCGCAGTCCCACCGCGGCAATTACCAGCTGATGGGGAACATCCTTTAGAGTTCACCGGTGTAGACTTAAGGACGAGGGTTAGCCTTAACACCAGGGCTAACCTAAAGCCACAAGACCTGGCTAGAATGGACGCGGTCATCGATGAGGAAATTCCGGAAGATGTAGACATCTGGCAAATCAACTGTGCCGTGTACAACGCCGCGAAGCAACTCGTCCCACGTGAGAGGTCAACCAATCACGGGGGTCGAGAAAGCCAAGCGGCGTGTACAAAAAATCGAGGGCAAGATACAGTCGGCCAGACAACACGCTTCTCGGATCCAGAGTGTGGTGGAATATAAGACGACTGGTAGAGTTTTTACTCCCAGGATCCGGCGCATAGCTGCCGGATTAAGACGTCAACACCATACTCTAAATCTGACAGTGATGCTTACCATCAAGCAGCACTGTCTAGATAGGATCCGAGCGCTCATGGCGATAAAGAAAACATTGAAGAGGCGGGTGAGGAGTATGGAACAAAACAATTTGTTTCGTACGAATCCTTCCCGCCTCTTTCAAGAGCCACAGCGTGTTGTCGAGAATCCGCCGACTGTAGAAGATGTCGAAACCTTCTGGAAGGGAATCTACGAAACGCCGCGTCCATTCAATAGCGACACTCCATCAATTGCACACTTCGAGGCTCTGTGTCACAGACATCTTGAAGAGCCAGAAGAAGTGTGCCCGGCAATCAGTACGGAGGAAGTCCAACAAGCACTTGTTGGTACCAAGAACTTCGCTGCCCCGGGCCCAGACGGCATTAACAACTGGTGGTGGAAGAAATTTCCTTCCACTCACCGCCGTCTGGCGCGAGTTTTCAACTCATGGTTGAACGAGGGGCAGCAGATTCCGGACTGGTTCGTCGAGGCACGTACTGTACTAATCCCCAAAAAGGGGGATCTTTCCGACCCGAGGAATTATAGGCCGATCACTTGCCTTAACTCCTGCTACAAGATATTTACACGTATCTTGTATGCTAGGACGCTGAGGTCTGTTGATCCGGTCTTCCAGCAGATACACGAACAGCGTGGTGCCAAGAAGGGCATGGCAGGTTGCAAGGACAGCCTGCTGATAGACCGCTGTATTACACAGGATTCTGTGCAATACAAGCGGAATCTATCGATGGCCTGGATTGATTACCGCAAGGCATTTGATACAACATCGCATCAGCTGTTGTTGTACTTGCTCGAATGTCTTGCGGTACCAGCACCACTAGTGAGATGCATAGAACAGCTGCTGCCGCTCTGGAAGACCCGCTTCACCATAACATCAGGTGCACAGCGGGTCACGACAGGACAGGTGGCATTTAGGAGAGGAGTTTTCCAGGGTGACTCCCTGAGTCCTCTCCTCTTCTGCATCTCACTGCTGCCGTTGTCTGTTGGGCTCCGCCAAACCCACGGATATCAATGTGGGCCACCCAGCGACCGGAGGCATAAGGTCACCCATCTATTTTATATGGATGACCTTAAACTTTATGCCTCCGGAGAGCGCGAACTACAAAACGCTCTTAGGGTGGTCGAAGAATATACGCGGGCAATTGGTATGGAGTTCGGGTTGGACAAATGTGCAGTCGTCCACCTCAAGAGAGGACGATGCGGGGAATTCTCTGAAGACGCGCAGCTCGCAGACGGAAGCATCCTAAGACATCTGGATGCCGGAGAGACCTATACATATCTGGGTGTGCAACAAAGGCACATCCAGGATGTATCACAAATAAAAGATTCTCTCCGCGGCAAGTACAGGCACCGCCTCCGAAAGATTTGGTCTTCCGAACTTTCGGGGAAGAACAAGGTGTCTGCAACTAATATGCTTGCCGTTCCGATTCTGCTCTACTCCTTCGGAGTAGTAAAGTGGAGGGTAGATGAGCTGCGTCAATTAGACAGAGATACCCGCAAGATGATGAATATTCACAGAAGTATTCATCCTAGATCGTCCGTTCCTCGTGTGTACCTCCCACGTCAACGGGGGGGGCCGAGGACTCTTGAGCCTGGAGTGTACGCATGGCAGAGTAGTACTGAGTATGGCATGTAACATACTCAGGAGCTCAGATCCCCTCTTGCGGTTCGTAAAACATCACGAAACTGTAGGAGTGGGAGCAGGATTGTTCAAGGCAGCAAAAAGAGCCGCAGATGAACTCGGACTCGCATTTGACATCAGGCGAGGAGGCCGGCGAGGTGCTGATGTTGAGTCAGTCACCGAACTTCAGCCAAATCGTCTGAAAGCCCGAATTAGAGCTGCCGAACAGGAAAATCTGTTTCGGCAGCACGTCGATACCAGCATGGTGTCTTCTATAAGAACATCGAAACACTGGGTTTATCGACCAGGCTGACCTTCGCCTTTCTAAGGTCAGCAGGGCTTAAGTCGGAGACCGAGGGATTCATTATGGCCTGCCAAGATGGTGTTATCAACACCTTGGTCTACCGTAGCCGCGTGTGGCGTGTAGAGGTTCCTGATATCAACTGCAGGACCTGCCATCAGGCGCCGGAATCGCTCATGCATTTACTTTCTGCATGCCCCATATATGCGATTTCGGCCTACATCCACCGACATAACGCGGCCTTACGAGTGCTATACTACCATCTAAGGCACTCGTACGGGGTAGACCAGACACCAGTGCTGCCTTACGTCCCCGGAGATATTGAGTCCGTTGTCGAGAACGAGAAATGCCGGATTTACTGGAACTACTCGTTCCCGACTGTCAGGCTAATCCAAGCCAACAAGCCTGACATAGTCCTCCTCGACCATCAACTCAAGGTGATGTATGTCATCGAGTTCTCGGCACCTGCGGAGAAAAACATCACCTTGAAGGAGGAGGAGAAACGGACCAAATATCGTGATCTCCGGTACGAGCTCCAAGTGCTGTACCCAGGCTACTCGGTCAAAATGGTCGTCCTTATTATCGGTGTACTCGGAGGGATAAAGCCTACGCTGCTCTCGGAACTGAAGATCATACCGGCCTGCCAAAAACCAGCCGAGTGGCTGGCAGGTCAGATGCAGAAGGCGGTCATTCTGGGTTCTCTCCGTTTGCTTAGGGCACACGATTCTGGTATCTACAGTCACTAACCCTGCGGGATGTGGGGAGTGGCTGTAGTTGATGCGCCGGCGCGACTCCCGTGAGGCGTCGGAGGCCACGGGAGGACTGACCGGCATCGGGAAACCGAAAAAAAAAAAAAAAAAAAAAAAAAAAAAATAATAATAATAATACCAGGGCTAAC
Organism: Rhamnusium bicolor; assembly: GCA_029963845.1. Lineage (NCBI taxonomy): Eukaryota > Metazoa > Arthropoda > Insecta > Coleoptera > Cerambycidae > Rhamnusium > Rhamnusium bicolor. The sequence continues at coordinate 1,535,416 of JANEYF010001760.1, forward strand.
TACCCTGGTACTCTTTTTGCTATGGTTCCATATAACCTTAGAAGGGCCCCTCACATTCGACCTCAGTCGGATGGAGGTCAAGGACAGATGGGAGGGGCCTTACCGGACGGTCCTAACGATGATGACAATGCGATTGTACATGGACGCTTTAAGTGGACGAGGGAACTTCGGGATGACTTACTGACCTGCCGCGAGAGTAGCGAACCTGAGCGAAGGGGATACATGGCGCGATTGCATGCACTTTGGTGCGAAATGCATCCAGAGCATCGCGCCTTCTCTCAACAACATCTGAGAGATCAAGTATCCTTTCTGCTCAGGACAGGTTATGTAAGGGCACCCCGTCAGCCGGAAGAACTGCCAGCCGCAGACCCACCGCGGCAATTATTAGCTGATGGGGAACATCCTTTAGAGTTCACCGATGTAGACTTAAGGACGAGGGTTAGCCCTGGTGTTAAGGCCACAAGACCTAGCTAGAATGGACGAGGTCATCGATGAGGAAATTCCGGAAGATGCCGACATCTGGCAAATCAACAGTGCCGTGTACAACGCCGCGAAGCAACTCGTCCCCCGTGAGAGGTCAACCAATCACGGGGTCGAGAAAGCCAAGCGGCGTGTACAGAATATCGAGGGCAAGATGCAGTCGGCCAGACAACACGCTTCTCGGATCCAGAGTGTGGTGGAATATAAGACAACTGGTAGAGTTTTTACTCCCAGAATCCGGCGCATAGCAGCCGGATTAAGACGTCAACACCATACTCTAAATCTGACAGTGATGCTTACCATCAAGCAGCACTGTCTAGATAGGATCCGAGCGCTCATGGCGATAAAGAAAACATTGAAGAGGCGGGTGAGGAGTATGGAACAAAACAATTTGTTCCGTACGAAGGTGTCTGCAACTAATATGCTTGCCGTTCCGATTCTGCTCTACTCCTTCGGAGTAGTAAAGTGGAGGGTAGATGAGCTGCGTCAATTAGACAGAGATACCCGCAAGATGATGAATATTCACAGAAGTATTCATCCTAGATCGTCCGTTCCTCGTGTGTACCTCCCACGTCAACGGGGGGGCCGAGGACTCTTGAGCCTGGAGTGTACGCATGGCAGAGTAGTACTGAGTATGGCATGTAACATACTCAGGAGCTCAGATCCCTCTTGCGGTTCGTAAAACATCACGAAACTGTAGGAGTGGGAGCAGGATTGTTCAAGGCAGCAAAAAGAGCCGCAGATGAACTCGGACTCGCATTTGACATCAGGCGAGGAGGCCGGCGAGGTGCTGATGTTGAGTCAGTCACCGAACTTCAGCCAAATCGTCTGAAAGCCCGAATTAGAGCTGCCGAACAGGAAAATCTGTTTCGGCAGCACGTCGATACCAGCATGGTGTCTTCTATAAGAACATCGAAACACTGGGTTTATCGACCAGGCTGACCTTCGCCTTTCTAAGGTCAGCAGGGCTTAAGTCGGAGACCGAGGGATTCATTATGGCCTGCCAAGATGGTGTTATCAACACCTTGGTCTACCGTAGCCGCGTGTGGCGTGTAGAGGTTCCTGATATCAACTGCAGGACCTGCCATCAGGCGCCGGAATCGCTCATGCATTTACTTTCTGCATGCCCCATATATGCGATTTCGGCCTACATCCACCGACATAACGCGGCCTTACGAGTGCTATACTACCATCTAAGGCACTCGTACGGGGTAGACCAGACACCAGTGCTGCCTTACGTCCCCGGAGATATTGAGTCCGTTGTCGAGAACGAGAAATGCCGGATTTACTGGAACTACTCGTTCCCGACTGTCAGGCTAATCCAAGCCAACAAGCCTGACATAGTCCTCCTCGACCATCAACTCAAGGTGATGTATGTCATCGAGTTCTCGGCACCTGCGGAGAAAAACATCACCTTGAAGGAGGAGGAGAAACGGACCAAATATCGTGATCTCCGGTACGAGCTCCAAGTGCTGTACCCAGGCTACTCGGTCAAAATGGTCGTCCTTATTATCGGTGTACTCGGAGGGATAAAGCCTACGCTGCTCTCGGAACTGAAGATCATACCGGCCTGCCAAAAACCAGCCGAGTGGCTGGCAGGTCAGATGCAGAAGGCGGTCATTCTGGGTTCTCTCCGTTTGCTTAGGGCACACGATTCTGGTATCTACAGTCACTAACCCTGCGGGATGTGGGGAGTGGCTGTAGTTGATGCGCCGGCGCGACTCCCGTGAGGCGTCGGAGGCCACGGGAGGACTGACCGGCATCGGGAAACCGAAAAAAAAAAAAAAAAAAAAAAAAAAAAAAAAATAATAATAATAATACCAGGGCTAACTACCCTGGTACTCTTTTTGCTATGGTTCCATATAACCTTAGAAGGGCCCCTCACATTCGACCTCAGTCGGATGGAGGTCAAGGACAGATGGGAGGGGCCTTACCGGACGGTCCTAACGATGATGACAATGCGATTGTACATGGACGCTTTAAGTGGACGAGGGAACTTCGGGATGACTTACTGACCTGCCGCGAGAGTAGCGAACCTGAGCGAAGGGGATACATGGCGCGATTGCATGCACTTTGGTGCGAAATGCATCCAGAGCATCGCGCCTTCTCTCAACAACATCTGAGAGATCAAGTATCCTTTCTGCTCAGGACAGGTTATGTAAGGGCACCCCGTCAGCCGGAAGAACTGCCAGCCGCAGACCCACCGCGGCAATTATTAGCTGATGGGGAACATCCTTTAGAGTTCACCGATGTAGACTTAAGGACGAGGGTTAGCCCTGGTGTTAAGGCCACAAGACCTAGCTAGAATGGACGAGGTCATCGATGAGGAAATTCCGGAAGATGCCGACATCTGGCAAATCAACAGTGCCGTGTACAACGCCGCGAAGCAACTCGTCCCCCCGTGAGAGGTCAACCAATCACGGGGTCGAGAAAGCCAAGCGGCGTGTACAGAATATCGAGGGCAAGATGCAGTCGGCCAGACAACACGCTTCTCGGATCCAGAGTGTGGTGGAATATAAGACAACTGGTAGAGTTTTTACTCCCAGAATCCGGCGCATAGCAGCCGGATTAAGACGTCAACACCATACTCTAAATCTGACAGTGATGCTTACCATCAAGCAGCACTGTCTAGATAGGATCCGAGCGCTCATGGCGATAAAGAAAACATTGAAGAGGCGGGTGAGGAGTATGGAACAAAACAATTTGTTCCGTACGAATCCTTCCCGCCTCTTTCAAGAGCCACAGCGTGTTGTAGATAATCCGCCGACTGTAGAAGATGTCGAAACCTTCTGGAAGGGAATCTACGAAACGACGCGTCCATTCAATAGCGACACTCCAGCAATTGCACACTTCGAGGCTCTGTGTCACAGACATCGTGAAGAGCCAGATGAAGTGTGCCCGGCAATCAGTACGGAGGAAGTCCAGCAAGCACTTGTTGGCACCAAGAACTTCGCTGCCCCGGGCCCAGACGGCATTAACAACTGGTTGTGGAAGAAATTTCCTTCCACTCACCGCCGTCTGGCGCGAGTTTTCAACTCATGGTTGAACGAGGGGCAGCAGATTCCGGACTGGTTCGTCGAGGGACGTACTGTGCTTATCCCCAAAAAGGGGGATCTTTCCGACCCGAGGAATTATAGGCCGATCACTTGCCTCAACTCCTGCTACAAGATATTTACACGTATCTTGTATGCAAGGACACTGAGGTCTGTTGACCCGGTCTTCCAGCAGATACATGAACAGCGTGGTGCCAAGAAGGGCATGGCAGGTTGCAAGGACAGCCTGCTGATAGACCGCTGTATTACACAGGATTCTGTGCAATACAAGCGGAATCTATCGATGGCCTGGATTGACTACCGCAAGGCATTTGATACAACATCGCACGAGCTATTGTTGCACTTGCTCGAATGTCTTGCGGTACCAGCACCACTAGTGAGATGCATAGAACAGCTGCTGCCACTCTGGAAGACTCGCTTCACCATAACATCAGGTGCACAGCGGGTCACGACAGAGCAGGTGGCATTTAGGAGGGAGTTTTCCAGGGCGACTCCCTGAGTCCTCTCCTCTTCTGCATCTCACTGCTACCGTTGTCTGCTGGGCTCCGCCAAACCCGCGGGTATCAATGTGGACCACCCAGCGACCGGAGGCATAAGGTCACCCATCTGTTTTATATGGATGATCTTAAACTTTATGCCTCCGGAGAGCGCGAACTACAAAACGCTCTTAGGGTGGTCGAAGAATATACGCGGGCAATTGGTATGGAGTTCGGGTTGGACAAATGTGCAGTCGTCCACCTCAAGAGAGGACGATGCGAAGAATTCTCTGAAAATGCGCAGCTCGCAGACGGAAGCATCCTAAGACATCTGGATGCCGGAGAGACCTATACATACCTGGGTGTGCAACAAAGGCACATCCAAGATGTAATACAAATAAAAGGATTCTCTCCGCGGCAAGTACAGACACCGCCTCCGAAAGATTTGGTCTTCCGAACTTTCGGGGAAGAACAAGGTGTCTGCTACTAATATGCTTGCCGTTCCGATTCTGCACTACTCCTTCGGAGTAGTAAAGTGGAGGGTAGATGAGCTGCGCCAATTAGACAGAGATACCCGCAAGATGATGAATATTCACAGAAGTATTCATCCTAGATCGTCCGTTCCTCGTGTGTACCTCCCACGTCAACGGGGGGGCCGAGGACTCTTGAGCCTGGAGTGTACGCATGGCAGAGTAGTACTGAGTATGGCATGTAACATACTCAGGAGCTCAGATCCCCTCTTGCGGTTCGTAAAACATCACGAAACTGTAGGAGTGGGAGCAGGATTGTTCAAGGCAGCAAAAAGAGCCGCAGATGAACTCGGACTCGCATTTGACATCAGGCGAGGAGGCCGGCGAGGTGCTGATGTTGAGTCAGTCACCGAACTTCAGCCAAATCGTCTGAAAGCCCGAATTAGAGCTGCCGAACAGGAAAATCTGTTTCGGCAGCACGTCGATACCAGCATGGTGTCTTCTATAAGAACATCGAAACACTGGGTTTATCGACCAGGCTGACCTTCGCCTTTCTAAGGTCAGCAGGGCTTAAGTCGGAGACCGAGGGATTCATTATGGCCTGCCAAGATGGTGTTATCAACACCTTGGTCTACCGTAGCCGCGTGTGGCGTGTAGAGGTTCCTGATATCAACTGCAGGACCTGCCATCAGGCGCCGGAATCGCTCATGCATTTACTTTCTGCATGCCCCATATATGCGATTTCGGCCTACATCCACCGACATAACGCGGCCTTACGAGTGCTATACTACCATCTAAGGCACTCGTACGGGGTAGACCAGACACCAGTGCTGCCTTACGTCCCCGGAGATATTGAGTCCGTTGTCGAGAACGAGAAATGCCGGATTTACTGGAACTACTCGTTCCCGACTGTCAGGCTAATCCAAGCCAACAAGCCTGACATAGTCCTCCTCGACCATCAACTCAAGGTGATGTATGTCATCGAGTTCTCGGCACCTGCGGAGAAAAACATCACCTTGAAGGAGGAGGAGAAACGGACCAAATATCGTGATCTCCGGTACGAGCTCCAAGTGCTGTACCCAGGCTACTCGGTCAAAATGGTCGTCCTTATTATCGGTGTACTCGGAGGGATAAAGCCTACGCTGCTCTCGGAACTGAAGATCATACCGGCCTGCCAAAAACCAGCCGAGTGGCTGGCAGGTCAGATGCAGAAGGCGGTCATTCTGGGTTCTCTCCGTTTGCTTAGGGCACACGATTCTGGTATCTACAGTCACTAACCCTGCGGGATGTGGGGAGTGGCTGTAGTTGATGCGCCGGCGCGACTCCCGTGAGGCGTCGGAGGCCACGGGAGGACTGACCGGCATCGGGAAACCGAAAAAAAAAAAGAAAAAAAAAAAAAAAAAAAAATAATAATAATAATACCAGGGCTAACTACCCTGGTACTCTTTTTGCTATGGTTCCATATAACCTTAGAAGGGCCCCTCACATTCGACCTCAGTCGGATGGAGGTCAAGGACAGATGGGAGGGGCCTTACCGGACGGTCCTAACGATGATGACAATGCGATTGTACATGGACGCTTTAAGTGGACGAGGGAACTTCGGGATGACTTACTGACCTGCCGCGAGAGTAGCGAACCTGAGCGAAGGGGATACATGGCGCGATTGCATGCACTTTGGTGCGAAATGCATCCAGAGCATCGCGCCTTCTCTCAACAACATCTGAGAGATCAAGTATCCTTTCTGCTCAGGACAGGTTATGTAAGGGCACCCCGTCAGCCGGAAGAACTGCCAGCCGCAGACCCACCGCGGCAATTATTAGCTGATGGGGAACATCCTTTAGAGTTCACCGATGTAGACTTAAGGACGAGGGTTAGCCCTGGTGTTAAGGCCACAAGACCTAGCTAGAATGGACGAGGTCATCGATGAGGAAATTCCGGAAGATGCCGACATCTGGCAAATCAACAGTGCCGTGTACAACGCCGCGAAGCAACTCGTCCCCCGTGAGAGGTCAACCAATCACGGGGTCGAGAAAGCCAAGCGGCGTGTACAGAATATCGAGGGCAAGATGCAGTCGGCCAGACAACACGCTTCTCGGATCCAGAGTGTGGTGGAATATAAGACAACTGGTAGAGTTTTTACTCCCAGAATCCGGCGCATAGCAGCCGGATTAAGACGTCAACACCATACTCTAAATCTGACAGTGATGCTTACCATCAAGCAGCACTGTCTAGATAGGATCCGAGCGCTCATGGCGATAAAGAAAACATTGAAGAGGCGGGTGAGGAGTATGGAACAAAACAATTTGTTCCGTACGAATCCTTCCCGCCTCTTTCAAGAGCCACAGCGTGTTGTAGATAATCCGCCGACTGTAGAAGATGTCGAAACCTTCTGGAAGGGAATCTACGAAACGACGCGTCCATTCAATAGCGACACTCCAGCAATTGCACACTTCGAGGCTCTGTGTCACAGACATCGTGAAGAGCCAGATGAAGTGTGCCCGGCAATCAGTACGGAGGAAGTCCAGCAAGCACTTGTTGGCACCAAGAACTTCGCTGCCCCGGGCCCAGACGGCATTAACAACTGGTTGTGGAAGAAATTTCCTTCCACTCACCGCCGTCTGGCGCGAGTTTTCAACTCATGGTTGAACGAGGGGCAGCAGATTCCGGACTGGTTCGTCGAGGGACGTACTGTGCTTATCCCCAAAAAGGGGGATCTTTCCGACCCGAGGAATTATAGGCCGATCACTTGCCTCAACTCCTGCTACAAGATATTTACACGTATCTTGTATGCAAGGACACTGAGGTCTGTTGACCCGGTCTTCCAGCAGATACATGAACAGCGTGGTGCCAAGAAGGGCATGGCAGGTTGCAAGGACAGCCTGCTGATAGACCGCTGTATTACACAGGATTCTGTGCAATACAAGCGGAATCTATCGATGGCCTGGATTGACTACCGCAAGGCATTTGATACAACATCGCACGAGCTATTGTTGCACTTGCTCGAATGTCTTGCGGTACCAGCACCACTAGTGAGATGCATAGAACAGCTGCTGCCACTCTGGAAGACTCGCTTCACCATAACATCAGGTGCACAGCGGGTCACGACAGAGCAGGTGGCATTTAGGAGGGGAGTTTTCCAGGGCGACTCCCTGAGTCCTCTCCTCTTCTGCATCTCACTGCTACCGTTGTCTGCTGGGCTCCGCCAAACCCGCGGGTATCAATGTGGACCACCCAGCGACCGGAGGCATAAGGTCACCCATCTGTTTTATATGGATGATCTTAAACTTTATGCCTCCGGAGAGCGCGAACTACAAAACGCTCTTAGGGTGGTCGAAGAATATACGCGGGCAATTGGTATGGAGTTCGGGTTGGACAAATGTGCAGTCGTCCACCTCAAGAGAGGACGATGCGAAGAATTCTCTGAAAATGCGCAGCTCGCAGACGGAAGCATCCTAAGACATCTGGATGCCGGAGAGACCTATACATACCTGGGTGTGCAACAAAGGCACATCCAAGATGTAATACAAATAAAGGATTCTCTCCGCGGCAAGTACAGACACCGCCTCCGAAAGATTTGGTCTTCCGAACTTTCGGGGAAGAACAAGGTGTCTGCTACTAATATGCTTGCCGTTCCGATTCTGCACTACTCCTTCGGAGTAGTAAAGTGGAGGGTAGATGAGCTGCGCCAATTAGACAGAGATACCCGCAAGATGATGAATATTCACAGAAGTATTCATCCTAGATCGTCCGTTCCTCGTGTGTACCTCCCACGTCAACGGGGGGGCCGAGGACTCTTGAGCCTGGAGTGTACGCATGGCAGAGTAGTACTGAGTATGGCATGTAACATACTCAGGAGCTCAGATCCCCTCTTGCGGTTCGTAAAACATCACGAAACTGTAGGAGTGGGAGCAGGATTGTTCAAGGCAGCAAAAAGAGCCGCAGATGAACTCGGTCTCGCATTTGACATCAGGCGAGGAGGCCGGCGAGGTGCTGATGTTGCGTCAGTCACCGAACTTCAGCCAAATCGTCTGAAAGCCCGAATTAGAGCTGCCGAACAGGAAAATCTGTTTCGGCAGCACGTCGATAAACCCCAGCATGGTGTCTTCTATAAGAACATAGAAACACTGGGTTTATCGACCAGGCTGACCTTCGCCTTTCTAAGGTCAGCAGGGCTTAAGTCGGAGACCGAGGGATTCATTATGGCCTGCCAAGATGGTGTTATCAACACCTTGGTCTACCGTAGCCGCGTGTGGCGTGTAGAGGTTCCTGATATCAACTGCAGGACCTGCCATCAGGCGCCGGAATCGCTCATGCATTTACTTTCTGCATGCCCCATATATGCGATTTCGGCCTACATCCACCGACATAACGCGGCCTTACGAGTGCTATACTACCATCTAAGGCACTCGTACGGGGTAGACCAGACACCAGTGCTGCCTTACGTCCCCGGAGATATTGAGTCCGTTGTCGAGAACGAGAAATGCCGGATTTACTGGAACTACTCGTTCCCGACTGTCAGGCTAATCCAAGCCAACAAGCCTGACATAGTCCTCCTCGACCATCAACTCAAGGTGATGTATGTCATCGAGTTCTCGGCACCTGCGGAGAAAAACATCACCTTGAAGGAGGAGGAGAAACGGACCAAATATCGTGATCTCCGGTACGAGCTCCAAGTGCTGTACCCAGGCTACTCGGTCAAAATGGTCGTCCTTATTATCGGTGTACTCGGAGGGATAAAGCCTACGCTGCTCTCGGAACTGAAGATCATACCGGCCTGCCAAAAACCAGCCGAGTGGCTGGCAGGTCAGATGCAGAAGGCGGTCATTCTGGGTTCTCTCCGTTTGCTTAGGGCACACGATTCTGGTATCTACAGTCACTAACCCTGCGGGATGTGGGGAGTGGCTGTAGTTGATGCGCCGGCGCGACTCCCGTGAGGCGTCGGAGGCCACGGGAGGACTGACCGGCATCGGGAAACCGAAAAAAAAAAAAAAAAAAAAAAAAAAAAAATAATAATAATAATACCAGGGCTAACTACCCTGGTACTCTTTTTGCTATGGTTCCATATAACCTTAGAAGGGCCCCTCACATTCGACCTCAGTCGGATGGAGGTCAAGGACAGATGGGAGGGGCCTTACCGGACGGTCCTAACGATGATGACAATGCGATTGTACATGGACGCTTTAAGTGGACGAGGGAACTTCGGGATGACTTACTGACCTGCCGCGAGAGTAGCGAACCTGAGCGAAGGGGATACATGGCGCGATTGCATGCACTTTGGTGCGAAATGCATCCAGAGCATCGCGCCTTCTCTCAACAACATCTGAGAGATCAAGTATCCTTTCTGCTCAGGACAGGTTATGTAAGGGCACCCCGTCAGCCGGAAGAACTGCCAGCCGCAGACCCACCGCGGCAATTATTAGCTGATGGGGAACATCCTTTAGAGTTCACCGATGTAGACTTAAGGACGAGGGTTAGCCCTGGTGTTAAGGCCACAAGACCTAGCTAGAATGGACGAGGTCATCGATGAGGAAATTCCGGAAGATGCCGACATCTGGCAAATCAACAGTGCCGTGTACAACGCCGCGAAGCAACTCGTCCCCCGTGAGAGGTCAACCAATCACGGGGTCGAGAAAGCCAAGCGGCGTGTACAGAATATCGAGGGCAAGATGCAGTCGGCCAGACAACACGCTTCTCGGATCCAGAGTGTGGTGGAATATAAGACAACTGGTAGAGTTTTTACTCCCAGAATCCGGCGCATAGCAGCCGGATTAAGACGTCAACACCATACTCTAAATCTGACAGTGATGCTTACCATCAAGCAGCACTGTCTAGATAGGATCCGAGCGCTCATGGCGATAAAGAAAACATTGAAGAGGCGGGTGAGGAGTATGGAACAAAACAATTTGTTCCGTACGAATCCTTCCCGCCTCTTTCAAGAGCCACAGCGTGTTGTAGATAATCCGCCGACTGTAGAAGATGTCGAAACCTTCTGGAAGGGAATCTACGAAACGACGCGTCCATTCAATAGCGACACTCCAGCAATTGCACACTTCGAGGCTCTGTGTCACAGACATCGTGAAGAGCCAGATGAAGTGTGCCCGGCAATCAGTACGGAGGAAGTCCAGCAAGCACTTGTTGGCACCAAGAACTTCGCTGCCCCGGGCCCAGACGGCATTAACAACTGGTTGTGGAAGAAATTTCCTTCCACTCACCGCCGTCTGGCGCGAGTTTTCAACTCATGGTTGAACGAGGGGCAGCAGATTCCGGACTGGTTCGTCGAGGGACGTACTGTGCTTATCCCCAAAAAGGGGGATCTTTCCGACCCGAGGAATTATAGGCCGATCACTTGCCTCAACTCCTGCTACAAGATATTTACACGTATCTTGTATGCAAGGACACTGAGGTCTGTTGACCCGGTCTTCCAGCAGATACATGAACAGCGTGGTGCCAAGAAGGGCATGGCAGGTTGCAAGGACAGCCTGCTGATAGACCGCTGTATTACACAGGATTCTGTGCAATACAAGCGGAATCTATCGATGGCCTGGATTGACTACCGCAAGGCATTTGATACAACATCGCACGAGCTATTGTTGCACTTGCTCGAATGTCTTGCGGTACCAGCACCACTAGTGAGATGCATAGAACAGCTGCTGCCACTCTGGAAGACTCGCTTCACCATAACATCAGGTGCACAGCGGGTCACGACAGAGCAGGTGGCATTTAGGAGGGGAGTTTTCCAGGGCGACTCCCTGAGTCCTCTCCTCTTCTGCATCTCACTGCTACCGTTGTCTGCTGGGCTCCGCCAAACCCGCGGGTATCAATGTGGACCACCCAGCGACCGGAGGCATAAGGTCACCCATCTGTTTTATATGGATGATCTTAAACTTTATGCCTCCGGAGAGCGCGAACTACAAAACGCTCTTAGGGTGGTCGAAGAATATACGCGGGCAATTGGTATGGAGTTCGGGTTGGACAAATGTGCAGTCGTCCACCTCAAGAGAGGACGATGCGAAGAATTCTCTGAAAATGCGCAGCTCGCAGACGGAAGCATCCTAAGACATCTGGATGCCGGAGAGACCTATACATACCTGGGTGTGCAACAAAGGCACATCCAAGATGTAATACAAATAAAGGATTCTCTCCGCGGCAAGTACAGACACCGCCTCCGAAAGATTTGGTCTTCCGAACTTTCGGGGAAGAACAAGGTGTCTGCTACTAATATGCTTGCCGTTCCGATTCTGCACTACTCCTTCGGAGTAGTAAAGTGGAGGGTAGATGAGCTGCGCCAATTAGACAGAGATACCCGCAAGATGATGAATATTCACAGAAGTATTCATCCTAGATCGTCCGTTCCTCGTGTGTACCTCCCACGTCAACGGGGGGCCGAGGACTCTTGAGCCTGGAGTGTACGCATGGCAGAGTAGTACTGAGTATGGCATGTAACATACTCAGGAGCTCAGATCCCCTCTTGCGGTTCGTAAAACATCACGAAACTGTAGGAGTGGGAGCAGGATTGTTCAAGGCAGCAAAAAGAGCCGCAGATGAACTCGGACTCGCATTTGACATCAGGCGAGGAGGCCGGCGAGGTGCTGATGTTGAGTCAGTCACCGAACTTCAGCCAAATCGTCTGAAAGCCCGAATTAGAGCTGCCGAACAGGAAAATCTGTTTCGGCAGCACGTCGATACCAGCATGGTGTCTTCTATAAGAACATCGAAACACTGGGTTTATCGACCAGGCTGACCTTCGCCTTTCTAAGGTCAGCAGGGCTTAAGTCGGAGACCGAGGGATTCATTATGGCCTGCCAAGATGGTGTTATCAACACCTTGGTCTACCGTAGCCGCGTGTGGCGTGTAGAGGTTCCTGATATCAACTGCAGGACCTGCCATCAGGCGCCGGAATCGCTCATGCATTTACTTTCTGCATGCCCCATATATGCGATTTCGGCCTACATCCACCGACATAACGCGGCCTTACGAGTGCTATACTACCATCTAAGGCACTCGTACGGGGTAGACCAGACACCAGTGCTGCCTTACGTCCCCGGAGATATTGAGTCCGTTGTCGAGAACGAGAAATGCCGGATTTACTGGAACTACTCGTTCCCGACTGTCAGGCTAATCCAAGCCAACAAGCCTGACATAGTCCTCCTCGACCATCAACTCAAGGTGATGTATGTCATCGAGTTCTCGGCACCTGCGGAGAAAAACATCACCTTGAAGGAGGAGGAGAAACGGACCAAATATCGTGATCTCCGGTACGAGCTCCAAGTGCTGTACCCAGGCTACTCGGTCAAAATGGTCGTCCTTATTATCGGTGTACTCGGAGGGATAAAGCCTACGCTGCTCTCGGAACTGAAGATCATACCGGCCTGCCAAAAACCAGCCGAGTGGCTGGCAGGTCAGATGCAGAAGGCGGTCATTCTGGGTTCTCTCCGTTTGCTTAGGGCACACGATTCTGGTATCTACAGTCACTAACCCTGCGGGATGTGGGGAGTGGCTGTAGTTGATGCGCCGGCGCGACTCCCGTGAGGCGTCGGAGGCCACGGGAGGACTGACCGGCATCGGGAAACCGAAAAAAAAAAAAAGAAAAAAAGAAAAAAAAAAAAATAATAATAATAATACCAGGGCTAACTACCCTGGTACTCTTTTTGCTATGGTTCCATATAACCTTAGAAGGGCCCCTCACATTCGACCTCAGTCGGATGGAGGTCAAGGACAGATGGGAGGGGCCTTACCGGACGGTCCTAACGATGATGACAATGCGATTGTACATGGACGCTTTAAGTGGACGAGGGAACTTCGGGATGACTTACTGACCTGCCGCGAGAGTAGCGAACCTGAGCGAAGGGGATACATGGCGCGATTGCATGCACTTTGGTGCGAAATGCATCCAGAGCATCGCGCCTTCTCTCAACAACATCTGAGAGATCAAGTATCCTTTCTGCTCAGGACAGGTTATGTAAGGGCACCCCGTCAGCCGGAAGAACTGCCAGCCGCAGACCCACCGCGGCAATTATTAGCTGATGGGGAACATCCTTTAGAGTTCACCGATGTAGACTTAAGGACGAGGGTTAGCCCTGGTGTTAAGGCCACAAGACCTAGCTAGAATGGACGAGGTCATCGATGAGGAAATTCCGGAAGATGCCGACATCTGGCAAATCAACAGTGCCGTGTACAACGCCGCGAAGCAACTCGTCCCCCGTGAGAGGTCAACCAATCACGGGGTCGAGAAAGCCAAGCGGCGTGTACAGAATATCGAGGGCAAGATGCAGTCGGCCAGACAACACGCTTCTCGGATCCAGAGTGTGGTGGAATATAAGACAACTGGTAGAGTTTTTACTCCCAGAATCCGGCGCATAGCAGCCGGATTAAGACGTCAACACCATACTCTAAATCTGACAGTGATGCTTACCATCAAGCAGCACTGTCTAGATAGGATCCGAGCGCTCATGGCGATAAAGAAAACATTGAAGAGGCGGGTGAGGAGTATGGAACAAAACAATTTGTTCCGTACGAATCCTTCCCGCCTCTTTCAAGAGCCACAGCGTGTTGTAGATAATCCGCCGACTGTAGAAGATGTCGAAACCTTCTGGAAGGGAATCTACGAAACGACGCGTCCATTCAATAGCGACACTCCAGCAATTGCACACTTCGAGGCTCTGTGTCACAGACATCGTGAAGAGCCAGATGAAGTGTGCCCGGCAATCAGTACGGAGGAAGTCCAGCAAGCACTTGTTGGCACCAAGAACTTCGCTGCCCCGGGCCCAGACGGCATTAACAACTGGTTGTGGAAGAAATTTCCTTCCACTCACCGCCGTCTGGCGCGAGTTTTCAACTCATGGTTGAACGAGGGGCAGCAGATTCCGGACTGGTTCGTCGAGGGACGTACTGTGCTTATCCCCAAAAAGGGGGATCTTTCCGACCCGAGGAATTATAGGCCGATCACTTGCCTCAACTCCTGCTACAAGATATTTACACGTATCTTGTATGCAAGGACACTGAGGTCTGTTGACCCGGTCTTCCAGCAGATACATGAACAGCGTGGTGCCAAGAAGGGCATGGCAGGTTGCAAGGACAGCCTGCTGATAGACCGCTGTATTACACAGGATTCTGTGCAATACAAGCGGAATCTATCGATGGCCTGGATTGACTACCGCAAGGCATTTGATACAACATCGCACGAGCTATTGTTGCACTTGCTCGAATGTCTTGCGGTACCAGCACCACTAGTGAGATGCATAGAACAGCTGCTGCCACTCTGGAAGACTCGCTTCACCATAACATCAGGTGCACAGCGGGTCACGACAGAGCAGGTGGCATTTAGGAGGGGAGTTTTCCAGGGCGACTCCCTGAGTCCTCTCCTCTTCTGCATCTCACTGCTACCGTTGTCTGCTGGGCTCCGCCAAACCCGCGGGTATCAATGTGGACCACCCAGCGACCGGAGGCATAAGGTCACCCATCTGTTTTATATGGATGATCTTAAACTTTATGCCTCCGGAGAGCGCGAACTACAAAACGCTCTTAGGGTGGTCGAAGAATATACGCGGGCAATTGGTATGGAGTTCGGGTTGGACAAATGTGCAGTCGTCCACCTCAAGAGAGGACGATGCGAAGAATTCTCTGAAAATGCGCAGCTCGCAGACGGAAGCATCCTAAGACATCTGGATGCCGGAGAGACCTATACATACCTGGGTGTGCAACAAAGGCACATCCAAGATGTAATACAAATAAAGGATTCTCTCCGCGGCAAGTACAGACACCGCCTCCGAAAGATTTGGTCTTCCGAACTTTCGGGGAAGAACAAGGTGTCTGCTACTAATATGCTTGCCGTTCCGATTCTGCACTACTCCTTCGGAGTAGTAAAGTGGAGGGTAGATGAGCTGCGCCAATTAGACAGAGATACCCGCAAGATGATGAATATTCACAGAAGTATTCATCCTAGATCGTCCGTTCCTCGTGTGTACCTCCCACGTCAACGGGGGGGCCGAGGACTCTTGAGCCTGGAGTGTACGCATGGCAGAGTAGTACTGAGTATGGCATGTAACATACTCAGGAGCTCAGATCCCCTCTTGCGGTTCGTAAAACATCACGAAACTGTAGGAGTGGGAGCAGGATTGTTCAAGGCAGCAAAAAGAGCCGCAGATGAACTCGGACTCGCATTTGACATCAGGCGAGGAGGCCGGCGAGGTGCTGATGTTGAGTCAGTCACCGAACTTCAGCCAAATCGTCTGAAAGCCCGAATTAGAGCTGCCGAACAGGAAAATCTGTTTCGGCAGCACGTCGATACCAGCATGGTGTCTTCTATAAGAACATCGAAACACTGGGTTTATCGACCAGGCTGACCTTCGCCTTTCTAAGGTCAGCAGGGCTTAAGTCGGAGACCGAGGGATTCATTATGGCCTGCCAAGATGGTGTTATCAACACCTTGGTCTACCGTAGCCGCGTGTGGCGTGTAGAGGTTCCTGATATCAACTGCAGGACCTGCCATCAGGCGCCGGAATCGCTCATGCATTTACTTTCTGCATGCCCCATATATGCGATTTCGGCCTACATCCACCGACATAACGCGGCCTTACGAGTGCTATACTACCATCTAAGGCACTCGTACGGGGTAGACCAGACACCAGTGCTGCCTTACGTCCCCGGAGATATTGAGTCCGTTGTCGAGAACGAGAAATGCCGGATTTACTGGAACTACTCGTTCCCGACTGTCAGGCTAATCCAAGCCAACAAGCCTGACATAGTCCTCCTCGACCATCAACTCAAGGTGATGTATGTCATCGAGTTCTCGGCACCTGCGGAGAAAAACATCACCTTGAAGGAGGAGGAGAAACGGACCAAATATCGTGATCTCCGGTACGAGCTCCAAGTGCTGTACCCAGGCTACTCGGTCAAAATGGTCGTCCTTATTATCGGTGTACTCGGAGGGATAAAGCCTACGCTGCTCTCGGAACTGAAGATCATACCGGCCTGCCAAAAACCAGCCGAGTGGCTGGCAGGTCAGATGCAGAAGGCGGTCATTCTGGGTTCTCTCCGTTTGCTTAGGGCACACGATTCTGGTATCTACAGTCACTAACCCTGCGGGATGTGGGGAGTGGCTGTAGTTGATGCGCCGGCGCGACTCCCGTGAGGCGTCGGAGGCCACGGGAGGACTGACCGGCATCGGGAAACCAAAAGAAAAAAAAAGAAAAAAAAAAAAAAAAAAATAATAATAATAATACCAGGGCTAACTACCCTGGTACTCTTTTTGCTATGGTTCCATATAACCTTAGAAGGGCCCCTCACATTCGACCTCAGTCGGATGGAGGTCAAGGACAGATGGGAGGGGCCTTACCGGACGGTCCTAACGATGATGACAATGCGATTGTACATGGACGCTTTAAGTGGACGAGGGAACTTCGGGATGACTTACTGACCTGCCGCGAGAGTAGCGAACCTGAGCGAAGGGGATACATGGCGCGATTGCATGCACTTTGGTGCGAAATGCATCCAGAGCATCGCGCCTTCTCTCAACAACATCTGAGAGATCAAGTATCCTTTCTGCTCAGGACAGGTTATGTAAGGGCACCCCGTCAGCCGGAAGAACTGCCAGCCGCAGACCCACCGCGGCAATTATTAGCTGATGGGGAACATCCTTTAGAGTTCACCGATGTAGACTTAAGGACGAGGGTTAGCCCTGGTGTAACCTAAGGCCACAAGACCTAGCTAGAATGGACGAGGTCATCGATGAGGAAATTCCGGAAGATGCCGACATCTGGCAAATCAACAGTGCCGTGTACAACGCCGCGAAGCAACTCGTCCCCCGTGAGAGGTCAACCAATCACGGGGTCGAGAAAGCCAAGCGGCGTGTACAGAATATCGAGGGCAAGATGCAGTCGGCCAGACAACACGCTTCTCGGATCCAGAGTGTGGTGGAATATAAGACAACTGGTAGAGTTTTTACTCCCAGAATCCGGCGCATAGCAGCCGGATTAAGACGTCAACACCATACTCTAAATCTGACAGTGATGCTTACCATCAAGCAGCACTGTCTAGATAGGATCCGAGCGCTCATGGCGATAAAGAAAACATTGAAGAGGCGGGTGAGGAGTATGGAACAAAACAATTTGTTCCGTACGAATCCTTCCCGCCTCTTTCAAGAGCCACAGCGTGTTGTAGATAATCCGCCGACTGTAGAAGATGTCGAAACCTTCTGGAAGGGAATCTACGAAACGACGCGTCCATTCAATAGCGACACTCCAGCAATTGCACACTTCGAGGCTCTGTGTCACAGACATCGTGAAGAGCCAGATGAAGTGTGCCCGGCAATCAGTACGGAGGAAGTCCAGCAAGCACTTGTTGGCACCAAGAACTTCGCTGCCCCGGGCCCAGACGGCATTAACAACTGGTTGTGGAAGAAATTTCCTTCCACTCACCGCCGTCTGGCGCGAGTTTTCAACTCATGGTTGAACGAGGGGCAGCAGATTCCGGACTGGTTCGTCGAGGGACGTACTGTGCTTATCCCCAAAAAGGGGGATCTTTCCGACCCGAGGAATTATAGGCCGATCACTTGCCTCAACTCCTGCTACAAGATATTTACACGTATCTTGTATGCAAGGACACTGAGGTCTGTTGACCCGGTCTTCCAGCAGATACATGAACAGCGTGGTGCCAAGAAGGGCATGGCAGGTTGCAAGGACAGCCTGCTGATAGACCGCTGTATTACACAGGATTCTGTGCAATACAAGCGGAATCTATCGATGGCCTGGATTGACTACCGCAAGGCATTTGATACAACATCGCACGAGCTATTGTTGCACTTGCTCGAATGTCTTGCGGTACCAGCACCACTAGTGAGATGCATAGAACAGCTGCTGCCACTCTGGAAGACTCGCTTCACCATAACATCAGGTGCACAGCGGGTCACGACAGAGCAGGTGGCATTTAGGAGGGGAGTTTTCCAGGGCGACTCCCTGAGTCCTCTCCTCTTCTGCATCTCACTGCTACCGTTGTCTGCTGGGCTCCGCCAAACCCGCGGGTATCAATGTGGACCACCCAGCGACCGGAGGCATAAGGTCACCCATCTGTTTTATATGGATGATCTTAAACTTTATGCCTCCGGAGAGCGCGAACTACAAAACGCTCTTAGGGTGGTCGAAGAATATACGCGGGCAATTGGTATGGAGTTCGGGTTGGACAAATGTGCAGTCGTCCACCTCAAGAGAGGACGATGCGAAGAATTCTCTGAAAATGCGCAGCTCGCAGACGGAAGCATCCTAAGACATCTGGATGCCGGAGAGACCTATACATACCTGGGTGTGCAACAAAGGCACATCCAAGATGTAATACAAATAAAGGATTCTCTCCGCGGCAAGTACAGACACCGCCTCCGAAAGATTTGGTCTTCCGAACTTTCGGGGAAGAACAAGGTGTCTGCTACTAATATGCTTGCCGTTCCGATTCTGCACTACTCCTTCGGAGTAGTAAAGTGGAGGGTAGATGAGCTGCGCCAATTAGACAGAGATACCCGCAAGATGATGAATATTCACAGAAGTATTCATCCTAGATCGTCCGTTCCTCGTGTGTACCTCCCACGTCAACGGGGGGGGCCGAGGACTCTTGAGCCTGGAGTGTACGCATGGCAGAGTAGTACTGAGTATGGCATGTAACATACTCAGGAGCTCAGATCCCCTCTTGCGGTTCGTAAAACATCACGAAACTGTAGGAGTGGGAGCAGGATTGTTCAAGGCAGCAAAAAGAGCCGCAGATGAACTCGGTCTCGCATTTGACATCAGGCGAGGAGGCCGGCGAGGTGCTGATGTTGCGTCAGTCACCGAACTTCAGCCAAATCGTCTGAAAGCCCGAATTAGAGCTGCCGAACAGGAAAATCTGTTTCGGCAGCACGTCGATAAACCCCAGCATGGTGTCTTCTATAAGAACATAGAAACACTGGGTTTATCGACCAGGCTGACCTTCGCCTTTCTAAGGTCAGCAGGGCTTAAGTCGGAGACCGAGGGATTCATTATGGCCTGCCAAGATGGTGTTATCAACACCTTGGTCTACCGTAGCCGCGTGTGGCGTGTAGAGGTTCCTGATATCAACTGCAGGACCTGCCATCAGGCGCCGGAATCGCTCATGCATTTACTTTCTGCATGCCCCATATATGCGATTTCGGCCTACATCCACCGACATAACGCGGCCTTACGAGTGCTATACTACCATCTAAGGCACTCGTACGGGGTAGACCAGACACCAGTGCTGCCTTACGTCCCCGGAGATATTGAGTCCGTTGTCGAGAACGAGAAATGCCGGATTTACTGGAACTACTCGTTCCCGACTGTCAGGCTAATCCAAGCCAACAAGCCTGACATAGTCCTCCTCGACCATCAACTCAAGGTGATGTATGTCATCGAGTTCTCGGCACCTGCGGAGAAAAACATCACCTTGAAGGAGGAGGAGAAACGGACCAAATATCGTGATCTCCGGTACGAGCTCCAAGTGCTGTACCCAGGCTACTCGGTCAAAATGGTCGTCCTTATTATCGGTGTACTCGGAGGGATAAAGCCTACGCTGCTCTCGGAACTGAAGATCATACCGGCCTGCCAAAAACCAGCCGAGTGGCTGGCAGGTCAAATGCAGAAGGCGGTCATTCTGGGTTCTCTCCGTTTGCTTAGGGCACACGATTCTGGTATCTACAGTCACTAACCCTGCGGGATGTGGGGAGTGGCTGTAGTTGATGCGCCGGCGCGACTCCCGTGAGGCGTCGGAGGCCACGGGAGGACTGACCGGCATCGGGAAACCGAAAAAAAAAAAAAAAAAAAAAAAAAAAAAAAAAATAATAATAATAATACCAGGGCTAACTACCCTGGTACTCTTTTTGCTATGGTTCCATATAACCTTAGAAGGGCCCCTCACATTCGACCTCAGTCGGATGGAGGTCAAGGACAGATGGGAGGGGCCTTACCGGACGGTCCTAACGATGATGACAATGCGATTGTACATGGACGCTTTAAGTGGACGAGGGAACTTCGGGATGACTTACTGACCTGCCGCGAGAGTAGCGAACCTGAGCGAAGGGGATACATGGCGCGATTGCATGCACTTTGGTGCGAAATGCATCCAGAGCATCGCGCCTTCTCTCAACAACATCTGAGAGATCAAGTATCCTTTCTGCTCAGGACAGGTTATGTAAGGGCACCCCGTCAGCCGGAAGAACTGCCAGCCGCAGACCCACCGCGGCAATTATTAGCTGATGGGGAACATCCTTTAGAGTTCACCGATGTAGACTTAAGGACGAGGGTTAGCCTTAACACCTGGTGTACCTAAGGCCACAAGACCTAGCTAGAATGGACGAGGTCATCGATGAGGAAATTCCGGAAGATGCCGACATCTGGCAAATCAACAGTGCCGTGTACAACGCCGCGAAGCAACTCGTCCCCCGTGAGAGGTCAACCAATCACGGGGTCGAGAAAGCCAAGCGGCGTGTACAGAATATCGAGGGCAAGATGCAGTCGGCCAGACAACACGCTTCTCGGATCCAGAGTGTGGTGGAATATAAGACAACTGGTAGAGTTTTTACTCCCAGAATCCGGCGCATAGCAGCCGGATTAAGACGTCAACACCATACTCTAAATCTGACAGTGATGCTTACCATCAAGCAGCACTGTCTAGATAGGATCCGAGCGCTCATGGCGATAAAGAAAACATTGAAGAGGCGGGTGAGGAGTATGGAACAAAACAATTTGTTCCGTACGAATCCTTCCCGCCTCTTTCAAGAGCCACAGCGTGTTGTAGATAATCCGCCGACTGTAGAAGATGTCGAAACCTTCTGGAAGGGAATCTACGAAACGACGCGTCCATTCAATAGCGACACTCCAGCAATTGCACACTTCGAGGCTCTGTGTCACAGACATCGTGAAGAGCCAGATGAAGTGTGCCCGGCAATCAGTACGGAGGAAGTCCAGCAAGCACTTGTTGGCACCAAGAACTTCGCTGCCCCGGGCCCAGACGGCATTAACAACTGGTTGTGGAAGAAATTTCCTTCCACTCACCGCCGTCTGGCGCGAGTTTTCAACTCATGGTTGAACGAGGGGCAGCAGATTCCGGACTGGTTCGTCGAGGGACGTACTGTGCTTATCCCCAAAAAGGGGGATCTTTCCGACCCGAGGAATTATAGGCCGATCACTTGCCTCAACTCCTGCTACAAGATATTTACACGTATCTTGTATGCAAGGACACTGAGGTCTGTTGACCCGGTCTTCCAGCAGATACATGAACAGCGTGGTGCCAAGAAGGGCATGGCAGGTTGCAAGGACAGCCTGCTGATAGACCGCTGTATTACACAGGATTCTGTGCAATACAAGCGGAATCTATCGATGGCCTGGATTGACTACCGCAAGGCATTTGATACAACATCGCACGAGCTATTGTTGCACTTGCTCGAATGTCTTGCGGTACCAGCACCACTAGTGAGATGCATAGAACAGCTGCTGCCACTCTGGAAGACTCGCTTCACCATAACATCAGGTGCACAGCGGGTCACGACAGAGCAGGTGGCATTTAGGAGGGGAGTTTTCCAGGGCGACTCCCTGAGTCCTCTCCTCTTCTGCATCTCACTGCTACCGTTGTCTGCTGGGCTCCGCCAAACCCGCGGGTATCAATGTGGACCACCCAGCGACCGGAGGCATAAGGTCACCCATCTGTTTTATATGGATGATCTTAAACTTTATGCCTCCGGAGAGCGCGAACTACAAAACGCTCTTAGGGTGGTCGAAGAATATACGCGGGCAATTGGTATGGAGTTCGGGTTGGACAAATGTGCAGTCGTCCACCTCAAGAGAGGACGATGCGAAGAATTCTCTGAAAATGCGCAGCTCGCAGACGGAAGCATCCTAAGACATCTGGATGCCGGAGAGACCTATACATACCTGGGTGTGCAACAAAGGCACATCCAAGATGTAATACAAATAAAGGATTCTCTCCGCGGCAAGTACAGACACCGCCTCCGAAAGATTTGGTCTTCCGAACTTTCGGGGAAGAACAAGGTGTCTGCTACTAATATGCTTGCCGTTCCGATTCTGCACTACTCCTTCGGAGTAGTAAAGTGGAGGGTAGATGAGCTGCGCCAATTAGACAGAGATACCCGCAAGATGATGAATATTCACAGAAGTATTCATCCTAGATCGTCCGTTCCTCGTGTGTACCTCCCACGTCAACGGGGGGGCCGAGGACTCTTGAGCCTGGAGTGTACGCATGGCAGAGTAGTACTGAGTATGGCATGTAACATACTCAGGAGCTCAGATCCCCTCTTGCGGTTCGTAAAACATCACGAAACTGTAGGAGTGGGAGCAGGATTGTTCAAGGCAGCAAAAAGAGCCGCAGATGAACTCGGACTCGCATTTGACATCAGGCGAGGAGGCCGGCGAGGTGCTGATGTTGAGTCAGTCACCGAACTTCAGCCAAATCGTCTGAAAGCCCGAATTAGAGCTGCCGAACAGGAAAATCTGTTTCGGCAGCACGTCGATACCAGCATGGTGTCTTCTATAAGAACATCGAAACACTGGGTTTATCGACCAGGCTGACCTTCGCCTTTCTAAGGTCAGCAGGGCTTAAGTCGGAGACCGAGGGATTCATTATGGCCTGCCAAGATGGTGTTATCAACACCTTGGTCTACCGTAGCCGCGTGTGGCGTGTAGAGGTTCCTGATATCAACTGCAGGACCTGCCATCAGGCGCCGGAATCGCTCATGCATTTACTTTCTGCATGCCCCATATATGCGATTTCGGCCTACATCCACCGACATAACGCGGCCTTACGAGTGCTATACTACCATCTAAGGCACTCGTACGGGGTAGACCAGACACCAGTGCTGCCTTACGTCCCCGGAGATATTGAGTCCGTTGTCGAGAACGAGAAATGCCGGATTTACTGGAACTACTCGTTCCCGACTGTCAGGCTAATCCAAGCCAACAAGCCTGACATAGTCCTCCTCGACCATCAACTCAAGGTGATGTATGTCATCGAGTTCTCGGCACCTGCGGAGAAAAACATCACCTTGAAGGAGGAGGAGAAACGGACCAAATATCGTGATCTCCGGTACGAGCTCCAAGTGCTGTACCCAGGCTACTCGGTCAAAATGGTCGTCCTTATTATCGGTGTACTCGGAGGGATAAAGCCTACGCTGCTCTCGGAACTGAAGATCATACCGGCCTGCCAAAAACCAGCCGAGTGGCTGGCAGGTCAGATGCAGAAGGCGGTCATTCTGGGTTCTCTCCGTTTGCTTAGGGCACACGATTCTGGTATCTACAGTCACTAACCCTGCGGGATGTGGGGAGTGGCTGTAGTTGATGCGCCGGCGCGACTCCCGTGAGGCGTCGGAGGCCACGGGAGGACTGACCGGCATCGGGAAACCGAAAAAAAAAAAAAAAGAAAAAAGAAAAAAAAAATAATAATAATAATACCAGGGCTAACTACCCTGGTACTCTTTTTTGCTATGGTTCCATATAACCTTAGAAGGGCCCCTCACATTCGACCTCAGTCGGATGGAGGTCAAGGACAGATGGGAGGGGCCTTACCGGACGGTCCTAACGATGATGACAATGCGATTGTACATGGACGCTTTAAGTGGACGAGGGAACTTCGGGATGACTTACTGACCTGCCGCGAGAGTAGCGAACCTGAGCGAAGGGGATACATGGCGCGATTGCATGCACTTTGGTGCGAAATGCATCCAGAGCATCGCGCCTTCTCTCAACAACATCTGAGAGATCAAGTATCCTTTCTGCTCAGGACAGGTTATGTAAGGGCACCCCGTCAGCCGGAAGAACTGCCAGCCGCAGACCCACCGCGGCAATTATTAGCTGATGGGGAACATCCTTTAGAGTTCACCGATGTAGACTTAAGGACGAGGGTTAGCCCTGGTGTCTAAGGCCACAAGACCTAGCTAGAATGGACGAGGTCATCGATGAGGAAATTCCGGAAGATGCCGACATCTGGCAAATCAACAGTGCCGTGTACAACGCCGCGAAGCAACTCGTCCCCCGTGAGAGGTCAACCAATCACGGGGTCGAGAAAGCCAAGCGGCGTGTACAGAATATCGAGGGCAAGATGCAGTCGGCCAGACAACACGCTTCTCGGATCCAGAGTGTGGTGGAATATAAGACAACTGGTAGAGTTTTTACTCCCAGAATCCGGCGCATAGCAGCCGGATTAAGACGTCAACACCATACTCTAAATCTGACAGTGATGCTTACCATCAAGCAGCACTGTCTAGATAGGATCCGAGCGCTCATGGCGATAAAGAAAACATTGAAGAGGCGGGTGAGGAGTATGGAACAAAACAATTTGTTCCGTACGAATCCTTCCCGCCTCTTTCAAGAGCCACAGCGTGTTGTAGATAATCCGCCGACTGTAGAAGATGTCGAAACCTTCTGGAAGGGAATCTACGAAACGACGCGTCCATTCAATAGCGACACTCCAGCAATTGCACACTTCGAGGCTCTGTGTCACAGACATCGTGAAGAGCCAGATGAAGTGTGCCCGGCAATCAGTACGGAGGAAGTCCAGCAAGCACTTGTTGGCACCAAGAACTTCGCTGCCCCGGGCCCAGACGGCATTAACAACTGGTTGTGGAAGAAATTTCCTTCCACTCACCGCCGTCTGGCGCGAGTTTTCAACTCATGGTTGAACGAGGGGCAGCAGATTCCGGACTGGTTCGTCGAGGGACGTACTGTGCTTATCCCCAAAAAGGGGGATCTTTCCGACCCGAGGAATTATAGGCCGATCACTTGCCTCAACTCCTGCTACAAGATATTTACACGTATCTTGTATGCAAGGACACTGAGGTCTGTTGACCCGGTCTTCCAGCAGATACATGAACAGCGTGGTGCCAAGAAGGGCATGGCAGGTTGCAAGGACAGCCTGCTGATAGACCGCTGTATTACACAGGATTCTGTGCAATACAAGCGGAATCTATCGATGGCCTGGATTGACTACCGCAAGGCATTTGATACAACATCGCACGAGCTATTGTTGCACTTGCTCGAATGTCTTGCGGTACCAGCACCACTAGTGAGATGCATAGAACAGCTGCTGCCACTCTGGAAGACTCGCTTCACCATAACATCAGGTGCACAGCGGGTCACGACAGAGCAGGTGGCATTTAGGAGGGGAGTTTTCCAGGGCGACTCCCTGAGTCCTCTCCTCTTCTGCATCTCACTGCTACCGTTGTCTGCTGGGCTCCGCCAAACCCGCGGGTATCAATGTGGACCACCCAGCGACCGGAGGCATAAGGTCACCCATCTGTTTTATATGGATGATCTTAAACTTTATGCCTCCGGAGAGCGCGAACTACAAAACGCTCTTAGGGTGGTCGAAGAATATACGCGGGCAATTGGTATGGAGTTCGGGTTGGACAAATGTGCAGTCGTCCACCTCAAGAGAGGACGATGCGAAGAATTCTCTGAAAATGCGCAGCTCGCAGACGGAAGCATCCTAAGACATCTGGATGCCGGAGAGACCTATACATACCTGGGTGTGCAACAAAGGCACATCCAAGATGTAATACAAATAAAGGATTCTCTCCGCGGCAAGTACAGACACCGCCTCCGAAAGATTTGGTCTTCCGAACTTTCGGGGAAGAACAAGGTGTCTGCTACTAATATGCTTGCCGTTCCGATTCTGCACTACTCCTTCGGAGTAGTAAAGTGGAGGGTAGATGAGCTGCGCCAATTAGACAGAGATACCCGCAAGATGATGAATATTCACAGAAGTATTCATCCTAGATCGTCCGTTCCTCGTGTGTACCTCCCACGTCAACGGGGGGGCCGAGGACTCTTGAGCCTGGAGTGTACGCATGGCAGAGTAGTACTGAGTATGGCATGTAACATACTCAGGAGCTCAGATCCCCTCTTGCGGTTCGTAAAACATCACGAAACTGTAGGAGTGGGAGCAGGATTGTTCAAGGCAGCAAAAAGAGCCGCAGATGAACTCGGACTCGCATTTGACATCAGGCGAGGAGGCCGGCGAGGTGCTGATGTTGAGTCAGTCACCGAACTTCAGCCAAATCGTCTGAAAGCCCGAATTAGAGCTGCCGAACAGGAAAATCTGTTTCGGCAGCACGTCGATAACCCAGCATGGTGTCTTCTATAAGAACATCGAAACACTGGGTTTATCGACCAGGCTGACCTTCGCCTTTCTAAGGTCAGCAGGGCTTAAGTCGGAGACCGAGGGATTCATTATGGCCTGCCAAGATGGTGTTATCAACACCTTGGTCTACCGTAGCCGCGTGTGGCGTGTAGAGGTTCCTGATATCAACTGCAGGACCTGCCATCAGGCGCCGGAATCGCTCATGCATTTACTTTCTGCATGCCCCATATATGCGATTTCGGCCTACATCCACCGACATAACGCGGCCTTACGAGTGCTATACTACCATCTAAGGCACTCGTACGGGGTAGACCAGACACCAGTGCTGCCTTACGTCCCCGGAGATATTGAGTCCGTTGTCGAGAACGAGAAATGCCGGATTTACTGGAACTACTCGTTCCCGACTGTCAGGCTAATCCAAGCCAACAAGCCTGACATAGTCCTCCTCGACCATCAACTCAAGGTGATGTATGTCATCGAGTTCTCGGCACCTGCGGAGAAAAACATCACCTTGAAGGAGGAGGAGAAACGGACCAAATATCGTGATCTCCGGTACGAGCTCCAAGTGCTGTACCCAGGCTACTCGGTCAAAATGGTCGTCCTTATTATCGGTGTACTCGGAGGGATAAAGCCTACGCTGCTCTCGGAACTGAAGATCATACCGGCCTGCCAAAAACCAGCCGAGTGGCTGGCAGGTCAGATGCAGAAGGCGGTCATTCTGGGTTCTCTCCGTTTGCTTAGGGCACACGATTCTGGTATCTACAGTCACTAACCCTGCGGGATGTGGGGAGTGGCTGTAGTTGATGCGCCGGCGCGACTCCCGTGAGGCGTCGGAGGCCACGGGAGGACTGACCGGCATCGGGAAACCGAAAAAAAAAAAAAAAAAAAAAAAAAAAAAAAAATAATAATAATAATACCAGGGCTAACTACCCTGGTACTCTTTTTGCTATGGTTCCATATAACCTTAGAAGGGCCCCTCACATTCGACCTCAGTCGGATGGAGGTCAAGGACAGATGGGAGGGGCCTTACCGGACGGTCCTAACGATGATGACAATGCGATTGTACATGGACGCTTTAAGTGGACGAGGGAACTTCGGGATGACTTACTGACCTGCCGCGAGAGTAGCGAACCTGAGCGAAGGGGATACATGGCGCGATTGCATGCACTTTGGTGCGAAATGCATCCAGAGCATCGCGCCTTCTCTCAACAACATCTGAGAGATCAAGTATCCTTTCTGCTCAGGACAGGTTATGTAAGGGCACCCCGTCAGCCGGAAGAACTGCCAGCCGCAGACCCACCGCGGCAATTATTAGCTGATGGGGAACATCCTTTAGAGTTCACCGATGTAGACTTAAGGACGAGGGTTAGCCCTGGTGTTAAGGCCACAAGACCTAGCTAGAATGGACGAGGTCATCGATGAGGAAATTCCGGAAGATGCCGACATCTGGCAAATCAACAGTGCCGTGTACAACGCCGCGAAGCAACTCGTCCCCCGTGAGAGGTCAACCAATCACGGGGTCGAGAAAGCCAAGCGGCGTGTACAGAATATCGAGGGCAAGATGCAGTCGGCCAGACAACACGCTTCTCGGATCCAGAGTGTGGTGGAATATAAGACAACTGGTAGAGTTTTTACTCCCAGAATCCGGCGCATAGCAGCCGGATTAAGACGTCAACACCATACTCTAAATCTGACAGTGATGCTTACCATCAAGCAGCACTGTCTAGATAGGATCCGAGCGCTCATGGCGATAAAGAAAACATTGAAGAGGCGGGTGAGGAGTATGGAACAAAACAATTTGTTCCGTACGAATCCTTCCCGCCTCTTTCAAGAGCCACAGCGTGTTGTAGATAATCCGCCGACTGTAGAAGATGTCGAAACCTTCTGGAAGGGAATCTACGAAACGACGCGTCCATTCAATAGCGACACTCCAGCAATTGCACACTTCGAGGCTCTGTGTCACAGACATCGTGAAGAGCCAGATGAAGTGTGCCCGGCAATCAGTACGGAGGAAGTCCAGCAAGCACTTGTTGGCACCAAGAACTTCGCTGCCCCGGGCCCAGACGGCATTAACAACTGGTTGTGGAAGAAATTTCCTTCCACTCACCGCCGTCTGGCGCGAGTTTTCAACTCATGGTTGAACGAGGGGCAGCAGATTCCGGACTGGTTCGTCGAGGGACGTACTGTGCTTATCCCCAAAAAGGGGGATCTTTCCGACCCGAGGAATTATAGGCCGATCACTTGCCTCAACTCCTGCTACAAGATATTTACACGTATCTTGTATGCAAGGACACTGAGGTCTGTTGACCCGGTCTTCCAGCAGATACATGAACAGCGTGGTGCCAAGAAGGGCATGGCAGGTTGCAAGGACAGCCTGCTGATAGACCGCTGTATTACACAGGATTCTGTGCAATACAAGCGGAATCTATCGATGGCCTGGATTGACTACCGCAAGGCATTTGATACAACATCGCACGAGCTATTGTTGCACTTGCTCGAATGTCTTGCGGTACCAGCACCACTAGTGAGATGCATAGAACAGCTGCTGCCACTCTGGAAGACTCGCTTCACCATAACATCAGGTGCACAGCGGGTCACGACAGAGCAGGTGGCATTTAGGAGGGGAGTTTTCCAGGGCGACTCCCTGAGTCCTCTCCTCTTCTGCATCTCACTGCTACCGTTGTCTGCTGGGCTCCGCCAAACCCGCGGGTATCAATGTGGACCACCCAGCGACCGGAGGCATAAGGTCACCCATCTGTTTTATATGGATGATCTTAAACTTTATGCCTCCGGAGAGCGCGAACTACAAAACGCTCTTAGGGTGGTCGAAGAATATACGCGGGCAATTGGTATGGAGTTCGGGTTGGACAAATGTGCAGTCGTCCACCTCAAGAGAGGACGATGCGAAGAATTCTCTGAAAATGCGCAGCTCGCAGACGGAAGCATCCTAAGACATCTGGATGCCGGAGAGACCTATACATACCTGGGTGTGCAACAAAGGCACATCCAAGATGTAATACAAATAAAGGATTCTCTCCGCGGCAAGTACAGACACCGCCTCCGAAAGATTTGGTCTTCCGAACTTTCGGGGAAGAACAAGGTGTCTGCTACTAATATGCTTGCCGTTCCGATTCTGCACTACTCCTTCGGAGTAGTAAAGTGGAGGGTAGATGAGCTGCGCCAATTAGACAGAGATACCCGCAAGATGATGAATATTCACAGAAGTATTCATCCTAGATCGTCCGTTCCTCGTGTGTACCTCCCACGTCAACGGGGGGGCCGAGGACTCTTGAGCCTGGAGTGTACGCATGGCAGAGTAGTACTGAGTATGGCATGTAACATACTCAGGAGCTCAGATCCCCTCTTGCGGTTCGTAAAACATCACGAAACTGTAGGAGTGGGAGCAGGATTGTTCAAGGCAGCAAAAAGAGCCGCAGATGAACTCGGTCTCGCATTTGACATCAGGCGAGGAGGCCGGCGAGGTGCTGATGTTGCGTCAGTCACCGAACTTCAGCCAAATCGTCTGAAAGCCCGAATTAGAGCTGCCGAACAGGAAAATCTGTTTCGGCAGCACGTCGATAAACCCCAGCATGGTGTCTTCTATAAGAACATAGAAACACTGGGTTTATCGACCAGGCTGACCTTCGCCTTTCTAAGGTCAGCAGGGCTTAAGTCGGAGACCGAGGGATTCATTATGGCCTGCCAAGATGGTGTTATCAACACCTTGGTCTACCGTAGCCGCGTGTGGCGTGTAGAGGTTCCTGATATCAACTGCAGGACCTGCCATCAGGCGCCGGAATCGCTCATGCATTTACTTTCTGCATGCCCCATATATGCGATTTCGGCCTACATCCACCGACATAACGCGGCCTTACGAGTGCTATACTACCATCTAAGGCACTCGTACGGGGTAGACCAGACACCAGTGCTGCCTTACGTCCCCGGAGATATTGAGTCCGTTGTCGAGAACGAGAAATGCCGGATTTACTGGAACTACTCGTTCCCGACTGTCAGGCTAATCCAAGCCAACAAGCCTGACATAGTCCTCCTCGACCATCAACTCTAGGTGATGTATGTTATCGAGTTCTCGGCACCTGCTGAGAAAAACATCACCTTGAAGGAGGAGGAGAAACGGACCAAATATCGCGATCTCCGGTACGAGCTCCAAGTTCTGTACCCAGGCTACTCGGTCAAAATGGTCGTCCTTATAATCGGTGTACTCGGAGGGATAAAGCCTACGCTGCTCTCGGAACTGAAGATCATACCAGCCTGCCAAAAACCAGCCGAGTGGCTGGCAGGTCAAATGCAGAAGGCGGTCATTCTGGGTTCTCTCCGTCTGCTTAGGGCACACGATTCTGGTATCTACAGTCACTAACCCTGCGGGATGCGGGGAGTGGCTGTAGTTGATGCGCCGGCGCGACTCCCGTGAGGCGTCGGAGGCCACGGGAGGACTGACCGGCATCGGGAAACCGAAAATAAAAAAAAAAAAAAAAAAAAAAAAATAATAATAGTTCTTCTATAAGAACATAGAAACACTGGGTTTATCGACCAGGCTGACCTTCGCCTTTCTAAGGTCAGCAGGGCTTAAGTCGGAGACCGAGGGATTCATTATGGCCTGTCAAGATGGTGTTATCAACACCTTGGTCTACCGTAGCCGCGTGTGGCGTGTAGAGGTTCCTGATATCAACTGCAGGACCTGCCATCAGGCGCCGGAATCGCTCATGCACTTACTATCTGTATGCCCTGTATATGCGATTTCGGCCTACATCCACCGGCATAATGCGGCGTTACGAGTGCTATACTACCATCTAAGGCACTCGTACGGGGTAGACCAGACACCAGTGCTGCCTTACGTCCCCGGAGATATTGAGTCCGTTGTCGAGAACGAGAAATGCCGGATTTACTGGAACTACTCGTTCCCGACTGTCAGGCTAATCCAAGCCAACAAGCCTGACATAGTCCTCCTCGACCATCAACTCAAGGTGATGTATGTCATCGAGTTCTCGGCACCTGCAGAGAAAAACATCACCTTGAAGGAGGAGGAGAAACGGACCAAATATCGCGATCTCCGGTACGAGCTCCAAGTGCTGTACCCAGGCTACTCGGTCAAAATGGTCGTCCTTATTATCGGTGTACTCGGAGGGATAAAGCCTACGCTGCTCTCGGAACTGAAGATCATACCGGCCTGCCAAAAATCAGCTGAGTGGCTGGCAGGCCAAATGCAGAAGGCGGTCATTCTTGGTTCTCTCCGTCTGCTTAGGGCACACGATTCCGGAGCCTACAGTCACTAACCCTGCGGGATGTGGGGAGTGGCTGAGGTTAATGTGCTGGCGCGACTCTCGTGAGGCGTCGGAGGCCACGGGAGGACTGTCCAGCGTCGGGCAACCGAAAAAAAAAAAAAATAGTATTCTAGTCATTAAAGAGAGGATTTGACTTGAAATAAACAATCTGAATGTAAATAATGAAGCCATTTCCGGTGTATGAATAAATATAAGAAGACGTTATCAATTATGCATTGACAATAATGGTGGACACATCGAACATCTTTTATGAATTATCAATTATTTATATTTAAATTTCCTAAATAAATCTTTATCTATTTTGTATAAATATTTGGTTTTTAACAAGCTTTATATTAGCTTCGCCCATATGTATCTATGTATGTATCTATCTATGTAACGGAATTTTTCAACGTAATTTTCACCAACTTCAAGACGTCTGATTAAATGGAAAATGTGCACACGTATTAAGGACTGATGACAATACAATAATTTGAATGCGTATCGATGCATTTCTCTTAAAAAAAATTTCTAAGCGGATGTCAAAGTTGTGTGATCGGCGCATTCGCCAAAATAACGGAATATTTTAACGTAATTTTCACCAACTTCAAGACGTCTGATTAAATTGAAAATTTGCACACGTATTAAGAACCGATGACAATACAATAATTTGAATGCGTATAGACGCATTTCCCTTAATAAATTTTTTTCTAGGCGGATGTTAAAGTTGTGTGGTCGGCGCATTCGCCAAAATATCGCATCCATGATAAGTTGACAGAAAGTTAACCACTAATTGAATACCGTAACTCATACACTTGAAACACAAGATGAGCTAGTTACCAATTTACGATAAGAATGTTTTTTAAAGCACTTAATTTTTTCGTTTTGTCAAAATATACAGCAATTCAACAATAGCAATACAATAATTTGAAAAAGAAAATAATAAAAAAATCCGAAATAAATTCAAATCAATAAATTTTGAAAAAAATTTTAATTAAAAAAATTTCGACAAAACTTCTTGAAGGCTATTACATTTATTTTCGTTTCATGACTAAAAAAATAAAAAAAATAAATTATAGTTTAAAAAAAAACTAAAAAAACACGCTTTAATAGCAAACCGAACTAAAAAGTAAAAAATAAGAATGAAGTGCTTGACAAAAAATTCATTTTATTGTAAAATGCGTGGGGTGCTTTTTACTATATTTTTATGATAACTCTACTTTTATTAATAGCTACCAACAAAATATTTATAAAAATTAATATCAAGCACTCCACGCTTTTTACAAAAAAAACTAATTTTTTTTGTCAATCACTTCATTCTTATTTTTTACTTTTTTAGTTCGGTTTGCTATTAAAGCGTTTTTTTTTAGTTTTTTAAACTATAATTTATTTTCTTCCTCACCGTAAACCATTTTGATTATTTCATTAAAGAAATGTCACTTATTAAACATAATAGTTGTCATTTTCATAGCTCACTTTAATAATGTTAACTTTTTCATATTTACAGTAACTAGTTTAACTAAGAAATTCGACGTTTAATAACTCAAAAACGGTATGTGGTAGGGGTAACATATGATATATTTTTGATATCAGGAATAAAGGATCATTTCAAAAATTTAATAATATATAGGGTATCCCATTTTAAAAAATATATATTATTTTTTTGTATCCCATGAAATTTGCACGCTACTGTACCTTTGATAGCATTTTAACAAAATTCAGTCACAACCACACAACTTCAATTAAAAGCTTTTTTTTTCTATAGGCAATAATATCGGTTATAAGGGGGTGGGTAATAATGAATAACCCTGTACCATGCAATAAAGTTGTGTTCTTTATAAAAATGGGAATCCAATAGCGATGCGAATGCATAGATAGAGGCGGATCGCGCGCTTGCGAGGTCGCTTGGTTATCACGTTTACGCCCACTGCCCTATGTTGAAAATAAGTAAATGCACTACGCGTTTTCAGCAGGTATCTAATTTGAATCTATCAAACACTGTTAAAAATTTCCTGTTTGTACTATCAAAAAACGAAAACAATGAATTTATCCTAAATACTATATAAATTTAAGATATAAAGTTACAGGTAATACTGTCACCAAATAAAATAATCGTATTATTAATAAACAGAAATACGCATGTGTTGTTTGTAATTTTATATATTAAATTCATATGGTATTTAAGATGAATCATTTGTTTTCACTTTTCGTTCTCATCAATTGAAATATTTTAACATCGATTTAAAGTTTAATATTGGCAATCTTATCGACGACGGCGTGTTAACATCTTCTTAAAGACAACGGAGTTTAATTTCTTTTAAATGTCTCTTTCAGTTCCTTCAGAGGATAAAGTGAACCTTTGGATTACTGATTTCCTGAAGTTGCAGTTTAACAGCTTATATATTTATATTGCAATGCACAAGCTGTAAAAAATGTGCTTTCGTGCAACGTCAAAGCAAACATTAAGAGGCACATTTCCTCAGACAGTCATAAAAAGTATGTGAGTGGTACTGTTGGCTGCCAGTGATAGGCAAACAAATTTTAACTTAGATTTAGTGGAAATTTTTTACGATGTAAAGTATAGCGGACCTATTAAATTGCAAAGAAATAGATTTTTCTACACAAGACTTATATGTGGAGTCTTTGAAAAAAGTTCAGATATTTTAAGTATGCGCCAATTATGTCTGTCGACGTTGAACGATCCTTTTCACCATACAAGTCTGTACCTGAGAGACATAACGGGTTAAGCCCAAATTTCCAAAAATGGGATTATTGATTTAAAGTCACGTGTAACGTCCATTAATGTCTAATAATAGTAATAATAATAATAATAATAATAATAATGGTGTCTTCTATAAGAACATAGAAACGCTGGGTTTATCGACCAGGCTGACATTCGCCTTTCTAAGGTCGGCTGGGCTTAAGTCA
The DNA here is from genome assembly GCA_029963845.1 of Rhamnusium bicolor. Classification (NCBI taxonomy): domain Eukaryota; kingdom Metazoa; phylum Arthropoda; class Insecta; order Coleoptera; family Cerambycidae; genus Rhamnusium; species Rhamnusium bicolor. The sequence continues at coordinate 1,570,227 of JANEYF010001760.1, forward strand.
GAGACCGAGGGATTCATTATGGCCTGCCAAGATGGTGTTATCAACATCTTGGTCTACCGTAGCCGCGTGTGGCGTGTAGAGGTTCCTGATATCAACTGCAGGACCTGCCATCAGGCGCCGGAATCCCTCATGCACTTACTATCTGCATGCCCCGTATACGCGATTTCGGCCTACATCCACCGACATAACGCGGCTTTACGAGTGCTATACTACCATCTAAGGCACTCGTACGGGGTAGACCAGACACCAGTGCTGCCTTACGTCCCCGGAGATATTGAGTCCGTTATCGAGAACGAGAAATGCCGGATTTACTGGAACTACTCGTTCCCGACTGTCAGGCTAATCCAAGCCAACAAGCCTGACATAGTCCTCCTCGATCATCAACTCAAGGTGATGTATGTCATCGAGTTCTCGGCACCTGCGGAGAAAAACATCACCTTGAAGGAGGAGGAGAAACGGACCAAATATCGCGATCTCCGGTACGAGCTCCAAGTGCTGCACCCAGGCTACTCGGTCAAAATGGTCGTCGTAATAATCAGTGTACTCGGAGGGATAAAGCCTACGCTGCTCTCGGAACTGAAGATCATACCGGCCTGGCAAAAATCAGCCGAGTGCTGGCAGGCCAAATGCAGAAGGCGGTCATTCTTGGTTCTCTCCGTCTGCTTAGGGCACACGATTCTGGTATCTACAGTCACTAACCCTACGGGATGTGGGGAGTGGCTGTAGTTGATGCGCCGGCGCGACTCTCGTGAGTCGTCGGAGGCCACGGGAGGACTGACCGACATCGGATATTCCGAAAAAAAAAAATAATAAATAATTTATTTATCCAGGAGATCATGAAATGATATAGGACAAGTCAATACAAATACATGTGCATAATATAATTATATTATGACACTAAATAATAAAGATAGAAATAATAATAATAATAATAGTAAAAAAAGTACAAATGTTTTAATGCATAAAAAAATTCCTGAGTAGAATAAAATGTATTTCTTAGAAGATATTTTTTTAATGTTGACAAAAGCATATTTATACTACTAATACTTTTAATTTCGTTACATAACATATTATAAAGTGTAGATCCCATGTAATATGGGTTATTTTTATACAAATTGAGTCTATTTATATCATACTGCAAATCAGAGCCATACCGTCTAGGATAACTATGATTAATGTTGAGGGAATTAAATGAAGAACTTTTTTTTTATATATAAATTTTAAGATTTCAAATATATATAGACAAGACAATGCTAAAATGTTTTGTTCGATGTATGTAGATTTACATACACGACTCCTTGTAATTTAACCCTAACATACTACGAATAGCTCTTTAAAATCGATAATAAATAATGATATTACACTTACATATGCAGAAAATTATTTTACTAAATGTTCAAAATGTACTTCATTGTTTGCTAAACAGTAATAAAGCTTATTTTCGATTTCTCGCCAAACTTCTCTGTGTTTCTCGGCAAATTTGTCTACATTTTCGAGTGACCCTGGCGCAGTTTTGTAAACTTAAGTTTTTAAATAACCCCAGAAAAAAAAAATCAAGTGTCGTTAAATCCGAAGATCTTGAACACTTCTTCTCTTATCCATTTCTCACGAAAATTTTCATCCATCCATTGTCTCACAGGAACAGCGAAATGAGAAGGAGCTCCGTTTGGTTGAAAATGCCAATTATTGTAGTCATCAAGCATCATGTTTCTTTCATCATCGATCTGGTTTACCAGCGACTGAATGATGAGTCAGGTTTTGTCCAATGAAAATAGGTTCGATTATCTCGTCTCCTACAATACCAGCCCCCACATTGAAACTGTGTATGGTCCCAAAACATGTGGATGTTCATTGCCCAATCATTCTTTGTTGGAAAACCCATAAAAAAACAGGTAGATTTGATTCATCGCTGACACAAATCTTTTAACAAATTTGGATCATTTGTGATTCTTTTTTCACAAAACTGAATAATCATCCATAATTATCTTCGCCGAGCTGTTGATGAATTGCACGGAAAGAATTTACTTTGGGGTATTTGAATCTATAACGAAAGGACCAAGAACTTCGACCTGTGTTGCTTCGTCCAGAACTCTTAGTTGGCGATTTTTCTTTAGTACACACTGAACTAGTTCTTAATAGCCTACATTTTTATCGGAGTATCTTTTGTTAAAAACTTGAACCGATCTATGATTGCAACTTCTCTCACTTCCGTAAATAAAGATTTCTGCTCTCTCTGCCAAGTGTAAACTATTTTTGAAAATTGATTTATTGTTTTATTACTGGTAAATGAATACTAACAAACTCTGGGTTCCAAATTTTAAACTAAAATAGTCAAACCACTGATTATTATGCACTTTTCATTCTCAGAAGAATCTCTTTAAAACAAAATTTCAATATTATTTTTTGTTTCTGCTTAAAAACTACAAAATTTACTATTAATCGCAATATACTGTATTTCCTGTATAAAATAAATTATAATTAATTACGCTTAGAAAAACGTGGACATACAACCATTCCCACAGACAATGCCAGTGCCAGTGGCGGGATTCAAACCCGCAGCTAAAGTAGAAGATTTCTAGTCATACATGCTATCGCGAGCTCTAGCCAACTGTGCCCTCGAGCCGGTTAATGCAATTAACAGATTTAACCACAATATCCAATAGTTTTTGCCTCTTGTGTTTATATCTTATCAAAGTATTTAACATATCTCTTGTTATATGACTTGTGTTACTGTGTAAAATAACGCGAGAAACTGAAATATTAAAAAAAACGTTTTGTTCTTTTTTGTTTATTTTAAATAATTTAAAAATATATATAATTAAAATATCTCAAAAACCATTGGGTTTTGCATAATGTATATTTTGGTTAAATCAATTGCAAATGAACTCTACTAACACACCCTCAAAAGAATACGTCATCCTGTATACATTTTGTAGGTAATGAAAAATAATATTTATTAGAAATAATAATTTATAGTAAGATGAAATCGTATGAAACAGAAAATACAAATTTATATCGTTATTTAAATTGGTCCACCCTGTATAAATGAAATTATTTCTAAAGTATGGGATGCTAAGCATTCTACAACTCTTGAATGAAACCTCTTTTGTGTCTATAAATTTTCGCATCAATCACAAATCCACAGCAACACAACCTGTGAGCAGCAATTGGCATCCGATATTCTGCTGAATTTTCTTTTTTAGAAAACTGTTTCATTGAATTTCGCCAAATAAATATAAAACTAAATTATTGAACTATGTTCTTATAACCTTGACCCTCTGGCTTGAATAACAGTTATTTAGTAATTAGAACTAAATGTGTAACTATTAGACAAAGATAGAAAATAAACCAGATATTTATATGATATATGTATGAATATTCATAAAAAATGTTTTTCATGCGCATCAAGAAAATAAAAATGCATATAGTCGGTTGTCTTTTTATTAATCATAGGCGTGTCCCAAAATATGATAGATTTTTTTATTGATAATGTTATTATTATAGGATATTAACCCTAAAATAAATGGTAAAAAGGTGATTTTTTTTTAAATTAAATATTTTAAGTAAATTAACAGCAAAATAAGGTAATATTCCCTGGCCAAATAAAGTTTTATTTTTTTAATGGAACACTATACACACATATTATTATATTTTTGGAATCCTTGAAAAAATGTTTTCAAAAATATAAACATATTGAGGTATAATTTCAATGTTCATAAAATACAGAGTCGGCTCTGGCTCAACATTCCAAACTACCCTTCAGATGCCATAGCCAAAGAGACATTTTATTTTTAATATTAAAAATACGAAAAAAAAAGAAATCAAATAGACTTTATTGTATATCAATTGAAGTATAAATTAACATATTTAAGTAGTATACAGTATAATACTTACATTATTTTAGCTATGGCATTTGAAGAGTAGATGTGGAATATTATGCACTCTGTATTTCATGAGACATTGAGATTACACCCCAACATGTTAGCATTGTTGAAAAGCATTTTTCTCAAATATTTCATTTAAAAAAGTAAAACTTTATTTGACTAGGGAATATTTGAACATCCTGTATACGTCTTGAATAGAACAGTTTGTAGTCCGATTGATGTACAATAACTTCTGTATAAAACTTTGTTCTGTATCTAAGGTAATAAAGTTTTTATTTGGACTTACATTTTAAGTGGTAAACACATATGTAGATAAAATAGGACAACATGTCTCAATGTAGTTTTTATTTTTTTGGAGGTACGTAAGTCACTCTTCATCTCTCTAACATTCGGTTATTTGAATCGAAAATTCTAACTGTCCGTAATTACAGTTCATTTAAATTTGTTACCAAATAGTTTTATAAAACAATATAGACAGAAATTTGGTACATAATTACATCTGGCAAGTTATATTTCCGGACCAGATGTTCCTAACCATTTTCTAGTATAGAAATTAATACAGTAATTTTAAGTACCTGTTTGTTGGTCTTCGTATTTCAATAAATCCTCTATAACTGAATAACGAAAGTCAGTTATGGAAATGTCACTCTGCTCTATTTGTTTGAAAATAAACTAAGAGTTAACAATTGTAGTACCTAAAAGTATCTCGACAGCCAGTTTCTTATACCAACGACTGGTTCTTCGCAGTGCTGTGCTGTAGCTAGACATTTGATCGGACACATCTATTGAGCTTTTACCTGAGTTGTAGTCTACGATAGCTTTGGGCTTTTGAATAGGAATTCCATGACGTTGGATTTTCATCATTTCATCAGAATGACAGGTAGATACAATTAAAACATTGCGTTTGTCGCGCCATTTGAGAACACATATCCCTCTCTCATTCTCTTGGGTGATAATTTCTCCTTTTTTAAGTTTTTTGCGACAACTTCTTTCGGGTTCCCTTTGCGGTTAGCCCACAAAGTTCCTACACAATATGATTCGTTATCTAAGAGTATGTGTGACAGCTGAAGGCTTGTGTGCCAATTATCAATAACACAAACTTTACATCTCCCCTAAAAGTTCTTTGGCTAAATTTAGAACAATCTTGGTGGATACCGCTAAATCGTCTTTTTTCTCTTGTCCTGCATATATACTCATATTCCATGTATATAAATTTTCACAGCATAACTTAAATATTTTTATGCCATATTTATGAGCTTTTTGTAGATTATATTGTTTGAAGACTAATCTGCCCTGGAAAGGCACTATCGTCTCATCAATAAAAAATGTCTTATAGGGTGTATAAATGACTTGATAGTCTTTTATGAGCTTGTCGAGAAGCGGTTGGATTTCATATAAACGGTCTCCTTCTGGACACTTTTAGTTGTCAGAGAAGTGAAGCATTTTTAGTAAAATTTCAAGTCTATTACGGCTCATAACGTTACGGGCAACATCATTTTTGAATATCCACTTTGTAGACCAATAATCTCGGATGGAATTCATTGGCACAATTCCCATGTAACCCAATAGACCTATCAAGTGTATGATTTCTTTCCGAGTTGTTGGCTCCCACGATTGCACACGGGCCTTGTTGGAAACATTGTTGTTTTCCGTAATAAATTGTATTGCGCACTGATTAGTTTGGTCCACAATTAGGTCAATTATATCAAAATCGATAAAAGCTCGGTAGAAATCACTTGGTTTACATCCTTGCAATGCAGCATGCCATTCCGGTTTTATACCACCCTTAAATTTTTCCTCAAACTGTAAGTAATATCTGTTTGGCGGTCCCCAAAAATGATTCCGATAAATCACGTAGTTGAATCTTGCTACCACTCTCGTTGTCAACTTGTTCTGCTTCTGCCACCTGGTCACCACCTTGAATTTCATCCCCAATATGCTCTAATTCAACTATTTTATTTACATTATCCACGAACCTAGGACGCTTACTTACAAATTGACCAGATAGACCAGGCATATCATCATCTATTGAAAAAGTATCTTTTTTGTTTACCAGAGATTTCATAATCACTATCATCAGAGTCTTTCTCGCTGCTCTCTGATAGTATAAACACTGGATCATCCTCGGAATTATCCGAAAAAGGATCATTTGAGGAGTCATCCTCTGTATAAAATTACTAATATATCAAAACATTTAGAACCCTGAATACTTACCTTCGTGATTTTGTCTTTTTTCCAAAGCCAACTGCAATATACGTTTTCCCCGGCTACTCATTATAACACAACACAATACACTATTTGTTTACCATACAAAATAGACTAAATAAACGACACACTTGTTCAGACTCGCATAATTCGATGTGCGGTCACTGGTGACATATCGTGTTCACCCGTTTCGAACATGACTGCCAGGCCATAGTGGACACCGGTGTCCTCTACTGATTTTGCTAGGCCAGAGAGGACACCGGTGTCCCCTCTAATTTTTCTCTAGTATAATGTGTCAACATTGTCAAAACCATTTGAAAAATGTTAAAGGTACACAAAAGAAGAATTGCTCAAAAATATTTTGCCCCAGGGGCAAGGTTTAGTGAAATTCTCTTGGCGCTCAACCTTTTAACTCTCCTTAGTTTTCTATCAATGTTGATGAGTCACGACGATAACTCTTTATGTGACTGTTGTTTTGATATCGTCGGCGATCTGACAAATTCTCCTGTCTTAAAATTTTTTAGATCTCGTGTTAAATACGTTAAATACGACACAATTAGTTACTGTGCAGGCATATGTAAATTCTCCTATGTATACAAAATTCCTTAAACATAAAATATTTTAATGGCTAAAGCACAGTGTGACTAAAGCTCCTGTCTGAATGGATCATGATATAAGACACAAAAGGTATAATGTTTCTTGCCTCTCTTGAAAAATTATAACCTTTTGAAATAGGAGTATTTGCCAGATCGTCGTCGATATTTAATTTTACGTTCAATACTATAATGATATTTACAGAAACGTGGATGTTTGTTTGATGAAAATACTTCATCTTAATTTTTAAGTAACTGCAACTATTCAATTTGATTTCATACTTGTATTGAAAATCAGTTTTAAGTAGCAAGAACGTAGCTTCATATGACATATTACTAAATTTCAGTAACTTAGAGGGAATAGGAAGAGGGAAGAGGTCCGCAGACGTCGCAATATTCATAAAAAACATTAATAACCATGTTTAATGATTAGGTACTTATACTAACCGATCATCATAATGAGACTTATGCTATTAAGTACCTACTCTTGATTTAGAAAGTAAGCACACTTATTGACAATAAGAAAATAGTTTATTGTGATCCACTCTGTACATTTTTTTGGCGGCAATGAAGTGGAGTTTCCCTTTCGTCAACCAGATGACGCTGTTGTTCGAAATTCTAGCAGACAACTTAACCGCGCAGTCCCGCTTTAGCCACAATAGCATCAACAAAGTTTAAGTAGGCTTAGCACTTCTCCAAACACTGTTTGAAAGTGGCGTTGTCGCCGCGGTCACTTGTTCATTGGTGCTTGTGCGTGGTGTTCTCGCGCAACCAAACTACCTGTAGAGTGTCTGCTATATGTAAACAATAGTGAAACATTCTGTTATTTTATCCAAGGGTTTTTAAAAATTAAAGGAATCATGGGAAAGAATAAAATGCATCCTTCGTAAGTAATCTATTGTTTAGTTGGGTACCGATGACGAATAAAGATTAATTAATTAATTAACTCACTGCTCGAATAAGAAAGAGTCTTTTGAATTATGTGTTAAATATAATTGATAAAACTAGGTTACTGATTTTCTGGAGAAGTAAAAGACGAAATGAGTTCAAAAATAAATGCCTGTTACTTAAAATTGACATAGAACTTATTATTTTGGTGGTGCATGATGGTACCGATTTAGGCTTATGTTTATATAATAGTACTGATTATTTGTTATTTAAATTGTACTTTGTAAAATGTGTATGCAACAAGGCTCAAATCTTGATTCAACTAGGTGATGTAATTTAGACCATAAAAATCTCATCAATTACTTCGATTAAATTAATATTTTAATGATATTATAATAAAGGGTGATTGAAACATTTTCTCCTCTAGTTAGTCATGAAAATTCATGTCTTAGCTTTTAACTGACAGTTCAAAAAAACCGCTGCCAATTACTTGGGAATCAGAACTTCCTCACCGTAGTAAAACTCGACGTATGGTACAGTTTATAATAAAAGTAATTTTTGACGTTTCAAAAAAGTCACATTTTTTGACGTTTCAAATAGTCACATTTCGACATTTCAAAAAGTCACTTTTAACGTTTCAAAAAGTCACATTTTTTGGCCGTTCAAAAAGTCAGATTTTGACGTTTCAAAAAAGTCGCATGGTGGAATGTCACTAATATTTTTTTTAGACCGATTTTGCTGATCAACGAACTCAATCTCTTCCTTGACGTCTAGAATGTGTGTACCAAATTTGAAAGCTTTATCTCAAAAACTGTAGCTGCTATTGCGAACACAGACACAAAGACAGACAATTTTTTTTCTCTAAAATTTTGTGTATCGTCATAATTTGTCGAAATTCGTCCAGAAATGCAATAAAAATTTTCAAAATTTTTTTCACGAATACATAACCTCCTCACTGAGGGGTGAGGAAGTAATTAAATCAAATTAATGACAGTTCAATCCACTGTTGCACTGGTGAATCAATACAATGAATTATTCCCATGAACAACTTCGAGGACGTTTTTTTCAATCGCACGTTATAGTTAGGGATTATGTATTATGTAACTACGCATTCTGCAGCACATGATAGATTAGATATGTATCGCAAATCATAGAGTACAAACACCCTTAGTTATAATATGTTTTTGTCAATATATTTTCTGAGGAAAAGGATAGGGAAAAATCAACCGGTACCAAAACTGATAATGATGATATACCTAACGGGCATGAAATATTACACTAATATTAATGACAGCAAAATTTTATTACAAATGCATTTTAAGGTATTCTTATGCCATTCAGTTTCGACCAAACTAATTAAATAATTAGCAAGAAACATAAGAAAACTAGACACAAAAAATATATCGATAGGTACCTGCTTAATTAAAACAAAATAACATTTTAACTGGGTAATTAAAATATGTAATTTACCTATTTCTTGAAAATAAGTAGATTATTTTATTTTAGATATTTCATTGTGATATATTTTCCAGGCACACTCTTAATTTTATAGAGCATTAAGAGCTCGTAAATAGCACATATTTGAAATATAGGAAATTAAATAGTACTTAAATTTCAGAAGTCAATTCAGCCATTATTATATCCTTTTGTGTTTTTGAAGAAAAATATGCCTAAAACAGTAGGACTCACGGTAGTATGGGGTAGTTTCTAGAAATAATATTTACATATCACGCTATTGTCTTGACTTACACCCTTTTTGGAATTGGTCATACTAGAATACTTCCATGATAATAAGAGTTAGAACTACATCTCTTATCTCTACTAGTGCAAATATAAATATTTGACGTGAGTATTACGATATAAATCGTACTCGATTTCGCAAATATAAAATGACTTTGCAAATATATCAAACTATGTGTAACTCATCAAAGATAATATGTCAAAACGTGTGAAATGAATAACAAAGACACCAACGTCTTAGAACTACTTACAGAAAAATTGCATCAAGTTTGTATACGAATATTGTGAGGTATGTTAGCTCTTATTTGCCTATTTAGTGCCACAAGATTGTATAAAAATGGTAGGATAAAGAATTCTTGAAAGAATCCCCAAGCCTTCCGGCTACAGAAACATTATTTCCTGAATAATATAGGTTTTTCCCGGATACAGTGGAATAGAAGTACGTTCATTGCGGTGATGAATGGAATCCGAGATGCGAGTGGAGATGCGTCAATATTTCTGGCAGATATAATGGTCTGATATAACAGAGAGCAATGGCCCTGGTATTGCAATCCCAGATGGATCATAACTTTGGTTATTCCTTCATGATGGATGTAGGATGGCTTGACACTGCAGTAGAATCTGGTATTTTGCATTCTGTAATCTCAAAAGAAACCGCACTTACGAAAAGGACGAGGAAAAGGGATATGATATACACCTTCAGTTGCTATACCATAAATTAAAAGCTTGCGTCTACATACTAGATCTTCCTTCGATTGTAAACATACCTGACCAAGACCTCGAAAGTGTTAGGGATATGTTAATCACAGATGAGGTCATCTACCCAATGAGCCCTGCGCAACTTCAACATGTTTACATAGCTTAGGGTGAAATACTTTAAGAAGATGTAGGTTACTTTCTTTGGAGCAGACTTTCAACTTTTTGACGTACCTACTTCTTATTATTACTATAACAGTCTTTTATGAAAATGTGCTCATTCGCTTATCTCCCCTGCTACTTCTAAAATCAAAGTTTCATAAAATATTTAAACAATTACTTAGTGGTTGTCGGTATTTTTCAAGCGAGCATAATATTTGAAGTACAGTAAATTTCGACATATCTAAATCCCCTATTTATGACAATGATTAACCAAGCCCCCATATTATTAACCGTTTATATATACATAATATTAAAATGTCAGTAAGGATCATTCTGATGTGTATTTATTTTATTATGTCTACGTACAGGATATTATGAAATTAGTCACCCACATAACGATCTTAGTTTTCTGATATTAATATATTAATATATTATCTATCTATTTTCTGATATTAATATATTTATTATTATCTATCCACCAATGCTGTGATCGAGTCTGTGATAGTTCTCTGACACCGACATGATTAATAATTTGTAAATATAAACTTCTTGGGCATACAGTGTTATAATTTTAGGCTTCCAACGAGATTCAGAATGAGCCTGCTTTTTGTAAATCTCGAATCCAAGATATCCTGAACAATACTTTGGGCTATCGTTGGCCCTCATATGACTTTCAAAATTATTTTACTTTCGATTACTTAGTTGTCAAAAAAGAAAATTTTTGTAAACCATTTGATAACTTCGTCATTATTGTTTGTATTCCTGAACTGGAGCCACAATAGGCCTGCTAATGGCCGCAGTGGAGGGTCCACAAGGACTCACTCAGCATAACCTAACCTAACCCCTGAACCTTCTTAGGCATTAACGGATATGCACAGGAAAATATGTAGAATCAGATGTAGAACAAAATTACTACAAACAAAATTACTAAAACCTAACGTTATAATAAATTGACTGATGCAACTTTAATACACACTACCCAAAACAATTAGAGGATCATAAGTTAAAACTTCAGTAGGTTTTTCTAAAATAATGATATTTTGGTCAAAATCGGTGTGTATTGGGCCTTTCCAGAACTTGAACTCGTTCATCGATCATCAATAACTCATAATTTAAATCACAAGTCTGAAAAGTGACTCCAGTTCTGTAACTACCAAAGTGGAGCAAACAATAATTTCGCCTGCTTATGGTATCTGGTCAATCTAGGTGTTGTAAGTTTAGACACCTAAACCGCAAATTGACTTCGCTGAGTCTATTATGCACAAATAAATCATACAAATATGAGCTAGGATGACAGTAGCCAATTTGATCAATAAATTTGTGAAATATTAGATGTGGATTAATTTACGCCGAAAAGATATGATATTTTGAAAAAAGTGGTCCATTAAATGTTTGGCTGGTTTATATTGTTTGCACAATATTTTTTTCTTAGGCTTATAGCACATTTTTTTAATATTTCAACTGGTTTTAATTAAGTTTTCATTCACCTCAGTTTGAAAAATTTTTTACATCCCAAAGTGGCTAAACTTGTATTTGGTGACAACATATATATTTTGTATTCTTTTATTTGATAGGAATTTAAAAACTAAATTAACAGTTGCCCTTTGCTCAATAAAATGAAAATTATCTTCACAGTTTTACTTCAAGCTACATTGATATCTGATCTAATCCAAATAAATCTGAAAATCTGAATCTGAATCTGATGTAATTTTCTCAACAATTCTGATATAAATCAAATAAGTTCCTTTTAAACAAGTAACTGATAAAAAGTCCTGCTATATATTTAAAATGTTTTATTTACGTCAAATTTTATGGATTACTTATACTCTAATGTAAATATTTAAGAAATAAATTATCTTTTATAAAAACCTCGACAAAGATTGATAAACATTTGTTACAATTTGAAGCAATTAACTATTAGATTAATAACAATAACTGCTCATCATTAAGATGCATATGTATACATACGTACATACATATGAGTGTACTGCTGTTATTCCCAATGATGACTAAAAAATTTTGTTTAATGAACAATCTGAATGAAAATGCGTTAAAACCTCTCATTATTTGTATGTAATAATTATACTCTGTATAAAGAGTACAAAAAGGGGCATTTATTTTCTTATTTTGTCACTGGCCATTATGATAAATACATATTTGTTGGAAACATATTCAACAAAATACGTAAATACACGTCACTGTGTGCTTTGCATATGGTGAGGGTGGAAGAGGGTAGTTAAGCCTAGAGAGGGTGGAAGAAGGTAGTTAAGCCTGGTTAGGGTGTGGTGTAGCAGTACTTATGTAACTCACGCCATTTTAACATAAAAGTCTTATTGACTAAACTATGCACTGCCTTATTGGCATCATATATTCAATTATTAAAAGAATAATATTATTCAGAAGTTCTGCCTTATTGACATCTATTACTTGTACAAAACGTGTAAATATAGTTGTTAAAATGAGTTTAAGTGAGTGTTTGTAAACAGTGTAAATATAGTGTTAAAACCAATTTTAAGTTATTATTTCTATACAGTCCACAAAAAACAATAAAAAACCCTTTATGTACCTAGTTTCGTACAATATGTGTATGAAACTTTATCAATAATATGGATAATATTTCCATTTTAAAATCCATCGTCTAGAGAAATAACTTCTTTGAAATTATTGTACCTATCCACACACAAAAATGTACCTTATGTGGGAAACTATTACATACTACCTACCTTTTAAATAATATTTTTACTAGATAGTTTACCAATTTTTTACTAGTTTGTTATCAAGAAGTGAAAGAAGTTATTTCCACTTTGTTTGCCAAGTACCGAAAAAATTTTATCAATTAGACCATTATCTCTATTAGAGTTTGCTATTATGTAACCTTGGAGGGAGATAAAAAAATACTGTCAAATTAACAGTATTATTATTAACAAGATTTATTTAAAAGTAAATATTTGAAAGGAATGTGAATGTAGTCTATTAATTAATAATATGGTGTCGTACTATACAAGTTACTATCAAGCTTATAAATATATTAAAATAAACAGAATAATTAATTTTCAAAATATATTCTGTTATTAATGCGTACCTATTTTCGGCTAGACACCATCAAAAAAATAACATCCGTAAAGGTTATGCTGAGTGTTACGCCCATTTTAATTTGAGGTTAGGAAATAAGGCGTTATTGCTAAATTATTTCCCACACTGTAAATGTTTGAAATGTTAATTTCATTTTTTGAAATCGTTAAAGTAGACTAAACTTGATTTCACGTAGACATCGAAGATCTTATTTTTTCAGGGGAGCCCATGTTGGTGATCATTATAGAACATTTTGTTTGGAAATCACAAAGTAAAAATAGTTATTACCGAGATATTAGCAAAATATGGTATCAATCTCGGTAATAATTGTCAGGGTTTCCAAGGATTACATCATCTAAAATCATTTTTCTAACGAACAGTCACTTACCACTTACAGTCGTTTTTTTTTTTCGGAAATTGTCATTTACACGCACTTAAATCCAAATCTCGTCATTTCTTTTATGTCTTTTCTGTTTTGTACTTAATACATTTTACATAGATATTTAGTAAAACCTATGTAATATTGAAAAACACCAAAGATATCCAATCAAATCGCACTGTCATAGAGGCATCGGCGCAAATGGAGCATGGATAAGTTATTAAACTTATATGGAGAAAGAGAAATTGCACGTAGCTAAAAAAAGAAAAAAGACACTGAGAAGCAGCTGTTAGAAAATATCAAAATAAAATTTGGAACAGTTGAGGAAAAATCAAAAACAGATACCAGATTTAGAGGAGAAAGTTCTGGAGTGGGTTGGAACCTTTGATGTGAAGAGAACACTGACGTAGTTTTCCACGAAACACCAAAACACTATATACTGCACTAAACACGCGTTTCGCCAACTAAGTTGGCATCATCTGGAGATGATAAAAACTTTGTGAGGAGAAAGTTAAAGAAAATGAAGATTCTATCAAAATAAAAGAACAGGTAGCTAGTAGCTTTTTCCGTGAAGCAAGTTCTAGGATGCTATAAAAAAAGGGCGACCTAGGTGCCCAAGTTACTACTCGATAGCTACAAAGAGGCTAAAGACAAGGAACGTAACCAAAGAAAAAACTGACGAGATTCAATCAAAAAGTGAAAAAAGAAGACTGCTATTATCGAAAAATATGCTATGTTAAAAAAAAAAATTGAAGTATGATGTAAGATTTGTAGGCATGAACACAGTGCATATTTATATTTGTTTATTACTTTTGTTTTATTAACATGAGAATTTAATATCTGTATTTTTGTACTTGAGAATTTTTTATTTTGTTTATTACTACTTATTTATAAAAAAAATCTTGACCATTCGAGATTTTATTCGACACAAAAAATAAAATGCTTAAAAAACTTTAATCCAGAAATTTGTTTCTATATTGATTTAGTTTTTAACATTTGAAAAATAATAATTTTTCATAGTACTTATATTTTTATATAGTTATAGTTCAGACAATAATGTGTAAAGTCCAACAAAACTAAATTTATTTATTACGCATTCCCATCAAAAGTTCAAATCTTCGGTTTGATCTTACTCCTTGAATAACATTTCTTCTTTCTAGAACTGTCCGTCATTGACTTGTATAAATCTTTGATATCAAGATAATTATTACGGGGTTACTCTATGTGTCACTTTTTGTAGTAACTTTATAGTTATTTAGTCACTTTTTGTGATATTGAAATCACTCAAATCCCTTTTTTATTTAAAAATTTCCTTGGCAATAGTGCACACTTTTATTCTAATATTTTGTTTCCATTATGGTACGGATATATTGAAGATACCTCACTGTTCTTGGTGGAGGCCGCGATCGCGGTGGAAGTCGTGATGGATGTCGATTATGAATGGATGTACCAGAGTGGTTTATCCTTGTATTTGTGGATTGTTGCGTTTTTATAAAAGTAATTCAATCTACCTGTTTTATTATTGAAAAATAGTGTCCTATGTATTGCTACTTCATTACTTAATACCCAAAGAAGGTGCGAGGAAATTTATTTTTAAAAATTGTGTACGCAAAGTTTCCATAACATACAGTATACACTTCTTTTTGAGTTACTGCCTGAGTTTCCCTTCTGATATCCCATTGTTTTCAGTACCCTTCTTAATAATTTATTTACTTTCATTAGGTATCAGTTTTATCATTTTCAGTACTCTTTTACTTAGCTTCTAATAATAGTAGCGTTATTTTCTTAGCTACCTATACAAACTGATTTTTTTTGTTTATTTTCATTACCTACTCTTTAAAATAATTTCGGTTTTTAAGTTTGCATAAATTCTCTTCGTAGTGTACTCAATTTTAAATTATTTTCCCACATTAATTATTGAATCAGATGAAATTAAATGTGCCAATGAGTAAGCTATTACTATACTCCGGTTTCCAAAAATGTTTAAATTGTGATATCCTGACATCACTTGAAAACACAGACATCTGTGTTTAATTTACATAAAATAGTCGACTGATATTCAGAGTCACATGCTTCGTGGAAGTGACACACAAGTTTGGTGAGTTCATGAGATTACTTCAGTTAAAACTTGTAAGTAAAATGTAAATAAAGTATAGAAGATATTTTTTTTCTTAATATTACCTAAAAATGCAGTTTTATATGCAGAATATGCAAATATAAATCAATTAATCACACCCAGTTAAAAGTAATAAATGACCCGGGGGTTATAAGCACAGAATCATTCTTAGTTCAAAGACGCTCTTAATATTGTCTTATTTGTATCAATTTAATATGCAGAACATATGTTTGTGCATGGAAATTTCGCTCAACATTTGTGAAACATTAAAGTGCATACTAAAGTGTCACTCTAATTTGTTAAATGTTTGTATGGGGAACATTAAACTACACCCCAGTTCTCTATTTAGAAAATTCTGGAGTGTTTTTAATCACATCGAAATTTTTAATAAAGACAATCAAATTCCATTCAGTTAAATTCATCGTTCTTCGACAATCGGCTTGACTATTAATATATTTCGTACATTCATCTTTAATCAACAAAGATTTAACATTATTTTTTATCTAAGTATTGAAATTACTCAGGAAATTATTTAAATATATAATTTTGTACTTTGTTCCTTAGTGAAGAAATAAGTACTTACAGGTTCGTGTAATGAATGGCAATTATTAAATCTTGCGTGCGTGATACGTCTGTTTACATCTTTTATTTGGTAGTTCCTACATGTGTCATAGTTAAAATTAATTAGTTACTTATTATTTTCTTAAAAGGTTACTAGCAAGGTTAGTGGTTACTGTTTAAATAAAATAATTATAAAAGAGGGATTGCTAATATCCAAATTTTTTACCGGGGTTTTACAGTAACATAAATTTCGTGAGGAAATAAAGATTCTTTACAAAAAAAAAAAAAATAAAATAAAATTTTACTTCATACAGAAAAATACAAAGTAAATTGGGCAAAAAATAAGTATTTTGCAAATAATGATTTGTAAATGATTTGGTAGTGATAAAAAAACGCATTTAATAATGAAATGGAAAAAATAGGAAGAAATTGAATTATGTTGAAACTTGGTCGATTCATAAAATTTAATGATTTTGAATGCGAAATTTCTGCCCCAGTAATGTAGGAACCTTTTTTCTCATTTTTTGAGAGGGATCAACTACTAAAGTAGCTTCATTTTGAAAATAAACCGTATACATAAAGTTTCCCTACATTTTTCGTCTTTACTTTTCTAGATTATAAAGCTCTATTTTTGTGGTAACTCACAATTTTTTATTTTAATAACATTAATTTTAGGTTAAAATTATATTTAAGTTGCATCTTGCTAGATTGATCTACCTTTCGGACTATGTGGACTGAAATTACTGTTCATTCCAGTATAGCTAAAGTTTTATCAACCAGAAAAAATTTGTTGTCGTTTTATGTGCCTCTTGGGTAAGTACAGACCGGCCAACAGAATGTTGGCAACATATTGGCTACATATTGATATTGATGTCGTCAACATGTATCCCGTCAACTAGCAACAAGTTGATGGATGCTCGTCAACATCGACCGGCATGACACCAAGGAAATGTATTGCCTGTTGCTTGTGTTTTCCATTTCAAATGGAAAACATCGCTCAGTCAGGATGGTGTTGTCAACAAGTGGTGGAATAGGGGCACGGTAATTTACATTATTTTTGGAGATTTTAATGGCTACCAAACAAAGAACTTCTTTCGAAATGAGATTTTGTTAGTCTGAGGACATTTCGGAACGAGCTACCATCGTTCAAAAGTAAATCAGACATTAAGTTGTCGCCACAGATTGTCCCATTTTGTAAAACTGTCTCTGCCAGCATCTTCTTTTTCGATTTTGGATATGGGCAGCTATTATAATAAAAGCAGCACTAGCACCAGCAGCAGCAGTTGGTAAGTCCATTTTAACTTCAAAACTAAATTTAGTTGACGAGCAACTTGTTTTGGTTTGGATGCACAACATTGTTGACAACATGTGTCCAGATTCAAGTTGGTGTGCTCAACAAATATGTTGCCAACATCCGTCAATGCGTTGCCAACATTTTCTTGACCAGTTTGTACTTACCTTTAGTTTTGAATTACCAACATTGATATATGTGCCTACATACCTACATTTCTTTTACCTTAACTATAGAGAAAGATAAGCCACTTTACTAAGGGCCTGTTTATCAACGATTAGTTAACTCTTACTTAAAGATCTATCAAAATCAAATTCGTTTATTTATTCCAATTAGACTAGTTGAAATAGATCAAAAAATAAAAGCAAAGAAAATTAACCTGGAATATTTTTTCTACGTAGGTAGTTGTTATTTTATGTCAAATTAAGTATCCAAAAACACCCCGAGCGAAAGGTATGTTACTCTCCTCCAACCCCTTTTTAGGATAAAAAGTGAATTTTTCTAAAAAAATTGTTAAAAATTCGCTGCCTATCACTTTATAGACAAAGACGTCAAGAGTCAACAGTTTCCCATCGAAATAGGTCTATTAAGTTTTAAAATTATGTTACAAATTTAATAAATAAAAATATGTATTTTCCAAAAAGTTGCAATTGTTTGCATTACACTATAAACCTGTTTATCACCAAGTGCAAAGCTGGCATTACAGAACTTTGCGACCTGAAGATTGCGGGTGGGATAATGGTTTAAACCTTTGAAGATAATCCAGTACCAGACGATGTTCTAAAAATCATTCAGTTTATTTCATTCTATAATGAAATTTCCTAGCCAGAATGATGCAGGAAAATATGTACAGTAGGTTATAATAAAAATCTCTATTTTGTGCAAAATATCACATAGAATTCACAAGGTTCTTATGCGACTTTTTGGATACTTTATTTGTCACAAAATGACACATCAATAACATAAATTAAAACATAAAATAACATTTCTACTAGCCTAAATCACAGACTCTGTGCCTAAATATACACTACAATCATCAGTATATCTTTCAGTAGTAAATTATAATTGGTATTGAATTTAAAATAATATCCAAGTTTTATTGATTGTAAGTTCGCCAGGATAGGACAAAAAGGAAACTAATTCAGTTCAATTGCTAACGTTCCGACTATGATTTAGTTTCTTCAGAGCCCTACAATGATTAGGATACAATTATAAAACGAGACATAATTAAATTAGTGCTTTTGATATTGATTAAAACAAATAAAATTTAATAAAATTACATAAAATATGAATTTAGATTTAAAATATGTCTATAAAATATTTATATATATACTGTAATTAAATTCAAAGACAAAAAAACAATTATTCAATATGACTTTATAAACAATTAAAAAAATTTTAAAAATTGTATCCTAATCATTATAGAGCTCTGAATAAAACTAAGTTATGGTCGAAACGTTAGCGATTGAACTGAAATAGTTTCTTTTTTTGTCCTACCCTAGCGAACTTCCCCTCAATAAATACTTCTCAAAGGCACAAAGATATCCCTCATAATATCCAAGGAAATGACTGTTATAATAAGTTTTTTTTGTATTATCTTACAGTTAGAATTAGCTAAGCACAAATAAACTGGCCCTAAGTGTTGAATATATCATCTCAAGCCCTAAATAGTATTAATATTTTAGTCATGTCGTTATGATTGTGTATCTGCATTGTAAATTGATAATCAGGTTATCAGAATCAAAGTAAGCAGTAGTCAAACATTATAATATTATCTTAATTTCATAAGCAAATAGTTGCTTTTATATAGTTCAATTTAATTTAATATAGTTTAATTTATAAAAGATAAAATACGAGCCAGTTTAACTATTCTAATATGGGTCGTGACAATATGTTATATTCGGCAAAACTGTAAGTATCATTTCTATAACACCACTCAATATTTCTTATTAAAAGCATAGAGCAGTTTAGACTTAGGGCCGCTGTTTCCATCTCCCACTAAATCTGTTTGATAATAAGTTACATGGATACAATTATTCGTACAATTGTATCCAAGGAAACTATCTACCAAATAAGTTTAATAGTAGATGGAAAGATCGACCCTTAGACTCTTAAAACGTGAACACAGAGTAATTACTAAAGATAACATTAGTGCTGAATGTTTTATTACCGAGATAATCTACGGAAATTACGATTATAAATACTATAGGAGTATATTTTGTGAGATATCTTTTCTATATATGCTCGTCGTCAGCGTAGATTTAAATAACCTATTCAACATGTAAACCCCTAACACATGGTATGTTGAAATTCTGTACCAACTGTCAAAGTCTACAGGTGGAATTTATATTGTTTTTAGTCGTATTTCAACCACTTTCTGATTTTTTGGCGTTGGATTTATCTCAAGTTTAAAGTCATTTAGAGCCGAAAACCAACGTTATTATCTAAAATATATATATTTGATTAGCTACACATGCCGAAAATCAACGTTATTATCTAAAATATATATATTTGATTAGCTACACATATACATCGCCATATTTTGGTTTAGATATACAGGGTGATTTCATTTTGAATATAGAAATGTGTTGTTTGTCTTATGAAGGTTTATCAAAGAAGCTTAATTTCTGATATACAGAGCAGTGAAACTGTGTTTTAGAAAATGGTTTCATTCTACAAAGCTAAGTCAGTTTTATGGATATTTGAGATTTATTTATATTTTAAGTTGAGGCTTATAAAATAGCTAAAACTTTCTTGAAAAAAAATTCTACGTCTAGTGGTATTTGAGGAAGTGTTTGAATTCCTCTAAATGTTCTTAAAAATAGTGCATCTTGAAAATTTTTTATATTATAGTCATCAGATAAATTATGTTTAAAAGTTTCGAATTTAATTTTTCTTTGTAATAGCCTTCTACTACACCAGTACATATGGCTAATTCTATCATAATAACAACAACAAGAAAAATGGTTCACTTTTGTTAAAAATGGCCAGATTCTAAATTTCACGAATTTTTTTAACATCTTATACGCTTTAACTTAAGACGAATATAAATACCAAAATGAAAATCTATATCAAACATTTTTTATGTATTGCAATATATTTTTTTTTAATTTCAACGCCCTGTTTCTTTAAAAACTAAGCATCTTTGAAAAAAAGATCATATGACAAATAACACTTATTTGTTAATAATGAACTCTCCAAGTTTCTCTGTTTAAAATGGAATCATCAGTATCAAATTAATCAAAAATATAGAAAATATCACATGCAAAATAATTTTAATTAATGTAAATAATCACAAAGTCCTATTAAAATTATTGATGCAGAAGGAGACAGATTAGCAACTAATGAAGCAATTACAATAAGTCTGCCTCAGGGAAGCGTCCTAGGTCCCATATTATTTAATTAATAATAATTAGTTACTCGGTAGTGGATGAAACTCGGGATTCCAAAGTGAGAGGCCAGTGCGCATACCTCTCCACCACGAAGTTATTGTCATTACATATCATATAAATCATTGTAATCATTTTTTTAAGTAAAATCGGCATCCATTAACAGAAACTTTTTTATTCGAATATAAATCCAGCCTTTAATCATTCTTTTTTTCTTATACCTAATATAAGGAAGTGATTTTTTTCCACCTCGAGATTTTGATTGATATGTACGTTTTGAATCTATTCTGACTATTTTCCAAATGATGTCTGTCGGTGCGTGTGTGTGTGGATGCGTGTGTATGTATGTGTGTATCCGCGATAACTCAAAAAATGGGAGAATTCCCAAATTCCTAAATTTGGAAATTAAGATTTTCAACAACATTTTAGTTGACACATTAAATTTGGTGAATGTGGTACCACCAGAAGAGATATAATGAATGAGAGAAGAGAAAGGTACAATTTCGGGAAAAAAATGTATTGCATTTCTGTACCAATCTCGATAAATTATAATGAAAAAACATAACTATGGAAGAAAATCTGTCCGCATATCTGTAATATCGCGATAGCAACCACAGTTTTTGAGATAAAGTTTTCAAATTTGGTACACTTGTTCTAAAGGCTAAAGACAATGAAAAATTCGGTGATGAGCAAAATTGGCCAGCTGAAAGGAGCTGACCTCATAAATAAATAGGATAAATTTAACAGTTTGACACTTGAAAAGTCTAATTTAGTTACAATGTCAATAAGAAGAAATTATTAAAATATATGACATGAATTATTATTGACAGTATAGAATGAAACTGATAATTAATTATTTAAAAATTTTAATGAAACATTTCAATGTACCCTATTAAAATTTAATTGAGGTAAGTGAAGAATTAGATAGAATGATTTTTTTAGACCACGATGATATATACTGGTATAAGAAAGTTATGTACTGGCAACATCATATATTTTATGTAAACAAATCTCGTCGAGACTGAGAAAGTTTCATTTTACCAGAAACAGTACTCGTCGTCTATATGCGATCTTTTGTTTTTTCTCTTCTGATTCGCGCTCAATGGTTACGTTCATTCTACGTTACACGAACCTGCCTAACTTGATTTAAATCTGATATCTTAACATCCGAGAGCAAGGCGTTGGCATGAAGATATTATGAATAAATTAGTAGCTGAGAGCGAGAATCTCTTTTAAATGCATTGCATTGTATTATATTACAGTCTATGCATATCCTGTATATATTAAACATTCTATTCTCATTCTAGTCTCTGTCACAGGCGGATAGTTTAATCCAATTTAATTAATAGTTCAGTTGAGATGTCTTTATTCTCAAAGACTGTATGTTGGAACTTATATTGGGATAACTGATAAAGAATGCATACACAATTTTATTGTCAATTCGCGGACAAAATGTATGCGGGTCTATGCTAACAATTTTTTAAGTACTGTTTTCATATATCTTTTTGTCGTTTTATGGAATTTGTCATAAAATACTGAGAAATATATTTTTTAAATATCTACAAAAATATTTTTTCAGCAGTACTTCGATGATCAGAAGTAGAAAAATCATGCAAATTTTGTTGTCAAATTATAAGGAGTTAATTTAGTAAATGTTCTTTACAATGCAAGTAAGCCCTTTTTCCAATAATTTTTAAATTTAACTCACAGAAATAAAGAAGAGTAATTAGTTCGAAATTATTTATACTTCTCAATATTAAATATACTTCACTTTTAACAGTTGCTTCCTAAGAGAATTAAGGGAACAAACCGACTAACCAATAATCTAGGAAGTTTTTTTACCACCTCTGGAAGTTTGCTATATGATTAATGATCCTGAATGATACAGGGCTCTTCAAAATTATAAAAATCGAAATATTTTCTCGAGAAGCAGACGTTTTAGAAAAAAATATTTCGTATAAAAGTTTGAGTTTTTAGAAATTTACCAGAGAAGATAGCAAGGTTTCGATCAGTGAAGAATTTCAAAGTTATTTGAAGGTCAACTTGTTGTTTTTAATAGATTGATGTATTATTTATTCCGAAATTTGAAGGACATCATTAAATTTTACATATATATTATTGGCACATTAAAGCCCTAAATTTAACTATTACGGAGATATCAAGGTTACCTAAAAAACTGGGCACACTTGATTATCTCGACATTTTCGGTAAAAATATTAAGTGAAAAAAGTGATAAAATTTTAAAAATATATAGGATATTTATAGAGAAAAACTTTATTTTCAGCAGGATACCACAATATTAACTGTGCCTGTAGGTTTATACCTTAATCAAATATTTCCGAATCGCTGATATGAGTTGATTTATATGAAATATGTTTCCTTTTTGTTTTCTCTTGATTCAGAAAATCTGAAAACGATAAAAGTTTATTTTTTCTGTTTTAATCATTGTTTTAAAATATGTGTATTTACCTAATTTCGCAAAACTAATGTTTGATGTCATACATTTAAAAACATCTCTTTGTAGCTTATTTTATTAGATGCATCTTATTACTTATTACTTTCCATATTTTTATATACTTTTTCCGTTTAAAATGCGATAATGTTTCCCCTGTACTTTTCACCTGTTTTCATTTATATCCAATGTCATTTTGTTGTTATTATTATCAGAATTTTTATTTCGAAAAGTAAAAGCATTACACAAACGTATAAATACCTTTCTTCAGTCTTTTTATTTCCAATAAAAAGTTTCTTTTCAATATTTTAAACCGGACTTGTGAAATTTTATAAATAACTTTTTAACGAGTACGTAAAGTATGCAGCGAGTTCCAAATATTTTTATAAGCACTGCGGGACAAAACAAACAATAAATAGGTAAACGAACCTACAGTTTATTTTAAAAAAATAAGTAATCGCGAAATGAGTGTTCATAAAAATAAAAGTACTATGTATGTCTACATTGATCTTTGAATATAAAACACTTCTAGTGTTTCATTCGTTCATTCCATACCTATTGTTTCAATAGAATAATGACCTGATGAACTTATTTGCAATTTATTAATTTAGACAATAAAATCAATTATTGCGTTAGTTGGTTTATACATTATATTTGGTGGTCAAAAAAAGCAGTTATGTTTTCAATAACTTCAATATATTTTTTTCGACCTCAGGCTCAAACTGTAACTAGAAGAATTCCGTAAATACTTTATAAAACCAATTCAATTTTCTCCTAAAGAACAAAATGGCGGAAAATTGAAAAAAACGTGATAATCAAAAATTGCTAGAACTTTTAATTTGAATTTTTGTTCCAACCTACCATATTTCTCATCAAATTAGATGTTCCTTGTAAATTACCATTACCTAGATGTCCTTGTTTGATTAGTTACTTTTAAAAATATTGCTATTTTTGTGGGATATTTTGAAATTACGAAAACTAAATTCCAAAAAAATTCCGTATATTTAGGCTTTTGTGTTCACTAAACGTGTTTCCAAGGAGTAAAACTTAATCTAGTGAAACCATTCTTTTTAATAACTAGAAACGCTTACTAGTTTCCCACAAAACTTTTGAGAGTAAGAAGGTTTAGTGCCATATCTCCAAAAAAAACAACTATGTAGCTACGGACACGTGTCCGTAGCTGCATAGTTGGTTTTTTGGGGATATGGCACTACTCCTTCTTATTTTATTTTGACCCCAATAAATCTATATTACTTTTGAGAATATTCACATTTTACAAAATATGTTACATTTACATTGCATTACCTATTTTTAAAACCTACAGTTTATACAAGCTGGCTTTGCCTTCTACCTATTTATGTTTAAGTATAAAAATATTAATAAATATGTTATGGTGATGTCTCGAGTGGCATCCGCCCTGATTATTGCAATTCAGAATCAATTTTTTATTTAAGTAAAGTTTTTGGATTTTTTATTGTACGTTTATAGCTCAGATTGACAACAAATAGTGTTCTGTGTTTTTAAATGATTTTAAAGTTTTGTTATTTGGTACTGTGATTAGTAATCGATTTTTAGTTAAGAAAAATTTATTTATAAATTTTTATTGAGAAACAATGACTAATAAGTGTGTAGTGTGTGGTCAAAGCGAAAAACCACGGGGTTGCTTATCTTTTCACAGATAAGTAAACAAAACAAATCAGGGCCGGCATAATGTGAAAGTGTGAAAGCTCAAAAATCTAAAATTAATGGTAGCTTTACAAAAACAAAAACAACAACATTTGATTCCATTTGAACAATAAAAAAATCCAATAACACAAAACTAAAGTTTATCACTTATCACGTATCATTTAAAAACAACAAGTTTTAAGTTATGCAAAAGCATTAAAATAAACGCTGGAGCCTGGAGCCGCCCCTGGTTTGTTTTGGATACGTTGATATGTAAACATGTGAATTGTTGTTAATGTATCGGTCATAATAATCAGCGTATCTCTTATGGGTGTTACTTATCTTTATATTATTAATCTGAGGTTTATAGTGATAATTAAGCCCAAGTGTAAGGAAGTTTGTTAATGTCCGCATTTTCAAAAATATACCACCACAGAAATTTCAATATCTTTAAAAGTGCTTAACCAAATTAGGAGATCGTTGGAATGGTACAACATGCTTATAGGACAAATGAAAATCGGAAACAAATTAGCGAAGCTACTGAAAAAATAAAAAGTTCCGGTTTTTTGGACCACCCGATAGCCTTTTATACTTGTTAAATATTTATTTTGTAAACATTGTAGCAACTTTATTTTTAGCTAGTATTGTTTATCATCATGTTATCTTCTTACGAGAATTACTACAAAATATTTATAGCTATTATATCGATATTACTGGAAAACCTAATTCTGTATACACGAATATTTTTAATATGGTAGCGTATTATCGGTAAAAAATTTGTAAGAGATACACAGATATATCCCTGTATGCTGAAATTAATTTCTCCCTCCAAAGGAATCTTAGTTCCTGGGTCGGGTATCGAACCCGATATCCCTGGGTGAGAGATAATTGCGGTTACTTCCTCGAACAAGGAGTCATCAAAATATACGTGTACATAAGAACCACATTGCTCTTTTTATGTGAGGAGAAATAAAAAAAGTTAATATTAGTAATACATAAAAACGATTCACTATTGTTATATACCCAAAAACAATTCGGGGTTTGATATTTATAATAAGGGATTGCGCTAATCTATTTTTAAAAATATCGGATGCGGCCAGCACATAACTTTCTTATACTAGTCAATATCATCCTGACCTAGAAAAAATCATTCTATTTAATTCTTTCCTTACCTCAATTAAATTTTACTAGCGTACCTTAAAATGTTTCATTAAAATTTTTAAATAATTAATTATCAGCGTCATGCGATACTGGCAATAATAATTCATGTCATATATTTTAATAACTTCTTCTTATTGACAGTGACATTTCAAGTGTCAAACTGTTAAATTTATCCTAACCCCATTTTATGAGGTCACGTGTAAAAAATTTCAGTTTATATTAGCCTTATTTAAGTACTTGGAAAATATATTTTATTGGCTTGATATAGTAGACATGATTTATAATCTTTCATCAGGAATATATTTTTTTGTAAAGGCAAATACAAAAAAGTTTGGGTAAAGTGAACCTCCTCAGCTGGTCAATTTTTCTCATCACCGAACTTGTCATTGTCTTTGGCCTTTATAACATGTGTACCAAATTTTAAAGCTTTATCTCAAAAACTATGACTGTTATTCCGATACCATACATATGCTGACAGATTTTTTTTTATAAAGTTGTTTTTTCATTATAATTCGTGGAGATTCGTCCAGAAATGCAATAAAAAATTTTAATTTTTTTCCCGAAATTGTACCTTTTTCTTCTTTCATTCATTATGTCTTTTCTGGTGGTATCACATCCACCAAATTTAATGTGTCACCTAAAATGTTGTTGAAAATCTTACCTGCCAAATTTGGGAAGTCTTCCATTAGTATTTTTTGTGTTATCGCGGATATACACATACACACATACACTCACACATCCACACACACGTCCCGACCGACATCATTCGGAAAATAGTCAGAATGAATTCAAGGTGGTTCAAAACGTATATAACAATCAAAATCTCTAGGTCGAAAAAAATCCTGATACTATACTTCCTTATATTAGGTATAAGAAAGTAAAAGGTAATTGCAATAATATTTGGAATTATAGACCTATTACTATCATCAAAATCTTTGCCAAAATACTTGGAAGCTACGCCATAAGTCTACTTTCAACTACATGGAAAATTGCATTACCCCATATCAACAGGGTTTCATACGTGGTATATCAACTATTACTAATCTTTTCTATATTACACAAACTCTAGCTGACTCATTGGATGCTGCCATACAGACATATGGGATTTAGACAGAATTTTGTAAAGTTTTCGATAGACTGGACCTCTCCAATAATGGATTTTCTCCGCTACTTCTAGAAATTTTCAACTACCCAACAGATAAAGAACAATTTATACATTGTTATGGTTACCAGTCTGTAGAGATAGCTTTCTCGTCAGAAGACCCGCAAGGCTCTAATTTGGGTCCACTTCTATTTAATTTATTCATAAATGATATAGGATCTAATTTGGATGTTCCTTATTTACTATACGCGGATGATATTAATATCTACTCTCCTATTACTATACTTCATTCATTTCATATAAGCATATAAAAAAATTGTTTACCTGGACTCGCAAAGCGACCCTTTGTCGACCTTCAGTCATACATAGTTCTCTAACATTGGCGCCCGGTGCATTATAAATTCACAAAATGTAAACATACATCGTTGGTGTATAGATGAATTCTCTCTAAATATATCAGTGTCACCAACAAATTACATAGTATAAACTATACCTACTAAATAAATCAAACAACGTTATCCAGATTTGACACCATTCGTGATTTGGGTGTTATTTTTGATTCCAAACTTACTTTCAAAAATCATATTAATAATCTGACATCAGAATGTTACAAATCCTTAGGAATCATTATTAGGAATTTGCATAGATTTCAGTAATATTAATGCATTGAAATTATTATACATTTCATATAAGATCTCGTGTTGAATATGCCTCAATAATATGGTGTCCCTACTATGACACGACCATTACATAAAATGTATCACAAATATCTAAAGATTTTTTAAGTACAAGACGGTATATATCTCACTTTCCTAATGCTATAATGGGAAACAGGTTTTCCGTAGAAAATCTCGAAAATAGACGTATGAAATCACAAATAACATTTTTATGTATCAAATAACAAAACAGAGTTCAGTGTTATTCTGCATGTGTTCAATTTCCGGTTCACCTCTAGACCAATCTCTAACTTTTCACGTACCAACTTTAAGAACAAATATTAAAAAATTTTCTGGTGTGCATCATCTATGTGAAAACTATAATACAATTTAAGATCGTCTTGATATATGTATGCAGTGTAAACTCCATAATACAACTGTAATTTCTTCGTCTTATTATTCTTTGTATCTCCTAAATTTTCCTCATTGTCCATCTTTCTGTGATATATTTTTGTATGATCTTTAAAATATGTAGCCACTTTATTGTACCCATTCTGTAACTGGATTCACACCTGTTAAATGGTTGTAAAATAAAATAAAATATCTTAAATACACACAAGAATCACGCGGTTTCGCCAATAAAATGGCAATAATTAGAACTAAACTAACAACGCGAGGTTAATATCTTAACTGCAAAGTGGGCTATTTGGAATTTGCTATTTATGACTATTTATATTATTTCTACATTTGTAATTTCAAATCTTTCGAGATGTTTCGCTAATTTTTTTTGTTGGTAATAGTTGTTACCAAATGCGTGTTGGGCAACATTAGATTTTTTCCATATTTGTGGTGTGCCATAATATGCTCCTTAAATCTAAATGAAATAATCGTCTTGTCTGTACAACATACTTTACTTATTCGTAAATTTCAGAATATTGTAAATAAGTTTAGGTCAAATACATTTGTTATTTAATCTAATAATACCTAAAAATAAAACACAGCTTTTTCAATTAATCGATATAAATATACGCTTTGTAACTTTCATATTTTCAAGGAAACATTTTTATTAAATAAGATCACTCTTCTTTTTGACAAGTACTGCCCAAGAGATCTTTAATACACGCCCTATGATTATTTTACTATTTTTGTCATAAAATTGTCATAGACAAAACTAATCTTGAACGGTAAAATATAGAATTATTCAACTTGCAAAAATACCTGTTATTTCACCTAAGGCAAGGTGAACCGAACAGGAAATATCATAGGCATATAACGTATAATAAATTTATATTCAATAAATAATTACATTTTTTAACCTCGAGCATATTTGAAAATAAAACCAGCCTATTCTTACATAAAGATAGTCATTTGTTAGTTACGTCAGTTTGTTATTAGTTAATTCAGAAAAGCTGTTTTAAAATTGGTTAATTATAAATATAGAAAAATAAATGCCCTTATTCAGAACCAAACATCAGAAATTAGATGGTATTCTACCGATAATGTTAAAAAACACTAAGAATATTGTAAATCAAATAATTTTTAATTGCAGTAATCATTTTATTTCTAGTTTAAAAAAAATGAGTAATGTTTTTTATAACTGTTTATAAAATTTACGAAAGACAGGACCTAACAGTCTTTGGAAATGCTATGCATGTAGGTAGGTACAACAGAATTAAATGAAACTATTACGGTATTTCAAGGCTATATGTGGGTATATTAGCCATAAAGTTGCTCTAATTAATAATAATTTCAAAAGCATAGTCACATAATATATGTTTATATGGATCAGGAATTAATATATAGATAAATACTCGGATAAATATGAAAACTTATCGCATTATAATGGGAGTAGAAAAAACAATGATTAGTTCCACAATAATGAAGTGAATTCATTATCATATTTATTACTTTATTACTACATGAAAAGATTAATAAAATGCACAATTAATTAGAAAACTTTGTCTTTGATTTCATAATAATAATTCTAAATATGTTGTCTTCTTTCTTTTATGAAAAGTAAAAACAATTTTGTGTCTCATTACCAATAACACATGAAAAATAATTAAATAAATACCTACACAGTTTGAAAATATTTTTATTTTAAACATCACAAAAATTCCACAGCCCTTGAAATCAAAGCTGAAGCTACACGGACGAGGGTTACATTGATGAAAAAACTCAGACACAACCATTTCCACTGACGTTGTCAGTGCCGATGGCGGGATTCGACCCCGCAGCTACGATAGAGAGATTATCTAGTCACACCTGCCATCGCGCTCTCTAGCCAACTACTCCACCAGGCCGGTGGTATTTTATAATTAACAATAAGCGCGAGGAAAATACTCAATGCTGATTAATTATTATAAGTATAAAATAAATATAGTTTAAAAAAAACTAAAAAACACACTTTTAAAGCACATCAAACTAAAAAGTGAAAAATAATTATTAATATAAACTGAAAACAATAATGAACGAAAAATACTAGTATTATTCTGAAAAAAGCGTGGGTTGCTCGATATACGAAAAATATGGCACAAAGCGCCCCACGCTTTTTTTCACAATAATACTAGTATTTTTCGTTCATTATTGTTTTCAGTTTATATTAATAATTATTTTTCACTTTTTTAGTTTGATGTGCTTTAAAAGCGTGTTTTTTAGTTTTTTTAAACTATATTTATTTTTCACTTTTTAGTTTGATGTGCTATGAAAGCGTGTTTTTTAGTTTTTTTAAACTATATTTATATTGCTTATTGATGCTGATATTATAACATATTATGATCCAACAGATACTTCTGAAAAAAAATATATTTTTTTTTCAGCCATAGACGAGATTTGAACTCACGCCCGAGGAGTCCGTCGTTTCGCGTCGACTAAGACTTGTGCCTTAACCCGCTCGGCCATCGAACGAACTGAGAATCACGGATGTACTAACAGTAATAAGCCACTTGCTCTCACGCAGAGGATACGTGAGGAAAGGAAATTATTTAATTCTGGCGATCCTGATCAGGATAATGATATAAACTTATCAAATTATTGTATTGTTACCGGTTCTTCGTAAGTATACAAAGTTTCAATTAAATCTGTCCGTTTAAAGTGGGTCAAAATCGAGTCCAAAGAGTGGGTTACAAACAAACAAACATACAAGTGAAGCTAATAAAAGCGTGTTAAAAAAAGGAGAAATCTCTAAGATAGGCATCAAGCTCTATTTAAAATTCAGTTGTGTCCTCACCTCGGCGCCATCTTCTATGTGTTAGTTATTGAAAATGTTTGTCTAATGAGAATTTAACCCTTCGAAACAAACATCAATGAAGCACGTCAATGCACTTTACACCATTGCCCATTATTTCTCAATTCATTAAGCTGCTATAAATCTATCTGCATTTACTTGGCTATTAGAATGAAGGATCCCCACAATAGATACTGAAAAAACACATTCACCTTGGTGTATCAATTAACATTTTCTTAGATGATTTGTGCTTGTTTAGATTTTTTTACCTATTGCGGTTAACCAATTTTATAATAAACAATTTGTTTCGATTTTGCTCTCATTTTGTGCACATGTATATTACGAATGATTCATTTATAATTCTTTTGTTGACATTGTTTCAAATATGACGTTGTTTATTCATCATATAATGTGTCAGTATGGTAACAAATTTTATAAATACTTAAAAATAATACAGCATACCCCGTTCGTTGATGAAATATCGTTTCCTAGGTATGTATTCGGGGCCAGGGAAAAGTCAATAATTAAAATATCCTTTTTACCAAGAAAAATCTACATTTAAGTTGTGTTTATAGACCGTTCTATAAATATGAAAGTTAACTATTTAAGTATCTTGTAGATTTTTTTATTAAAAAATTGTTAATATGGATTCAGAAAATCTAACAAAGAAAATTCATATCTCGTTAGATATCCGCTTGGACTTGTATGAAGAACAAACTGCGCCAACTTTGAAAAATTTCCTCAAAAGACTTGTAATAGATAAAACTGAAATTAAGTATTGTATAACTTCGTAGAAGTGTCTTCAATGCATTGGTTTTAAATTTAAAAAGTTAATTGGAGGCAAATTATCATGCAACCGAAACGACTTCAAGACTAACGAAAGAAATATTTGTCAAAATTCAAACAATGTAGTAGAGAAAATAAATGAATTATCTACTTGGACGAAACATGGTTTGATACGCATAATACCCGATCAAAAGGTTAGGTTGATTCTACTGACCAATGTAAGACCAACGCACCATCAAACCGAGGAGAAAGAGTAGCGATATTACATGTCGGTTCTAAAGACGCATGGATGCCAAATTCAGTGTCGTTATCAACGAAAATTATAAAAGAATCCTCTGCTGTTTCTCATGAAGATACAACAGCCGAATTATTTGAGCATTGGTTAAAAAATGAGCGAGTCGCTGATGTCTATCCAGCACTGCCTTTTTTGTTAGTGTTCTAATCATACGCTCCAATACACCATTTAGTTGTGGGGTTCGTGGAACTGTCAAACGATAGCTAATGCCTTTTTGTACACGATACTCTTTAATCTCATTTGATAAATATTCCCCTCCATTATCACAATATAAATTAACTACTTTTAAATTAAAATTGGCCTCACTTTTTACAATATAGTCTCGAAGGCTACAAATACATCTGATTTATAGGTAATTAGATATGTGGCACTTTAGTGAGTAGAATCTTCAACAAAAATCACAAAATAGTTTTTATTATTAATAGTTGGAGGAGTAATTGGTCTACAAACATCTGAATGGACAATAAATAAACGTCGTTTTACATAATTTTTATTTTTAACTTCGCTAACGGCAATCACGCTTGTTTGCCAGTTATGCACGCTTCACATAAATCATTATCAGGTGTTACTTGATCGATTTGACCTATATCTTCGATCATTTCATTATTTTTTAATTCTAAAAATTTATATTTACCAATGTAACCTAAAAGTTGATGCAACAGTTTATAAATACTACTTGCGGTATTATTTATTTAGACAATAGAATTTATCATATTTGTATTAATTGTAAAACTAACGAAAATTAAGTTATTTAAAGGCTTACCTTTCAGTAAGGTTTTACCACCTTTATTTACATCGACCACCTTTTCATGAAAACTAATGGTTATTCCGGCCTCTTGCATTCTTCGTACGGACAGCAAATTATGTAGCACATCCGGCAATAAAGAACATCTTGTAGAACTCCTTGGACACCCATATTGCTGAAAACATTAATATTGTCCCTTTTCGCTGCTGTTATGGCTCCATTTTTTGCGATCATGATATTCAGTGGATTCTTCAGTTCAATGAAGCTTGTATATAAATCATCTCGGTTGACAAAATGATCAGATGCTCCAGAGTTCAGAAGAAAAGTATTATATTTTCACCTTTTTCATACTGATAATCTCCAACCATAAACGCAAAAGTAGAATTTCCATTATTTTTTGTCAATGGTTGAGTTACTTGTATAGTTTGAAAAGTTCTCTTTGTCTCAGCATTTTGAAATTTAATCCCTCTTTTAAAATTATAACAATTTATTTCAATATGCCCCATTCGACCACAATGGTGACACTTAATGTTAGATCTAGGAGGCTTATTCATATATTTGAACTTTTGTGCTTTATATTATCTGTGGCGAACATTTTTGATTGGTTTTTGTACCTCAGATTTATTTCTATTTGCAGCTGCATCTCTAAAGACAACTTGAGCACTTTTGCACTCTTATCACGACTTTCATTATTTAATTTTACTTCGTAATCAAGAAGTCTACTTTTGACGAAGGCCAAAGTTGTTATCTTCTAATAATGTTTCCATTGCGGTTATTAAACCATCATAAGATGTAGGGAGTATCAACAATAAATGGAATACTTTGTCAGTTTCCTCTAATTTTGCACCTGCTGCCAATAACTCCGTCAGTAGATCTTCAAAAATAGTAAAATGTTATATTAAAGGTTTATCACTACTAATTTTAACCCCAGCAATTTCTTTCTTAAGGCTAATTGTGTGGCGAGACTTTTACGTTCGTAGATTACATCCAAACTATTTAAAATTCCCTTCGCAGTACATTCCTCCTTAGCAAAACCAAGAAAAGAATTCGATAAATATTCCACGATAACACTTGGTAATTCGGTTAGCTTTATTCCAATCATAAGTTAGTATCTCCGGGATTTCATTATCGATCACTTTAATCACGTCAAATTCAGTTAATAATGTTTCTTTTAACTTTCAAATTTTCTATTATTTTTAAATAGTATACTTGATGACGAGTAGTTTAACACTGACAATTTGTTATAAAAATCTTTTAAAAACACAAATACAAACAAAACGATTTTTACTTTAAAATTATTGTCGTTTAACTAACAGGCGCACAGTGGACGGAAACGCCGAAAAGCTGGCCAAAATATAAAGGCATTGAGCTATTTTACTGAAATTGTACATACAGGAGTTTTTAGTGTCGCTGATCAAGAATCCGAAGTTGAATTTTGGAAAAACAAAATGGCGGCCATGAAATCCCCCAAAACATACCAAAAATCGCCAAATATCGCTGCATTTTTACAAAACTTTGTATACAGTTTTTTTGGGTCGCTGATGAAGAATCCCATATAGAATTCCAAAAAAATTACGGTCAAAAATATATACATAGGTCAAAAAATATTATTGAATTGAAGCGAATTCATGTGTTTCATTTGTTTCGGAAAAATTAGGATCTGGGGAATGGAATGAAAATGTGCAATGACTTTGAACGCATGAGTTGAGAACTCATGACGTTCTCATTTCATGAGAACGCATTCAAAAGGAGCCCACTTTATGGTGCACTAATGTGCATGCATCCGTGCAATCGCGCACAATTTGGTCAATATCTCGCAAAGATGCAAAAAGATGCAGCTAATTTTTTATACACTTTCGAAAAAATGTTCATTGAACACATTCCAATAAGTTTCAAGACCAACCATCACCAACCGCGTAACTTATGGCTTTTTTTGTGGAGTTTATGATTCGTTGCATGTACAAAA
Organism: Rhamnusium bicolor; assembly: GCA_029963845.1. Taxonomy (NCBI): domain Eukaryota; kingdom Metazoa; phylum Arthropoda; class Insecta; order Coleoptera; family Cerambycidae; genus Rhamnusium; species Rhamnusium bicolor. Next base: position 1,605,257 of record JANEYF010001760.1, read on the forward strand.
ATGCACTCCACTTCGATAATTATTTACTAATTGCCATATAAATAAACTGATCAGATACTGAGATATTTTAATTGTACTTACTTTCTGATGCAGAATCCATTTTTATGACACAGAAAAATTGCACTTTGAGAATTTTTACGCTGCAGACAAAATTTATCGATTTTTGAAGCGTTGCGAGCTGTCGAAGTGACGGGCTGCACGGTCGCACAATAAGTAATTTCGTCGCTCAGGTAGTGAACCCGGACCGGTATTAACGGCCGTTTCTAATGTTAGGGGTACCACTACAACGATTTAAAACGTTTCCATTTCAAAAAAAAATCTTCATTTTTTAAATTTTAGCCAGCTTTTTGGCGTTTCCGTCCACTATGCGGCGTATTCTGGACCCATAACTTATCGGAAATGGGTATATAGAAATAAAAGAGTCTCGATTAATATTGTTCCTTTTAATAATTTATAATTTCTTAATCAGTTGGAAAGTATGTGTATGTAAATCGAACACATGTAAAAGAATAAAAATGCTTAAAGAGAATGAAATGATTTTAATGTATTATATATAAACACTTGACACCTACAGATCTTTATGATTATTAATTTTTGCCTTTATTTCTAAAGTTTAACCAACAATGTCCTTCCACAATGTGATTGTTATGGGTATTGCAAGTCTTAAATAAAGTTCCTTACTTAAAAAAGATCACATATGACGTCAATTAAAATCTGAAATCGATGCAACAATATTTCACATACTCTGAATGTTAGAGGATTGCAACTAATTGATAATGAGGTGAAAAAACTTCTTGTAGGGAACTGGAATAATTGCATTTTACGTGTTCAAAGAGTTGAATATTCATTCATTCATATTGAAAACATTACAGAACGATTTACTTATTAATAATTTAGGTGACGATGGTGATAGTGAAACTGATTTAACTGAATTTTAATTTAATTTCAACAGTGTAAATAAAATTAATTTAGAACAAATATTTAATTTGTACCTTAACTCCATTTTAATTGTAAATAAATGATAGTTTCTATGAAATTTTATTTATTCAATACGAGCCTGTTTGAAAAACCTGGTGGAATTATGGCCAGTGCTAACTTCAGACAGATAGATTGGTGTGAAGTTAGCGACGATTTTCCAGCGGCGTATTCTGACGTGTGCAAAATTTTATTTGAAATTCGTCGCTGGCAAATATAGTCTAGCAGCTGAACAACTGTTATTCAAATTGAATTAAAATGGACATTATTAATTATTCTATGATAAGAATTAAACTTTTAAGGTACAAAATAAGAGAAATAGAGCATTTACAAAAATCGGAAATATAATGTAAAAATTAAATCGTACATAAACATTTATTTATTTATACTTTATTTACGGACACATGTTCATTACAACGGTAATTAATTATACGAGTTTTACAATACAATACTACAAAATTTGGTACAATATAAACATAAACTAAAATTAATAAAAGACATTTACACATTAAATATTAAATATCAAATATCACAATCCAAGTAATAACACCAAGTTGCAAGTTGCAATCCGGTCGCATCAGCGTTTTAACAAGTAGTGCTACAACGTCGGCGCGACGAAACTACCACTCGCTGAATCACTTGGGAAAAAACTAATAATAATATTAAAATGTTAAAAAAATATAGATGATTGATTGATTATGATCAGTAAATGGCTTAATTAAAATTTCTTGCAACCTTATAAAAGAAAGTTTATTAATTGTTGAAGTATTATAATTTATGAAATATTTATAGGTCATTAATATTTCATCACCGAAATTTCATGATACGATAAATCTAAAATCGTGCATCAAAAGGCATTCAAATTTTGGTCAAAAGTACTCTGTTATGTGTTTAATAGAACGACGCAAACAGTATTTCTTGCAAGCCTATACACGGAAAAAAATCTAAACTATTTTTAAGACTACTATTTTTAAATTAAGACATTATTGTACTCATATATCCCCAAGAATAGAGTTTTTTCCATCAAGGAATACGTTATTCTTAAAAGTCATTATCTTAGTCTCATTCTTTTAATAATTAATTATTAACCTTAGAATAATGGTTCTACTTCAGCCAAGAGGAAGTTTCGATTCCACGCAGCAATAGAGAAACCTGTAACAAAATTGAAAACAGACATTATCAGACAAGGCTTAATAATACGTTTTTGTTGTGATACCATGTGGTTCTGCCACATCTTTCTTTTGCATATTGTGGATTGCCACAGTATGTTCTTCAACCTGTTTTTGCTTTTCCATTTAATTGTGGGATAACAGAATTATTATAAACAAATGGACGTTTAAGGGCTTTACTTTTGTGGTAGCCACAAAATCTTTATTTACCGTGGATCAACCACGTCTTTGGTAGGTCCGTGGAATTTCCACGTCTTTAAGGTGTATTACCGTGAACCTGTCACGTCTTTGCATAGGTTACCGTGGAATTACCACGTCTTTATTACCGTGAACCTGTCACGTCTTTGCATAGGTTACCGTGGAGTTACCACGTCTTTATTACCGTGAACCTGTCACGTCTTTGCAAAATTTAACATCAAGTAAATTTTGGGATTACCATGTCATTCAGTCTACCAATTTCTTATTTTAATGATAATAATTTATTAATAAACAAAATTATTTGAGCAATTCTAAATTGACACTTTTATAAACACTCCTCGAAATGTTTATAAACGTGATAAGTCGTCGAAGTGGCCCAGGACGGCATCTCGACATTCTAATGAGGTAATTTACAGATTCAACCTTTAACCAAAGTTGACACGTCAGCTGGTCTAAAATTAAATTATTCTGACTGTCTTTAATATGTTGATTTAGGTCAGGGCAAATATTGTTTAATCTTTATGTTCAAATTTACTGACTGCTTGCTTATTTATAAATTATCTTACCAAATATTGTTGCTTTTTGATTAAGTATTTGTGGGCCATTGCCACAATGACATTAAATTTAATCTAATTTTTGTGCAGGATCACTGCTAGTCTTTCATTTAATTGTGGGATTGCCACGATAATACAATTTACATTTTTTTCAATTTTTCTGGAAAGTAAACTACACTCGGTACCAGTGTCTATCAAACAATTAACTATTATATTCTGAATTCTAAAATTAGTACAAGATCATTGTTCAGTTCTAGAGAAAAATAACAACTTTCGTGAACATTTATTGCTCATCCCGTTATTTTTTTCTTTAAATCATGGCAGATTTTGTTGCAAAAACCACAAGTAATATTCAAATTTAAAATTTATCATGTCTTAAATTTTCAAGTTCCAAATTTTATTTTTCTTCACAATTTCGACTTATATGCCCTGGTTTAAGACAGGCAAAACATAGTTTCGTATCTTTCCTCCTTCAAATGAATAAACCTATTTAAAATTGTTGCTAGATTCAGGTTTGAATATTTCAAAGTTATTCAGCAAAACCAATAAATCAGCAATAAACTTTACAATTCATTTTAAAAGGCAGCAATTTTTTACCTGAACATCATCTATGTCACCAATTACAAGCTTTATTAACAAACTGATCATCGGACAAATTAAAATGCAAAGATTTAATTAGAGACACTTTCATACCCACAGTACGAATCAGATCGATCACTTGTATACAGGCATACAATGATAATTAGTATAAAGCTTATTATTACAGTACTTACGATAACCTCTGATTTGTTTATTTTGCATTTGTGGGTCAAAACACAGCTGTTCGTGTGCTGCCACTGTGCTACGCCTACCTTTCTTACACACGAGACAACTCTCGTTTGGAAAGATTTTTAGAATAGTGTATGGTCCATTATATTTCTGTTTTAATTTTCCTCCACTCGCTAATTTTGGACCCTCTATAGCAACTAAATATCCACCTGAAAATAATTCGCTGTGTAACGAGACATCAAATTGCTTAGCTCGCTTATTTTTGATGACATATGCTGTCTGTATTTGTGCTTGACAACGGCCTCCTCAGGGTCAGCCCAGTCGTCGCTGCGTCTGCCAAAAACTGCTGAGTTGCTGGTAATCTTGGGTTTGTCTCAAACTTAATGTTAATGTTGTTTTCACTATAATTTATGAGTGTGTGGTTCCTTTAATATCAATATCGTCGGCTCGTCTGCTCCTGACATGTTTATATTTGTTAAACTATTGAAGGTTGTCCATGTTAGCACTTTACGTATGTTGAGTAGGTTATGGTAACGTTCCAAACCGTTAGTGCCTTTTTCCACTCGTACATGACGTCGGCAAATAACATCCCTGCCAATAATTGCACCTAAATTTCCAGGAACTGCAGCATCGAGTATGATTGTAAATAAAATATCCATTATTGCAGTCGGTAAAACACTCGCACGTGCCGATACAGTAAACTATTTTCGCTCCAAACTCTGACATAATCCACATTTCTTTCTTGATTACTGCATTGAGCCGAACAACAGCTGATTCACTCAGAATTGATATGTCAATACCATTGTCAATAAAATATGTGAAACTCATTACTTTATATTGTTTTCGTTTTACCATGGTTATACCAGTGTCTATAAACTATAAACATTGCTTATACCAACAATTTTTCTCCATGTTTCCCATCTTTTTGTAATGAGTGCAAATTCATTTTTATTGTTTGTTATGAACCTTTGGCGCTTATGTTTGGGTGTATTGACGACCCTAAACATCGGTTAATCGTGAAGCCTGTGATGTCACAATAATAAAGATTGGCTCTGCCTTTCAATGCTTCTCCAGCTTTCGCTATCATCAGCATATCGGCTCCTGCTCGTGTTCATTACTGTCACTATCGCATCCAATATTTTCCATATCAAAAGCGTCTTTCTCCATATTAACTAAAGTTTGTCACTATAAAACTGTTTTTCTTTTTCTCGGGCACATTGGATAGCATCCCACTTCTGATGTTAATAAAATACGGGTTAAACACCACTGATTTATAAAATTATTATTTATTTTCCCCTTTATTACACAACAACGATATTTTACAGTACACGAGTGCGTCGTCGTACTCGTGCTGCTTCCACGCATGCTCCACTTAGGACCAACTCGGCTGTCCTGTGGCTTACGCGTCACGAACTCGGCCATTATGGGGGGTGCCCAAGGCGAATCCGCTAACACGTATAAAGTAGAGAAGTTTTTAAATAATCTGCACGTTTAATACATTGTCAAGTTTTAAAAATAAATTCCTATGAATGTACGATTGGATTGAAATTTTTTTCACAAATGTAGTTTTTTAGCTCGTCTTTTCTCTTATTTAAGTATTTAACCTAATTTTTGTTACATAACTATGTAAACTAACACAGGAAACTGAAATATTAAAGAAAGATTTATTATTTTTTTATTTTAAAAATAAAATATCTCAAAAACTTTTAGATCTCTAAATCAATTGCAAATGAGTTCTACTAACCCACCCTCAAAGGAATAAGCCGATTTACCAGTCTCCCTGTATATGTATTGTATAATAAAACGCTACTACAATAAAAATGCAGATCTTGACTATAGATTGTATATAATACACAAGCAAATATTATCAAAAAGGAAAATAACTAAATCTACACACAACTATTAAACATCATATGAATACCTTTTCACCTACAATGTAGTGACGTTGTGTATTCATTTCTTGTAAAGCATAACGTAAATAAAATAGCTTGCATGCAGTAAAACCAGAATTATTAAACTTATCTTCTAATATTGAAATTAATTACTCCAATTTCCAACTTGCTAACAGCTCTTCCATCGTAGACTCATTAACTTCTGTTTCATAGTTCATAATTCATTATTTCATAATCATCAACATCTATGAACAAAGTACAGCACACACAATTCGACGCGTAGTAGGTAAGGTATGTCGTCTTTGTTTGGCAAAGGCATAGCTTTCTACCTCCCACCACTGCGCGATTCACTTGTTCCAACATTAGAATACTTCACATTGAGATTAGCAAGTATTCAATCAAGGATAACAGTTATTGGATTAATAGTATGTATAATTCTTCCAGCAAAGTTGTTTGTGGTTTTATTCCAAGAGTAGTATTCTTATGTCAAGAAAAACATTTAAATAAGAATTTACTTCAAGATGCCCTTATACTTACTCTTACGGTTAACAGTATTCGAAAGAAGTGTACTATTAAGAGTATATTGAATACATACTTATACTTCGAAGGAATCAAACTTATATTGATTTGCGCTAATGGAACTCAAAAATATATCTGTTCTTGGTTTACAATTGGTATATTATTAAAACAATAATAATTTATTATGCCAAATAATATCTTTCTAGTGACAAGTATAAAAATTCAAGAATAATCGATTACTTTGGTATATAATAGTTTTCTTTCCGTGTATGAGGGAGGTTATTAATAATTTCAACACCAAAATTTCATGATCGAATAACTTTGAAATCGTGCATCAAAAGGCATTCAAATTTGGATCGAACGACTATCGGTTAAAAGCGGTTGTCACCGGTCGTAATTCTATTCAACATCCTTAGTGTGTTAGCTATTAGATTCTGATTGTAAATGATATTTTATTATGTTTCTTTATATTCTATGTCTAGTTAATTTTATAGGCATCATCACTTTAATAAAAAAATAATTATTATATTCCTAACTGGTAGCTTATCCGGAAGATTACTAGAAAAACCTAGTCAGTCACCCACTCCCGAATTAGATGAACACTCTCATACTCATAAAGCCATAAACGATTTGTCATTTTGTTAATTTCTTAATTGTTTTATTATATTATAATAACGTTAATAACAATGCGTAGTGGTGAGAGGTCTGAAACTTCGTAAGTAACATTATAAGTTTTTTTATTTAGATTATTTTTCTATTGAAATTATTGAAAATAAAAATGTTGTGATATATACAATTACCATCTTTTATATTTCAGTTGATTTGATTGAAAACAAAGAGAAAAGCAAATAATTAATCCGGGCCTAAGCGATGATGAATGTAGATAATTGAGCAGCGGCATGATTGTTTTTAGCAGAATTTTTTAAGAAAATAAAAGTTTCTATTTGCCACATCCATAAGGATGTACCAAACCAAACGGAGTTTTCTGTATTTTTTAAAAATTTTATAGAATTTTATGAGAAGACTCTGTCGACGTAATATTAAAGAGTTAATTTGCAAGTGACTATTTACTTAAATCTTAATTTTTCAGTAGGTATTTTGTGACTTTTAAATTTGTATATTTCGAGTTGCATGTAAAGCTGGATATACACATTATGCGAATGAAAGACTTCGCAACATTACACTTCAGCGAATCTTGAATCGGATGCTTTAGTGGAAAGTGACTACTATAAATAATGTTTATATTATGTATTTTAAATATTTTGTTTCTGTGTTAAAATAATTATTTTTTTGCTTTTGTTAATTTTTTTTATCATGTACCAAAATAAACGTACGGTAATATGTATAATTATGTTTAACAAATAAAAATCATAAAACATTTATACATTTTCTAAAACACAAAACCGATATTTGAAAGGCAAACACAATTTCTATCAAAGAAAATTGTGTTTGCCTTTAACTACTAGTTCTGTTCAAACTGAAAATCTGAATTTAATTTAAAAGCACGATTCAAATAGCCCGCCAATTTTACTATGCAATAACATGGCGCCTTGAATATTGAAACGTCACAGCCGTTTCCTTCTCTTAGGAAATAACGATGCAAATATAGTTGTTTTGTGCTCACGAGATTTAAGTTTCGAAATCAGAAGGTCCTCTTAATTATAACAGTCATTACTTTAGATCCAGAATGTTTCTTTAGAGTACTGATTACGTTTTTATTCCACCAGGACACTGTGTACCTCACATGAGGGGGAAAGTATTTCGAAACCTGGATCAGACATTAACTTTCCTTAAATTAGTTGATAGGTATGTAACTGCTTTTCACGTTTCGTTGTGGCTGTTTACCATTTTTATGTATTGCTCTGTGTAATTAATCGCAAAATGTTTGTTTTGAGTAATTTAAATAGGGTATAATTTGGTTCAATACCTCTTACAATAGACCGATGTCTAATGTAAGAGGTATCTAGTGAATTAATCACCATATCCGAATCTTTAATACGTTCATAGTATAGAAGACTTGCCAAAAAAGTAACATTTTAACATTTATCATTCTATTAAAATAGGTATAAAAGTTCCTATGAATATCTGTTTAAAAATCCTTTGTTGAGAGTCATCAATGAAATGTGGTTTTTACCCATATTGCCTTTGAGATACATGATGAAAACTTGAAATTTGGTACAATTATTTTCAGATAAAACTAAAGAAAATAGATCATTTAAATTTTGTCACCCAGTGGTGGAGATTTAGGGTATATTGCATCTTTTTTTCAATTTTTTTCCGAGTCACATTTTTTAATAAACTACATGATCTTATGATGCAACTACTCAAAATACACAGAAAAGTTATTCTTGTTCCAAATCGACATGAAGTGCTGTTTTCAACAAATTTATGAAAAAGTCACCGAACTCGACTGCAATTTCTGCAGTTGAATTTTTTAATTAATTTTATAACGATATCAATATCAGAGCTTTGAATTACAATCAAAATTTATTTGGATCATCATATTTGAAGCATTTATCATTAAGTGGAATATTGGTTATTTGATATTGACAGTAAATGGTTAGCCCTTTACAATCAAAATTTGTTTGGATCATCGTATTTCAAGGTTTTATCATTCTGTGGAATATTCGGTTATTTGATATTGACACAAAGTGGTTAGCCCTGACAGAAAAACTTTATTTGGGTAAACATAAGTCATTTTGAAACAACACACGAGATCACAAAAAATGTTCAAAATATCTGCCTCGAGATTTCACACAGGCTCTAACACGCCTGATTATTGGTCTTCTTATTCTTGGAATATTCCAGGAATGTTTCGAATCCTTGTCTCCATTACTCTCTGACGAAGAACAGAACATTTTCTATAGAAACTGCATTAACTAAAGATTTTAGACTTTCCAAAAAAATAAGTCCAGAGGAGTCAGGTCTGGCAAGCGAAGGAGTCAAACAATTGGTTCTCCTCGTCCGATCCATCGTTTAGGAACATTTACTCCCAGAAATTCTTTGGCTTTTCTACTGAAATAGGCAGGGACACCATCGTGCGTGAATTACTTGTTACCCCGTATCTCATCGGGCATATTTTCAAGTAAGGGTGATAGATTATTCTTCAAAAATTGTCTATAATTATCAACTATTAAGCGTCTTGCTAACACAAACGACCCGATAAGGTGACCCCTTATGATCCCTGCCTATACATTGATATTGATGCCACACTTCTTCGCGTTTTCTCTGGATGATCACATGAAGATTCTCATCAGCATGGACATGATTCTGTGGTAATAGGATATCTCTCTGGCGAAGGCAGCTTCATCAGTAAAAAAAATTCTAGACAGAAATCTTGAATATGATTAAGTAACCAATGACAATATTCCTCGCGCCGAGGAAAATCAGCGGGCTATAGACCCTGGACTCTCTGGATATGATAAGAATGTAGAAACTCTTCGTGAAATTACTGCTCCTAGGATTATTAGCAATGAAGATGAGGACTCTTTCTTTAAACTGCGGACACTGCGGTGTTTTTATGGTCCTTTTCATTCCTTATTCGTTGATTTTTGGCTTCAAAGTCCAAATTTATCGTAAATGTATCGAGGCAAATATTCTACTACCTATCTCATAACTGGCGATCTGGATAATGTTCGTCATAGAGCCGTTTCGCTCCGTGCAATTTCCATTAGCACGGCCAAAATTCATATCCGCCACTTCCCCAAAAGTATATCAAACATTTTCAAATGATATCATGTAGATTTGTAACCCTCAGTATTAATATTAATATGACTATGCCTTAAAAAAAGAACAATCACTGAAAAAAACTTGATTCAACAAAAAGCTCCACCATAATAGACAAGAAATGACCAGACGATACAAACTGGGCCTAGAGAAAAATAACAAATGTTAAAAAAAAATTATGTAAAACAAAGCCGAAAACGGCACCTCATGTGGATTTGAAAGTGTTCATCATGTATGTCAAAGATAATATTGTCGAAAACCACTTTTCAATGATGCGACGAAGAATTTTGAGACATATGTTCATAGGATCTTTTATCAGTATTTTAATGGATTGAACTATCTGATGAGTTTCCTACATGAGGTTTGTAAACACCCTGTATAGATCACTGCACATATATTTAGAAAATATATGTTTGATTCAGTCACTAGGACTTAAATCTATGTTTCCATCCCATTCCATCTGAATGTCACTCATATTTGGCCACTTATTTATTATTAAATTTATAATAGTAATAATATGGTAAAGAAACCCGACAGGTACACATTTTTTAAAAAAAATTTTTTTTTGGAATCAATAAAATCTAAAAAATCTCTCGATCAATTATTTATGTAACTTTCCCGGCTTGTAATTTTAAGTGAAATACTGGTACCAAACTAATATTTACAAATAAATAAAAAAATAATAATAGCAACAAACTGCAAACCTGCTAAATATACGTAACCTAAATAGGTTTGCAGTGTAATAACGAAAAACAGGATGTGACTAAGTGGTTCAATTAAATGACTAAAATAAAAAATTACACTACATAAGCACTGTGTAAAACTGTGGATTGTGGGAAGGCTTCACACAGATACAAACTCATCATTAGCCCTCGGGTTACTTAAAAGAATAAAAAAAGTTTAATAACTGATTCAAGCAATTTCGAGTCAGGACGAATTTAAATTGCTTACACAGTTAGACACTACTTGACGAAATTATCGAGCTGGATTCATTCTGTAATCGTCTCACGAATTACACTTGTTGGTCCAAATGTAAAGTAGTCTGCAGTGACCTGGTAAACGATAAACAAGAATAATTCATGTTTTTATCGAAAATAGTGATTAAAGGTAAGTACACGGTTATTCATTATAAATTACCCACCCCTTATCATCGCTATTATTGCCTATAGAAAAAAGTTTTAAATAAAAGTTGTGTGGTTATGACTGAATTTTGTTAAAATGCTATGGAAAGTAGAGTAGCGGGCAGATTTCAGGGGATACAAAAAATAATATATTTTTTTAAAAATGGGTAGATTTCAGGGGATACAAAAAATAATATATTTTTTTAAATGGGATACCCTGTTTATTATCAAATTTTTGAAATGATCCTTTGTTCCTGATTTCAAAAATATACCATGTATTACCCCTACCATATACTGTTTTTGAGTTATTAAACGTCGAATATCTTAGTTAAACTAGTTACTGTAAATATGGAAAAGTTAACATTATTAAAATGAGCTATGAAAATGACAACTATTATGTTTGATAAGTGACATTTCTTTAACGAAATAATCAAAATGGTTTACAGTGAGGAAAAAAAGTCCAAATATTTACTTGTTATATACAAAAATAAACGTGCAGCAAAAAGAGCATATAGGTTGTTGTATCCAAATCGTCCAACACCATCAGAAAATACGTTCAAAAATATTTACCGAGAGGTCAATAATACCTCCAGTTTTAGTAGAAAAAAGCGTGTAGTTCAGGCAAACCAGGAAGAACAGCTAAATATAATGCTTCATTTCGAAGGTAAGCCCATCCATATTTATTCGCGCATAGACTTTTTTGAAACATGAATTTTGAATGTAGTATAAATAATGCAATCGATCAATTAGGTAAAAGTTATTCCAAAATCCAACGTACGTTAAAAAATAACAGCTACAGACCAATTAAAAGGCTGGACTTTTGCCGCCAGATGATTCAACAGTTGGATGATCTCGATTTTTTTACTAAAATATTATGGACTGATGAATCATCCTTTTCTACGGCAGGAGTATTTAATAGGAAAAATCGAAGGTCGTGGGAAAACAAGCACAACAGAAAAAGATTGGTAAAACAAATAAAAAAATCAGGAAGAAAAACTGTTAGCGTTTAGTGTGGAATTTTCAGAAACAAAATTGTTGGGCCTATATTTTATGATTATACTTTAACTGGAGTTATCTATCTGGAAATAATTACCCCAGAAGCAGAAATTACTCTTTTGCAGAATTTTCCGGAAGCCGAACTTGATGATATGATTTGGATGCAGGATGGAGTAATTCTGCATAGTGTCCTACCCGTTTGAGATCATTTGAATAATGTATTCCCAATATGACTAAGGAATAATGGACCTATTAAATTGACACCGACACCTAACAGTCCGAATTTGACCCTTATGGATTCATTTTTTTTGGGGATTTCTAAAAGACATTTTCAAGAATAATAAAAATAATAATAATAGTAATAATAGTATTCAAGTCATTAAAGACAGGATTCGACTTGAAATAAACAATCTGAATGTAAATAAGGAAGCCATTTCCGGTGCAATTATAAATATAAGATTATGCATTGACAATAATGGTGGACACATCGAACATCTTTTACGAGTTATCATTTATTTATATTTAAATTTCCTAAATAAATCTTTGTTATTTATTTTGTATAAATATTTGGTTTTTTCTTCCTCACTGTAAACCATTTTGATTATTTCATTAAAGAAATGTTACTTATCAAACATAATAGTTGTCATTTTCATAGTTCACTTTAATAATGTTAACTTTTCCATATTTACAGTAACTAGTTTAACTAAGATATTCGACGTTTAATAACTCAAAAAAACGGTATATGGTAGGGGTAACACATGGTATATTTTTGAAATCAGGAGCAAAGGATCATTCCAAAAATTTAATAAAATACAGGGTATCCTATTTAAAATAATATAATATTTTTTTGTATCCCCCTGAAATATGCACACTACTGTACATTTGATAGCATTTTAACAAAATTCAGTCATAACCACACAACTTTTATTTAAAACTTTTTTTCTATAGGCAATAGTAACGATGATAAGGGATGGGTAATTTATAATGAATAGCCCTGTACATTCTGTACCGTACTTGACTCATTAATTATGCAGATCTTAAAAACGTCTTGAAAAACTTCTAATGGAACTGGGATTTTAATAACTTTTCCATGAAATGCGACTCTGGCTAATTATTAATTATTACTCAATATCTTTATTGTGTTTTAAAGAAGTATGATGTAATTTCTCTGTCCATAATCGATTCGATTTGCAGTTTGAAATATATAAATTTTTAACGTAGGTAGGTTAATCCCATATGAGGTTTTATTTATAAAAAATGTAAATATTATATATAAAAATAACCCTCTACCTTTTCACACAATTCAATTAATTTAATTTTACATAATTCTATATTATAATCAAACTAACGTTATCTTTATTATTTTAAATAATTTCAATCTTTCATGTAAACAAATTTTATCAAAAAAAAATTTTTTACCTATAAGTTTTTACAAGTACATAAAAAATTGAAATGTCTTCTGTGTTCTTGTTTTTAAGTTTTATTAACTTATTAACATTTATATTTATGTATGTAACCACCATACTCATTTTTTGTAATTATTGTAGTCCCGTGTCTGATGATGTGAAGTAAATTTGCTTGTTCCCGAAACCGGTCACACCAATAAAGGAATTTTATGAGAATTTTTCTATTTGTCTGTCATCATATAAATTTTTTAATAAATAAAACTTTATTGCAACCAGAGCTGTCACAATTACCCATTAAAAGTAATTGAAGTACCAATTACCAATTATCAATCAAAGTAGTAAATATTTCCATTACCAATTACTCCTCATTTTACACAGTACTTCAAGTGTCAATTACTCGTCGAAAATTATATATATTTTTTCAAGTAAAGGAATTCAATTACTTTACCTTATACTTCAATTACTCTATTTAATTGAATTACTTTGAATGTAATTGAATTACCAAAAATAATTGAAACATCGACTGAAAATAAAAGAAATTCAAATACCTACCAAAAAAGAGGCACAATGTACATGTATTTTTAAATAATTATTAGGCCATTCAAACACGTATGTAGGTAATATTCTACCAAGCTATTTTACATATATAGGTACTAAATTTAAAATAAAATTTTCAAGTCTAAAAGAAATTATTGTGTTGACAAGAAATGGTCTACACACAGACATTTTTTATTCGATATTTGAGTTCAACGTGAAACGCATTTCTGTGCAAAAATTTTGTTTCTACAATCATTATTAAAAAATTTTGTCAGTGTAACTAATATTAATAGGTATTTGATTAAATCAAATAGGTAAAATAATAGATATTGCCAATATCGGAGATATATATATATATATACATATATTAATATTTAAAAAATAGTAAAGAACAAATTTATTATTTAATATTTACTTAACCTTGCCAGGCAACTTTTTAATAATTAAAAACACAAGGACACAAATAATTAAAAATATGGTTTTCTTGCAATCACAGCTACTGTATACTGTGTAGTGCACTGGATAACTGAAAGAAAACGAAAATACTGTCAAACGACAAGTTCAGACAAGTTATTAAAGCCGAGCGCATTGCGATTTTTCTCGGAATATTTTCGATACAATTTCAATTATTTTAAAGTAATTAAAGTATCTGAAAGGAATTGAATTACCCAAAAAGAATTGAATTATTTGTTCAGTACTTCAATTACCAAAAAACAATAAAACAATTACCAACTACAATTACTTTTACAAAAGTAATTGAAATACCAATTATTTTAAGGCGTCCAAAAAAGTAATTGAATTAAAGTAATTTAATTACTTAAAAATAATTAAATTACTATTTCAATTCTTTTAATTGAAGTACCTGACAGCTCTGATTGCAACTCTATTTTCATTTCCATCTGTACTCGGGGTATATTATTATTAAGTTAAGATGACTATTCACATAACACCATTTATTATTTTTATTCTGGGGTTAATACATTATTTTTGGGAGGTTGTGATATGTTTTATACTTTTATTAAACCACATACATTTGTAACAGAATTTCATAACGTAACCACGTTGTGTAACCTGTTCATCATCAGGTAGTGAACAAATTTTCACCCTGTCCCAAATGTTGTGTCATGAACAGCGATGTACATTACACTGTTCCACCATTTCCGACAGTTTTCAGTATTTGGTGGTGCAATACAGACGCAATTACAAACGTGGAAGAAACTGTACATGACTAAATCCACAGCAGTGAACTGTATAATATCGCCTTTAATGTAATTTGTTATGAATTACAGCTTTAGCTTCACTTAATTTATTTTCATATACCTACATGTCTTTAAATCATCTATGTTATAAGATAGTTTTGGTACATTTTGCCTTTTATAACTCCCCACAGAAAAATTCACATGGGCGTAAGTCTGAGAATTGGGGTGACTACTCATTTCCTCTTCTTTCTATCCAGTAGTGTCAGAAAGTTTTTGCAAATAATATGGCTGATTTTGATCTTTCTGGAAATGGTTTATTCTTAACAGATTCAGTGTCGCAATTTCTTTACACTGCTTTTGCTTTACTAATTGTATTCGGATTAAAGGTAACTTATTTTACGATCACTGTATCGAAGCTATAATTGAAATGCTACATTGATCGTTGATATTGATGGTATCCAAAAACAAAAACAATTACACCAATGTAATTAAAATGTATATTTAATAGATTAAATTATAGGAAAAACTCTACTTTTTTCGTTTGTACGAAAAACAATTTTCGTATAACTCGCTAAATAATGAATACTAAATTCATATCTTGAAATAAAAAAATAGATACTAGGTTCACTTGTAATTTTATCTACTAAATCTGACAGAATTGTTTTCGTTTTTCGTTATAACGAAGAATTTTGTCACCCCTGTAAATCTGTTATATGGACGAGACCATAATTTATACCTTTAAAATAATGGGGGTGGGCCCTTCATAATTTAATTATTCCACAGTGAAGGTCCGTGTTTCATTACTAATTAAACGCTTGCTATATCTTAAAATCCATTTACTTTTTGACAACCAACTGCTTTGTCAGTTTGGACTTCATGGCAATTAATTTTCAAACCGTTTAACCTATTTTGCTTTCTCCAGTTTTCATCTCTATGAGGTGTCAGGTATACCTATCTAAGTTACATGGCTTTAACTTTATTTTTGGCCCAATTTAAAAAAAAATGTTTTTTGTGCAGTAAAAACTCAAACAAATTGTTTTATAATTTTTTTATTAATAGGAAAATATGGATTATAAATTAAAATATGGTTAAAATCAACATTGAGAGCTGGCCTGAAGATGATCCGAATTTGATGAAACTTGATGATAAGACGTGCTGAATAAGAATTTGTAATAAATTTAAAAAAAAAATTGCTAACAGCAATTAGCAGGTTTTGACGTTAAAAAAACGCCGTGTATTGCACTAATAAAAAATCAGTATCACTCGTAGATAGAGTTTTTGCTACCTTACATTCTAAATTTTTTTTTTAAATTTGCCAAAAAATAAAGGAGTTACAGGCTTATATCATATTTAAGCGCGGCACCCTGCATATTATAACAGTAGTTCTTTCATGGGAAAATAAATTATAACTTTTATTCAGTCCAAAAGACAAAGTTGAAACAAACAAAAATTTTGGGATTTACGAAACTAGCTGTAATAATCAAAAGTATGTTGGACAAATTAGACGTCAATTCAAACTAGATTCACGGAGCATATAGCTCATCTCAAATATGATAGGACATATAAGTCTAGTGTTGCGTTTGAGAGCAACCGTAAAATAGTAGCAATTTAAGATTAATTAGGAGTGAGCAAATACCAGACAGCAGAATGCATTTGAAAGATTGGAAATTACAGACAGAGAGATACTCCTATATAATCTGCTTTATTGGTTAGTTAGTCACGGTTCACCCAACCGTAACAATAGTTTAGGTATAAATAGTGTTAGCACAAGCTTAGTTTTAATCATCTTCAGATGATGCCAACTTGTTTGGCGAAACTCGAGTCGAGTGCAGTAATGGTTTTAGTGTTTAGTGGAAAACCATGTTAGTGCCAGAAAACATTTGACAATTTGTGATAATCATTCAAAAAGGAATTTATAGTTCTATTTAAACTCGTAAGAAATTATACAGGGTGCCGTTTAAAATTCGTAATCTAAAATCACTTCCGGACAAACCGGAAGTGTCATCTAGCTATTTTTTCATGAAAGATATACATCTTTATCAACCCTATCTTCTTCCAAAATTTCAAATCCCTAGTATAAACGGTTACAAAATGATGCCCTTTAAAACGATTGCGTTGAAACAAACGAAAGATTGCAGTTTACTATGTTCACTCTAATCAATCTGCGATCAAAAATATATAAGACAAACAATACTATCAATTCAAACTAAAACTAAAGAGCATAATATATCGCTCATTTCAAATATGGAAAAATAGTTTAAAGTTGCCTGGATGCTCTTGAGATTAACCATGTAATAAAGTAGTCTTAATCACTTTCACTTTACAATGCAACAAACGATATAAGAAATGATCAACAAAAACACAGACATACGTACAATAATAATGCAATCAATCGTAATGAGGCCGATCCTGCCTCAATAATAGTGAGGTTTATACAATTTAAACGTTGAAGACTACTATATTCTTTGACCTTTCGTTATGGAAAGGTTAAAAGAATTAAGAATAATAATAGTTTAATATCCATTGACTGAGATTTTTTGTTTTATGGGGGAAAATTATTATTCCAAAATTATTAACTTTTAATAACCCAGAATCTTACAAACAGATTAAAAAGACATACATAAATAAACATAAAAAATAAAATGTATAAGAATGTGTTTGGAAAATAAATTACATTTTTATGTTAATCATATCGAATAAATATAACATTATTAGAAAGTGCATTACATCCTTTAGAAATTCGTATCTTCACTTAGTCGGGTCGAAATAATCATTACGTTCATGTTCTCGCTCCTTTAGAAAAAGTAAGAACAATCGTTTAAAAGTTTAAATAAACTGCCAACGTAGTTAAAACATACTTTTCTTTAGAATATTACTTTTCTTTTGACATTATTTTATTCTCGGTTTTACCTTTATTACTTTTACTGGGAAACAGATGGTCCGTGGTCGGAAATATATTTGAAATTTCCGTTCAATATCTAATTATACAAATGTAATTATATTAACAAAAGAAAAGTATGTGCCTGTCTCTATACATCAAGTACTTTCAATTTTATGTGCATTGTGTTTTCTTTCGTATCTTTCCAGTATTTAAAAAAAAAAGTGAACTATGTCCGTGCTAATATATTTTAATGAATGTAAACGAAATTTATTAACAAAATTTTTGCATCGCTACAAGATAAATTATTAATATTGTAATTTTTTGACTAGACCTATGTTTTCATGTTTCTATCACTTAAATCAAAGCAAATGCACTATTTTATCGCTTTCACTTGAGAATGTAGTAAGTTTTTATCAATTTATTTCATAAGACCTATTTTATTAAAAATTACATCAGACGTTATTTTAAAAAATGTATTGGAAATTCCTAATAAAGTATTAATTAAAAGTATTAATACGTGACTAGGTGATAGAGGTAGGCTTCATTTAAGATCATTTGGATATAAAGGGTGCAACCTGATGGAATGTCAAGAGAATATTTTTGTTCCAAATTAAAATTGGGTTCCAAAAATTGCAAAAAAAAATTGTTTCAGTGGCGCACCTCTAAGGACAAATGTTTATATGACAAATTATTTTTAAATTTGGACAAGAGATATGCTCCTTCATTTGTGTGCTACACCCTGTAGATGTTCAAAAGTCTTCACTATTTTATGTATTATGGTTAAAGACGATACTTTAAAGAAGATAACTGAAATAGGTAGCGCGTTGTTCAGATTTTGGAATATAATCTAGGGTCCAGCTAAATGTCTCTAGGAAAATCGGCGTATAGAGGATTTATCGTTTGAGATTCATTGTCGGGTAGTAGATGACAATTTCTGGCTTGGTCACATTATCTTGATGAAGTCTTTTAAATGTATTATCAATTTAATTAATCACGCGTATGCAGGTTGTCGGAATTTTTTATGAAAACGCAACTTTAGGCAAATATTTGGAATAACAAAATTGCTCCAACTGATTTATAAACATTTTTTTGTGGTAACATTTATATCCCTAAAGTCAACAGTTTCTGAGAAATGACTAAGGTTCTTGGGAAGTGACAGTTATGAACATCTCAAGTTTGCGGTAATTTTAAAAACAAACTGACGGATTCAGGAACATGTGACTAAGCTAGAAATCAGTCTTTGATATCCTATAACATTAGTGACGAGAAATTTCATTTCCTATACAGCTAATTTCCAACAGATATTTGACTAGCTTCAGGACTAATTCCGTCCTCAACAGACATTCTAATGTTTATAGCTCGAACTACTCCATGGACAGATCCGCACTTAATCAGCATAAAAGTAACACTGTTGGTAATCCTTCAACTTGTTAATAGAAACACTATTTTTTTTAAATTACCGTTTTTAAATAATCAAAATTTAGTTTTATCAGTCACTCTGCGGGAAACGAATTTGATGTGCGTCAGATCAATGGTGTTCTGAACTGATATATTAGTAAAGTTTGATTAAATTGATCATGATCACTTTCCAAGTTACTGTTTCGGTTGAGAGCGAGATTTAAAACTATGAACGAGACGCTCTATAGATTGAAATCCTTTAAGAGTTAGATTATCTCAACGGTGGAGGGCATGCTGCTCCTTATATTTTTGCGGTTAATCAACACCCATTAAAAAGATTGGCACGGTCCTAACATGTTTGCGATTATCCAACGTCCATGTTTAAACGTGGTACAAGCAAATATGTATATAAGGCGAAGCATGCCGTTCACTGTTGAGACAATGTAACTGTTAGAGATTTACAAACTGTACATATAATCTTTTAACGCATTCTTTAAGTATTTTCTTATCACTCTGTTTCCTAGTTATCTTAATATAAAAATATTATATGTTCGCTTCCCTAATTATTTCAAAGTTTTCCTTCATCAAAGATATTGATTGGTTGTCTTCTTCAACTCAAGGCTTTTGGAATCTAATTGTGTTAAAGTAAATATTACATGTATTTTTTTTATCTACTTTGTGTACTGTATCTTTTTTTGGGATAGCTGTGACCTGTCTATTGAATACTTCAGTTGCTGCTATCAGACTATCTCATGTTCTCTTATTCTATGATTTCACTTTTTTTTACTCACGAGTTCTACTCTTATTTATGTTTGGTTTTAAGTTATTAGTGAAAGTGTAATAGTACAGTAACTACAGAACAACTAAATATAATTATAATATTTATAAGTTATCGAGTAATTTATTTAATATTCCAGAATTTAAGCAAATGTTACTAAAACATTTCTCTCTAATTATTTGCTTTGGTACCTAATCCTTAGCCGTTAATGATCTGTTTTAGTTACTACTTAAGTATAACCCTAATGAATGACTGTAATATAATCCTATTGTTATCACATTTTTTTAACAGAATTAATATTTGTGTCTCACCTATGTTTCCCGCAACGAGGAAAGATTTATTATCGTAAGGTGCAACTAACAAATTGCAATGTAAACTTAATAATACTGAGTACTGGGTATTCTGAAGTGACAACAAGAATATTTAGATCCTAATTTATGCATAATCTTTTAAGCTGTCTATGTTATCTCTAAACTTAGGACCTAATTTCTCTTAAGTAGTTTTGGCAAAGATATCTACAGAAAATTGTAACATCCCAAAACTAAATTTAACAAACTTAACTTTGATAGAACTTATATCAGTGAAGAACATTGTAAACATTGGAGTTGGGAGTTATAAGAGCCACACCTTTGTTGTCTTTCCACAGGGACGTACTGAACGAGAATTTTTGCTTCCAATTGAACGATTGAAAATCTTAAGAATCCATTTAATAATGTCATAAATTCTTTGTAATATGCTTTGTCATACAAACTAGGGTATATAGAGTATTTGCTTTTTTAAACTAATAGAAAAACTACAGATTTAAAATATACAGGGCATTTGTTATAAAAAAAATTATGGCAATGAAAACAAATTGAGATTTGATAAAAAAAATAATTTAAACTGATAAATACTGTGAAGAAAAAAATCTGTATTCACTAATCGTGTTCAAAGTAGAAGAAGCAATGTTTTCTCCTAGTTGTATTAGATTATGTAAGTACAGTAAAAAATTGAAATATCAACTGTTACATTATTTTTAACCATACGCAGTAAAAAATATTAATCATTTTAACACTTGCCAGTCCACATTGCTGTTTTTGTAATATTACTATATTAGGATAGTACACAGTAAATTTTACATATTATCATATAATCGAATTTATGAGAATTATAAGAAATTTATGCTGTAATGTAGAAAAAAAAGACATAATGTAGATTTAGGGTCGACACAAGGGACCCTACCTGCTTTTTCCACATATGTTAGTATACACCACAATTTGTAAATTGACACTAAATTGATTCATACAATATTTTTTCAAGTAATTTAGTTAATGTATATTGTGTTAAAAAAACCACTGCCAATTACTTGGGGATCAGAACTTCCTCACCGTAGTAAAACTCGACGTGTGGTGGAGTTTATAATAAAAGTAATTTTTGACGTTTCCAAAAAGTCACATTTCTTGACGTTTCAAAAAGTCACATTTTGAAGTTTCAAAAAAGGTCACTTTGACGTTTCAAAAGTCACATTTTTTGACGTTTCAAAAACGTCACATTTTGACGTTTCAAAAAAGTCACTTTGACGTTTCAAATAAGTCACTTTGACGTTTAAAAAAAGTCACATTTTTTGACGTTTTAAAAAATTGGGACCGATTTTGCTCATCAACGAACTAAATCTCTTCCTTGACCTCTATAATGTGTGTACCAAATTTGAAAGCTTTATCTCAAAAACTGTAGCTGCTATCGCGCACCAGACAGACACACAGACAGAAAATTTTTTTATCTGTCTGAAATGTTGTGTATCGTCATAATTCGTCGAGATACGTACAGAAATGCAATAAAAGTTTTCAAATTTTTTTTCACGAATACATAACCTCACTTTCATGGGTGAGGAAGTAATAACATTGTAAAGGTTTACTATTAGCGTTTAGTAATTTTACTGTTTACTTTTTTTACTATCTACAAGAAATTTTGTCAGATATAATTCCGTCTATTTCCTGTTTACATACATTCGGCCAAATTATGTATCCTACTCGTATTTAAAAAGACAAAATTGGTCAAGTTAGAGAAAAGTTGCGATTATTTTTAAAAAGAATTTGACGGAAATAAAATTTGTTTATCTTGTTTGGCTTTCCAAGTAACTGAAATAGTACATTGTGTATCTAGTAGTAAAAGCAATGCATTCCAGGAATGTGCTTTTACTACGAGGTGCATATACTATTTTTTCTGAAATCGCAGTCATTATTATTATAAATTAAGGAATTTTTATTAATGCATAAAATTTTTTCATTACAATCTAATTGCTTATTAAATCATTTCTTTGACAATTACTATTTATTTATTGTTGTGATAAAAGTCTGATTCAGTGCTTATTTCGTTTTAATACTTGCAAGTGTTAAAAAATATATAAAAAAATATTTAAAATGGAGAGTGATGATGATGTCCAGATGTTAGGGACACCACAACTGCAAAAATGTGATTTTAAATTTAATGTTGTAGTTTTTACTAAAAAAATGCATTTTTAATGTGAGTTGTTTTGTCTGCTGTGTTTATTTACTGTCTAAAATATATATAAAAAACCTGTACGGGAGTTACATTCCCGTCTTAGGTCGGAAAAGTTACTTTCTCGTACTGTTTTATATGGTTGCTAAGCAACGGAGTAAATTACTAGAATAGTATATTTTGGGATCTAAAATTGCACCGAGAAAGTAGACATTTTTGAGCGATTTCAGAAAAAATTATTTGTAGTGTTTCCTCGAATTTTTTTCAAAATTCGTAAATATTTTGTTTGATAAAAATAAGGCACAAAAAGTTGGATTGAGAATAATATAAGAAAGCAATAATAGCAAAACTATTTTTTCGGTTCCTCAGGATATTTAGAAAATCAAAAAGATTAGATTAGAATAGATTGCGGGAGGGTGGCTAAGGCCCTAGTAACCTCCTTCACTGCAAGCTAAAAATATCTCTTGTGATTACCCTTATATCTTTGTGTACCCATCAATTTCTAGGCTTCTGAAGAAGCCTAAAACTTTCCTGGGGGCTATGGCTCTTACTTCGGCAGTTGTTGTGGATACCTGCTCCAACTGTCGTAGCCTTTGGCGATTTAGGGATTTTCATGAGCAAAGTACATGTTCCGCGGTTTCCGCTTCATGTGTACAGAAGGGACATATGTCGCTCTCAGCTATGCCCATTTTTTTGAGATTGTATCAGAGTGGGCAATGACCTGCGAGAAGGCCTGCAACAATCCTTAACTCTGGTTTGCCGAGTTCGAGTAGCTCTATAGTTCTATTTGCGAATAGTTTATAAACTTCTTCGCTTGTCTTTGACTTTGAAGCAACTTCCAATAGGAGGATTTATGTTCCTTTTCCTATTTGCTGACCTCGTCTGTTGTGTGGCTTTTAGATATTCCACAAAACGGTTTGGGTCCGATGAAAGCTGATCCTGCACGTTCTCGTGGAAGGCTATCAGCAAACTCGTCTCCTTCTATTCGTTCATACCCTGGCGCCACATCAAGGTAACCTTGTTATTCCTTACCAGTTGCCTTACTGTTTGTAGACATTCCCATATGTTAAACTTACAAGTAAAGGAACTTAAAGCTTCAAGTGCTATCTGGTTGTCTGAGAGGATATAGATTCTTGCTCCTGTAGCTCTTGTTGCTTCTGTAGCGTGAACTTTCGCCTGGAAGATGGTGGGAGTTTAGCCTAAGGCTCTTGATAGCCTACATCTGAATCCATATATTCCTACTGGTACTCCTTTCTCCATCTTTGATTCATCTGTATTCCAGATAAAGGATCCGTTTTCAAATTTAGGTTCTCCAGAGGTCCATATTTGGCGATTAGTTATTAACACTGTCTCACTGGCATTATGCCAATAGGTTTGGTCATTGAGACTAACTGAAATTAATTCAGAATACTCAGATATCCAACTAAATCTCCTGGTTTCTATTTCTTAAGATTGCAGTTTTTGAACGATAAGGGTTGCTTCCTTCTTTACATGCATATATAAATGGGCAGATCAAGCAAGGCTTCCATTGCTGCTGTTGGACAGGGTCTCAGTACACCTGTGATTCCCAGATACGTTAACCGTTGCATTGTCAGCAACTTGCTTTGTGCTGTTTTATGCGACTATACTAATGAGGCGTAGGTGACAATGGGTCCGACATCTGTTAAGTATGACCAATGGATCATTTTTGGTTTTGGATGTTTTACCGAAGGGCCTGCGGCACATCTTACGGACCGCTGTTGCTTTTTCAGTAATCTTTGTCCGATGTTTGTTCCAGGTGAGCTTTTAGTCAGGATTTAAATCTAGATATTTTACCTCATCAGAGAAATCAATTTGTACACCATTTATTTTTGAAGTTATTATAGAAAGCCTCCTTCCTTTTGTAAATGGTATAATGACTGTTTTGCTTGAATATCATATAAACCTTCATCCGAGCACCAAATTTGTTGAATGCGATATGCATTAGGCCTAGAATCATCCTATCATGCTTGCCTCTTATTATAATGATATGTCATCAGCGTATCCTTGTATGTTGAATCCAGAGTCGCTAAGTGTAGTGAGAAGTTCGTCAATCAAAAAGATATGATTAGTGTACAAATAATTTGGTTTTTATCACAATTAAATATAAAAAAATGTCAACATCTTTCACTCTACGGCCACTTGGCTTCTTTAGTCCTAAACTCCCGCCAATAGGACATCTCATACAGGTAGGTGGATGTTTGATTCGTTATTGTTGGTTTACGGATCTGTATGCATCAAGTCCACGTGAACTATATTATAATATAAGAAATATGACTAGTTATTCCATTAGGGGCATTTCCCTTTGTTTACACAATTTTAACTATCATTTAAATTTATGATAACAGGGCCGAAGATATTATATACGATTATTTTTGTAGCAGGTGGTAGACTATAAATTCTTTTTTTAAATTCTTATTGTTCCTACACTGCATTTCGATTTTTTCAGGGTACTATTTAATAATAAAATAATTAAATGTAAGCTGTTCTTTACTTTATTTCTCGTTTACTCACAGCTTAACGTACTGGATTAAATAAATACAGTACTGATGATTCACCACTAACTTTTTTTAGTAACATCGGCACTCAATACAATATAGGACATTTGCCATCACAAAGAAGGCAGACCAATAGGTGACATTTTTTTCATTACTATCAAATTGAAAAAAAATCACCAAATTAACCTCTATACTATAACTTTTCTTTACACAAAATTACTGTCCTTTTCTTTGATATAACTATTACGTAGATCTTACAAATAAGCAATTGGACCATCCTGAATAATATTCATACAAAATATGAAAATATTCTGAGAATTGTTCAAATTAAAAAGAAATTATGTCATTTGAGAAATTATATAGTTATGTATTTCATTGTGGCATTCCATCTCCGGCTTCGTCTATGCGTGCGTGCATTGGACAACTTTTTTAGATGCACTTCATTAACAATAAAATGAGGTATTGATGTCATGCTGTAATTAAAGAATTAAGTACCCGTATTACATCAGCCATGCATTTATTATTAGTTTAATTTAAGTTTTCTACGGTGGACTATCACCGCTCTCAGGTTGAGAGATCAAGAAGTACCGATAAAATTCATATTTTTTTCTCTTTGTAGTTATTTATCTCATGTTCATAATCAAAGTATCATCAAGCTGAAGAAATCAGTCACTGATAAAACTTTAGCATTCCGAGTATATAGTTGGTAGCATAAAAAATTACCCAAGGCAAAAATTAGCATGAAATAAATTTGTGGTTATTTCTGATACTATTTTGTAAATAGATTATATCATTTTATACCAATTAGTTAAAACGTGAAAATAAAATGTCAATAACCTCAAATAAAATGTCGATCTTATGGATCGATCAAAATAGTTTTATAAGGAAGTACTGTTTTATGCAAAACTTTTTCTCTGATGTAAACTGTGTTTTAATTACTACAGAACAAATCGTTGTCAAATATACATATAACAACATTCATACCGAGGTAAGATACTCGAGAAGAAATTCTATAAATTATACCTAAAGTTTACTAGAACTGGATAACATTTATTTTGGAACATTTTGTGAAAGACATGTTGTTGGTGCCTACAGAATAATGCATAAACTACAGGGTGTCCCAGTTTATAGTAGCAGGTCTTCACCAATCGATAGAATACCTCATTTTAAGATAAAAAGTTTGATTTAAAATATATCAAAAAGTTCTTTGTTTTCGAGATTTAAAAAAAATAGTGTTTTGGTAGTAGCGAAGAAACCGTTTGCTTCAATAGTATTATCTTTTGATCAATACGACATATTTGTTTCAATATTCAGTGACGTAGAAACTAGGGTCTGAAACCATTTTTCTGTCTAGAACTTGAACGCCAATGGATTTTACACAAAAATTAATAATGTGTTTTAATTGCCTGTGCAAATTAGAGAAAAAAGTAGTCTTCCACGTTTTCCCAACGACGACACATGATTATCGAGAAAAAAGCCTTCAAAATTGACAAGTGTTCTATTTTTTTCCAAAATTAAGATACTGTGAAACTGACGTTGCTATCTCATCTGAAATATAAAAAACAGCTGTTACTTTGATTTAAATTCAACTACCATTGTGAAATTAAGTGTGTGCACTGTGTTTATTAATTATTAAGTTTGAAATTGCCATTTACATTTAGCAATCAAGAATGTGCAGATATCCGATTTATGTATGGGTTTGCAAGTGGAACTTCGGCAACTGCAGCAAAGAAATATCAACGACGATTCCATACTCTAAACAGGAGGCAACTACATCCAAGCATTTTTTGTTAAATGTCATTATCGTTTTGCTGATAATGGACTAAGAAAAATAAACAGAGGTAAAAACCAAAATAATAATAATAATAATATGAGAGGAAGAAGAATCTTGCGGGAATTTGATAGAGATGACACAACAAGTGTCCGAAGAGTTTCGAGAATTCCTCGAATTTCAAGAAGCATGATATGGAGGGCATTAAAACGGGGTATAGATATCTCTACCATCTGCAACTTGTGCATGTTTTACTTCCAGGGTACAGTAAAAGTCGTGCTAACTTTTTCAAAACGTCTTTTTCAATGGTTTCTGAATTCTGTTGAAGATGACACCCACTTCTTATGAGATAAATATTGTGGTCTGATGAGATTTGCTTCACTCGAAGAGGTGTAATGAATTTTCATGACCAGCATATGTTCAAGCACATGAAAACCCACGCGTAATTAGACACAGAAATTGTCAGCAATAGTTTAATGGGAATATTTGGCTACGCATTCACAATGATTCTGTCATGGAGCCTTACATCTTACCTTATCGTTTGATTTCCGATTTATATCTGGCATTTTTAGTATGTAAGCATGCCAGTATGTGATGTCTGATCATGTTCCCCTGGACTCAAGGCTGAATGCATGGTCTCAGTTAGAGGGCTGTCCAGTCTATTATAGATAGAATGTTCGTAACTTATTGGATGTTGGTTAGTCGACCGCCAACCTCTCGCCAGCAGGAAACCCACCGAAATTCTTGATTTCCGTTTCATAGACGAACGCTCGCTGAATCAGATGAGTGCTACGGACGTGTGAAAAGCAACTCTCTGGACATTTCAGCGCGTCTTCTTGCCAATGGGCGATCTCCCGCTGGCGAACGGCTGGCAGCCGACTAGAGATAGCGCAAACGGCGATTTTTTAATCACAGTGATCAACTACGGCGATTGTTCAGCAATCACTGTTCTTTTTAGCAGTGATTATATCACTCTTTAGGCCATTCAGCGACTAATGAACAAGTGGGAGCGTGGAGAGCGGTCGTTTGTTCAAAGTTCAAAACGATTTAGAATTTGGTGCTTTCACGATTGTCGTGTCGCAGTCACACGTATCCACACTACACACAGTTTGTCTCTCTCTGTTCGTCCGTTCTCAATTAATTGTTTTTCTTAGGTCAGTTTTCGTTTTCACTCACAGTTGATAGTCACACATGCATTATATATTATTTAGTAGTAATACGTAATACGTACGTGAATTGCGAACGCAAGGGAATGCGTCTAGTGTCTAGTTTAAGCTTTGATATTTATGTAAAGATATCAAAATATATTTATAGATTGGGTTATTATAAAACAAATTAAAAAAATCTACGTTTAGGCAAAAGAAAACAATATACTATTCGAAATAAAAACAAAACCAGGTATAAAACACATTTTAAAACAAAAATAAAATTCCTCAAAAAC
This sequence comes from Rhamnusium bicolor, assembly GCA_029963845.1. NCBI lineage: Eukaryota > Metazoa > Arthropoda > Insecta > Coleoptera > Cerambycidae > Rhamnusium > Rhamnusium bicolor. The sequence goes on from JANEYF010001760.1 coordinate 1,633,580, forward strand.
ACATTTTAAAACAAAAATAAAATTCCTCAAAAACAGCAAATCAAATTAACCGTCTAGAAAATGACGTCACGACTATTATGATCCGTTCTAGTAATCAATTCATGCGGTAGCTATTTGGCGACTGCGATATGCGCCGAGCGACAACGTAGAGAGCAAAAGAAAGGAGTGATTTAATCACCAGTTCTTTTTTCGTCAATCACTGTTAGTGATTGCTCAGTTAAAAGAACCGGTGATAAGTAGCAGCGATGGTGATCGCCGTTACATCTCTACAGCCGACTATGAATACCAGCGAAAGTTTCCTGGCAGATGGATTGATTGGTCTTGGTGAGACCATTGCCTGGCCTGCTCGCCCTTCCGATATATAACCACGCTTGATTCTCTTGCATGGGGTTCTATAAAAGATAAAGTTTATGCTACACCAGTAGATATGATGAATTAATCCATGGAATACAAAATTCATGCAACGAAATACGAGAATATCACTTACTTCGTGTAAAAAATAACCACTATCAGTTGTGTAGTCAATAAAATGGTTTCCATTTCGAAAATTTTACTCTAGTTTTAATTGACGTTCATTGATTTTATTATGTTGTTTAATTTATATTGCTAATTCTTTTGTTTTAACAGGAGTTTTAGATGTTTTTCTTGAATAAAATTACAACACTTGTCAACTTTGATGGCAATTTTCTCGATAATCGTGCGTCGTAAGTAGGAGTGGAGGACAACTTTTTCTTTTGATTTATGCAGGCAATTAAAAAAACAGTTTTCGCAAAAAAATCCATTAGCGTACAAGTTCTAGACAGAAGAGGAATTTCAGACTTCAGTTTCTATGTCACTGGATATTGAGACAAATATGTCGTATCAACAAAAAGATAGCTTGAAACAAAAAATACGTGTCACATTTCAAATCGAAAGCTTGTGTAGTTTCTTGCTAACTGTCGAAAAACTTTTTTTTTAACTTCAGCAATTTCTATCTCAGTGGCGGCTCGTAATATTTTTATTTGGGGGCTATAATTTTTTTTAAAAATATGAACAACATAATAAAAAAGAGACCTTCAGTCTCTCGGTAATTTCATCCAAGTGGAACTACAATTTCTGAAAACACAAGAAAAAGTTTTATGTACATATGTATAAAAAAAAAAGTTCACAATATAATAATCACTTAAAAATGCGAGTAAAAAGGTTATTACACAAAATCAAGTCTTCTGTCTTTTTCGGGAAATAAAAGGTTCTATGACTTTTTCGTCAAAATTGCTTATATTATGGATAAAGTTCTTATTCACTGACATCATTCTTAGGGAATTAAGGCGTTCTTCATTCATAGTGTTTCTTAAAATTGTCTTTATTCTTTTAAGAGTTGAAAAACATCTTTCTGATTCAGCAGTAGACATCGGAGTTGTCACAATAAATTTTTAGTAACTTGACCGTTTCGCTGAACGTTTCATTTAAACCATTTTCAGATAGCTATGAAAGCATGTTTAGGCCCCCTATAATATTTTTAAAATACGTTCTTGAATAAATGACTTCCAATTCAGTCCTTAATTTGTCTTGTTGTAACATTGGATAAGATTCAGCAACTGATTTGAAAGTCGACGTCGGAAATTTCTTTGAATAATTAAGAGAATGGTCTACATTCACTAAAGACGGCTTTTAAATGACCTCTGTATGACAATATTTCTTTCATCTGAAAAATACTGTGTCACACACTTCCTTAGCAATTGTGGAATTTCAATTTTCAGGTTCTGAGAATCGTCTTTTTCAACGTGCCCTCTTAATACTAGTTCCAACTTTCCACAAAACTTTATACAACTGATAATTTTCTTTAAAATATACCTATTTTTAGTCACCTGGTCCGTGTGTTTTATAATATTTTGTCTATAAACTGAATCTACCTGAACTGCAATATTTACCGAACCTAACAAAGCCAAATCCATACTGATATGCAGAAATTTTGCGCTTTTTTATTTTCTGATTGAAATGTTTTAGATCTTTAAATCCTGTTACCGACCATATCTTGCCCATTCCGATAGAATCTGAATAAAATAGAACACATGGAAAACAAAACAGAGCATTTACCTTATCAGATCCACAAATTCACTGACATTTTTTGTAAATTTTGTTAGAAAAATGCCCCGTGAAAGTACGCGTCCCTACCTTGTTTGGTTGGTAAAAGTCAATTCTGGTGTTGGTCGTCCGAATTTCTTTATTTTTACCTTTTCTACTAACGGCAAAGTTTTAAATTTCACTTTCAGAATATTATTTATACCATTCTCAGTCATTTTGGCATCAACCAACTTAAAATAACACGAAAACAGTCAAAACAGGGAAACCACAAATAAATATCGAGAGCAAATCTGGCGAAACGATATAAGCATTACTACACTACTCAAACATTAAAATCGTACTGCGGCTCTGATAACTTGAGCCTTCTGCCGCGTTGTAATAACCATTCTCAGTTCGTTTCTTCATATATTTCCTTATGTAAGGAATGGCTCATATGAGCTGAGCTTGCCCCAAACTCTCTGGTTAGAGTTATAAGTTGACGGTCAGTAATTATGCGACTTTATTTTACACATAGCCATCGCAAACTGGTAATAACTGTGTTCAAAGAGATATTAAATATAAAAAAAATATATATCATGCATTTAATTACTGTTACATTGCCTTAATAGTAACCTGGGAGACTCGAGCCTCTGAGCCTCTATGGAGCAGCCGCCACTGCTGTATCTCGAAAAAGAAGAACTTTTCGATACAAGTTAAATGGGACTTTTTATCTTAAAATAAGGTCCTCTATCGATTGGCGAAATCCTGCTACTATAAACTGGGACACCCTAAATACTATAAAGAAAGTAAATAATGTACATTCATGCACTTTAAAAACAATTTAATTTTTCCAGCCAGCAGTGCAGCAGAATTAACGTATAATCGTGTAATAGCCGGTAGCTGCTAATTTTATATAATTAAGACAATTAACCAACTGAAAGTTCCCTGTTACACTGTGACGTGTAATTTTAACAACTGTTGTATGTTTTATTAACAGCAGTAAATAAAGTGACGATCTCGGTGAGAATTGTTGTAAACACGTAGAAATTTAAGGAAATTTTTGGAGAAAAACATAGAATTTGCTTTTCTCAAACGTGATTAATTTGATCACCCAGATCGATGACAATATTAATTTTTATTAGTTGAATGTGAAATTGTCAAAAACTATTCGACATTTTAATAAATAATACCAACGTTTTAAATTCCAGTAAAATAAAATACATTAAAAAAGTAGCAGTTCAAGGATCAGTCCTATTATTGGTTTAGTTACCCAATATACAATTGTATGATAGAAATAATAATAATAACTGTAAGTAACTAGTGTAATATAATATATTTAAAACAATAATTTTCTTAAATACAAAAGATAAAAAAAATATATATATATAATAATTTGTTAATTCATTTGTCGCCCAAGACATACTTATACAAGGTGACCAGCGAGAGCGTATTTCATCCATTACTCTTTAGTTCTTATAAATAGGCAAAACTAGTTCAACATTCAAAATAAATATTTTAAAAATATTTTCAGTTATTATTTTTCATCAGATGGACACTAGCCAACATTGTTATACAAAATTTAACACCTTAAGTAGTATGATGACATATTTGGTTAAGGTAATTTCCAAGAATGGTAAAAGCGTAACTTAAAAAAGAAAAAATACCTGTGTAAATTCGTAAACAAAACAAGAAATTATAATAAAATTAAGAGATATGTGATACGTATGTAACATGGTTTTGTATATTTATTCTGCACGAATTTTAATAAAATGGCACTATGTATAAGAAAAATTAAGGGAATTTGGTTTTGAAAGACATTATCACAACTTTAAAAGTCACAACTGTAGATTATTATAATACGTTTCAATCTTGCAACAGTTCCTCGTTATGCCATCATGCATAATAGTGGACATTTTATATTTTAAAATTACTTTTACATACATTCCTTGTACCTGACTAATATAAATACATTAATGCCACGCCTACTGCTGCAAGGGAGCGTTTTCAGATATTGCAGTCTTATTATTATTACAAGTCCATTTTAATTTGTATAAGAATACATAAAATTCCAAATGTAAATGTATTTTTCAGTAAAAATTTTGACGTAATTTTGTCATTATGTATGAATCGTGCAAAATTTAATTCGGCTACTACATCGTTGGGTGGTTTATGAATGTAAAATTCGACGAGGGGGTTCAACCATAACCTTAGATATGGTTTCAGACTAGGTGTGCACAATGATTAAAGTAAATAAATAAAGTTATTATAATAACACGAAAAAATCAAAGCATTTTTTTTATCAGCTAGTTCCTGCGTTAAGCTCATGAAATTGTTAAATGGGATTATCTCCGCACTGACACGAGATAAGAATCTGGGACAAAAGCCACTTTGTAGCCATAACCAATAGACTCCATTTTATTTTGGTTCAAAAAACCATTATCATGTGTCATTGACAAAAAGAGTCACGGTTACAAATATTAAAAATCATAAAACAAGCATTTTTGGTATATTAAAAATATTTAAAAAAGTAAAACTTAAAAACAATATTTTAGGATATTTATACAATATTTATACAATATACAATAACCTGCCCAAAATGATCAAAATTGAAATGGTCTACTTGCAAAATTGCAGTTTTATTGGTCGATTTGGATTTTGAAATAACCCTTATTTTGGTATTTTCACATTTTCACAAAATATAAAATTATACTGCGAGCTAGAAACCTCGTTAAAAACATTATTATAATGTAAATGAAAACTAGAAAAAATGTTTTTTCTTGTACCTAAACATCAGAATACCTTTGTCTTAAATCTTCTCTCAATTTATTTATTGTTGGTCTTATTCGTTGCTTGCATTATTATAGTTTCAGCTTAAAAGAATCTACATAATAGCAGAAATATATGTTATAAAAATTAGTTTGGTGTCCTTTGCCTCCCTGAGTCTTATATTATATAACCTTAAACTTATCTTAATACAATCATTGATGTTTTCTAAATTATAGTTTTTTCTAGCTTTGTTTTATTTTTGCTCAGAAATCGCCAATCGGTTACATCTTCACGCATACAGTGTTGGACACTGTTTTCTATTAACAAGAATTGGCATTCATTCTTCAGAGGCTTAATATATTTTCACATTATTTGACATTATTAGAAAACACTTATAAGGTTGATTGGTGTCTAGTTTCCGTACTAATTAGTATATCCAACTCTTTCCACTTGAAATTAAAACGATATGACCTTGATATATTTCGAGCAGTTCATCTCGCTAGTTTGAGTGTATTCTGTTTCATTATAACTGAACCGTGAATCTCTTGCGATCGTTCCATGACCATGGAGAATACTTCCGTCAATAACTACAAAAAAGGGTCCTTCCATAGATTCTTTTGTTTCATGAATAAACATTTTTAAGGAATCATCGTTAGTATTTCAATTATAACAATTTTACGTTTAGCATTAACGCGCATTAAACTTAAAAAATGTTTTAATCAAAGTAAATATGTTTACAAAATATTGAAATTGAATTTTTAATGAGTATAAAATTATAATATGATTTTATTTATCCGATGTATAAAAATTATCGTAAAAATAAAAACTATCATGTAACCTAAACATAATACAAATTTAAATATCATAAGAAATTGATTATACGGATAATAATTAATTGATTTTACCCATGAATTTGCAATTTCTCTTTTATTACCGCACCAGTTGCTATTACAAAAAGTTTCTGTATCGTTAAACTAGCATTCATTTATTTTAGTGACTAGGATGTCTTATATTTGAATGCATACTAATTAACTGATGTGCACTTAGGCATTAGTACTTAAAGCTTCGTTAATCATATAATTATATTAGTAGTATATTAAGTACATTAACAGATAGAATTTCTCTAAAGAAATTCAAAAATGTTTGAAAATAAATAGCAGGTATTTCCACTTTTAACAGATTTTAACAGTTTAATGTTGATATCGTAAGAAGTTTTGGATATCCCATAATATTAAAATTTCAGGGAGAGGAAACTGGACGAGAGTTCAGAGCCGATAGTTACTGCTGCCTCATGGTTGACAGAAGGACGTACGTTGAAAAATAAAAGTAAAAGTATAAAATGAATAATAAAATACATACCTCTTAATACAGTGTATTATTCCGAATGACTGAAATCCATTCTGCATTCGTGGCTGTTAAATTTGAGCAATTTGGTCTGTATATATATGTTTGTACAAGGAAAACTAATATTCCACATCTTCCGAGGTGAATGTTGCAAATTCTAAATAGTTCACATGGGAAGATAGTAGTAATGGGAATAATCGAGATACGATAATCGAATTAGTCTTATTCGTATTTAAATATCTCGAGATAATCGATTATGACTTATAAATATTAGTAATGCTAATATTATTAGTTAAAAAAATTAGTTGTACACAATTATTGCATGATGAATGTGGCGGCATCCGATTCGATTATTCTCTCGGTTTCGAAGTTGGAACCCTCTATCGAAAAGTAAAAAGTAGGTAATTAGTTAGCTGCAACAACAGAATATAACAAACCCATACATTTCATTTAGCAAATCAGATACATAAGTGGCGAAAGTACCATTGTTTTTTTATAAATAGGTACAGGGTGATTTTGTAAGAATTGTTAAATGAATAGCACAGAAAACACCCCAATAATTAGTACGTAATAATATTTATTATAAATGAATGCACCTAACATGATACAAAAATAACGATTAACTTAGGAGGCTAAAATTACTAAAATTAGTACTTCTAATATTAATCGATTATTAAAATATCTTGCACTGACAAACCGCGCAGATAATTTTCACGAATTTGACACATTGCTTTATATCCCGGTAACTGTACACGGTTCTATTGCTAACTGAGGAGCAAGAGCAAAGTTACGTATAATATTATGTACGTTTATCCCGGTTTTTAGCTTCAACACTGCTCAATATTGGTTGCATACGGGTATATAAATAAACGCATACATATCAATCAATTAATTCAATTATATGAAGGATTTTTTATATATATATTTTTTAATATAACTGCCGATATTTCCATTACCTACAAATTATACATCTTAAATGAAACAACCTAGTAAATCAAAGCAAATGCAAATAATACTTTTTTATCGGTTTAAGTCATATTACATTGATGTTTGAAAAAGTTGCTTAAAATTAAATTATTCAGTATGGTTGTCATTTTTCAAGGATCATATTCATTACAAGTCAGTTGTACTAGGAAATGTTTTAATCTTGTTCTGTGTTCCCCACAAGAATAAGTAAATATACTTCGCCAAAGAAATTAACTTTTGAATTTATAATAAGTTCAGAATTTATAATCACAGGTTAATATAAGGCCCTAGGCTAATTCTGTGCAAAGGGGTAGCATTTCTGTTTTTATACCTTCTAATTTCTATTATTTTAATGCGAGTATGCCAAAATAAATATGAATTTTATTCCTCCCACACTGTTAAATATGTACACAATTTTGAATTGAAAATAAGTTAAATAGGCATAAGGTATGATCCTTAGAATTTCATTATAACATTTTATCAAACAGTATTATAGAAGTTTATTCATCATATTTGTCTGCCTTTTCAAATTTGTTTTATCGCAGTCCAGTCGTACGTTTCCTCTAATTGTATAGGATTCTTACGTAACACTTTGTGTGTGGCAACATTTTCACAACCTTCCTCTTCTTCATATTCCATTTATTTTTCCCATTTGTTTTGTGATACACGAAACATTCCCCTGCCACACTGATCGTCATTTTGTCCTTTTCCACGCTAATTCATTACCCAATTATTTTTCGCACGATAATTGCTAGCGTTCCCACATATTCTTTTCACATCAACCGCAATTGCAAGCACAAACAAAATTTGGTACCAGAACATAAGGAACAATTTTCTACTTCATGGCAGTATCAAACAAATTCATATGAAAATATATACACAAATTATTTTTAGAATGTATTGAAATATACGTAATTGAAAAAAGACAAATTATTTTACAAAATGTTCCTATAGAAAATTGTAATTAAAAATTTTCTTTAGTAAAATTTGGAAAAACTTATGAAGATTTAAAATATAAGTTAAAACAATTGAAAAATCAGTCTTTCGTTTTGTGTATAATATACTCTGCATATAATACTCCGTTTTGCATTTTTTACTTTTAATGTTCGTAATCATAGACGTACAGTTAATTTAAAAAATAAACAATAACAATTTAATGAGAATTTTCGTATAGCAATTTCTCGAAATATTGTTGCCCATTATAGTAATTGAGATATTATTATGTCATGAAACTCGTAGACGGAACACTCGGTATATTTTTATACCTGTTACTGTTACTTTAATGGTACGCAATTTTCTTAGAACTTGTCTCGTGTTTCTCTGGACGATATTTGCATCTACTTTCCGGACCTTGTGGAATATTCTTGTCCATAACTATTGTTCGTTTTGGGCTGCCCAGCCGTTATCGTAAACGTTTACATCCACAGCTTCCTCTAACTCGCTCATTTTGAAATTCCAGTTCACGAATGGCACACAAGACCTTATTGGTCTCTTGGTTTATATTTTACTTCATCTGAACAATTTCCAATATTGGAAGTGTAAAACCACCACTTCCCTTCATTTCCGAATGGGACAATGTAAAATACACAGTTCGCCATCCATGACGATTTCTCTGTTTCCGATAAAATGATATGCCTTAATGCTCTGCAGCATCTAGGGATTCTCTCAAGCTGAGTCGCCGTTTACGTGGATATCTTTTCTTTTTCGATATTTTAAACCATTTCTATCCAAAATCCTGCTAATAGTTATGTCGGAAATTCCAAATCGACGAGCCAAATTGCACGACAACGTTCAGCTCTGTCTTTGGCACTTTGGATTAGTCTATTGATTCTATGTGGGAAAAGTTATGGTCGCCCACATTCTGGTATAGTATTTCCAAAGTCAGTTGAAACACTATAAAAACGCTGACAAAGGATTTTATCCATTAAATGAGTAAATCCCTTTGTCGAGCGTTTAAATTCCTTTATCGGCTTTTATAGCGCTTCAACTGACTTTGGATATACTATATATAATTTCATACATGCCATAACCTCTATCACGTTTCTTTTTTGTTCGATAAATGGTCAAACATCCAACATGTTGATATCTAAAGACGTTAACAACGCATTTTTACAATTAGGTCTAATAGAGTATTCATTATTTTAATGTATATATCTGACCTTGTAACTATCGTTCTTTATGCATTTAGATGTGCTGAGTACAAAAAATAAATGATGATAAGAATACATGATCGATCAATAATTGCTTGCGTTGTTTTACATTAGATAAGCAATAATTTTTCCATTAATCTACCCATGTAAGAAAACATTGTATTACAACCTAATACATACAATATGCAATAAAAAACGTGAGTAATATTACATAATTTATGTATTACACGTCGTGTTCATAAATAATACAGGTAACAAGCACTCCATCTGTGTACTTAGACATTAAAATCATATTTATGATCTTAAAAATGTTACAATGTGTTTTTTATGAAAAGATATATTTCTGTCGAAATTACAAACTTTTTTATATTTACCAGTATAGTACATACTATACTGATTTTAATAAAAACTGAAACACCTAGGAGAAATTGAAAAATATTATTCAAACCACCACTACATTAAATAATATCAAACACGTTCCAAAAACTAAATTAAATTCAGAAATGTGGGTTATTATTAAATATTCCAGAAAGTTTTAGTGACCCTCAATTAATTGCTCAAAATGAATTGAATGATTTGGTACTTGACTTGAGACTGTCAAATCAACAAGCAGAACTTCTTGGTTCCCAATTTAAGGAGTGGAACTTACTGGCTAAAGAAACAAAAATTATGACTTTCAGAAAAAGAATTACAACATTTTCTGCATTTTATAATATGGAAAATTCACAATGTGCATGTATTCATATTGATGGTTTAAAGCAGGAACTTAATATCGAGCATTTCCCTTCTGAGTGGAGCTTATTCATAAATTCCTCCAAGTACAGTTTAAAAGCTATATTACTACATCATGGAAATTTAAAACCATCTATACCAATTGCCCATTTAGTAACAATGAAAGAGGATTATGACAGTATGAGCATCATTTTAAATAAAATTAATTACAACAAATACAAATAGCAAATATGTGGAGATTTAAAAGTAATAGCCATTTTAGTAGGGCTTCAAGGAGGCTTCACAAAATATTGCTTTTTTCTTTGTGCAGTAAAAGAACATTATGTGAAAAGAATTTAGCCGGAAAGGCAACAATTTGAAACAGGAACTGGTAATGTTAAAAATGTGCCATTGTAGACCCTAAAAATGTTCTTTTGCCACCTCTTCATATTAAACTTGGGCTAATGAAAAATTTTGTGAAGGCTGTGAATAAAGAGGATTAAGGATTTAAATACTTAAGAGAATTTTTTCCCCAATTAAGTGACGCCAAACTTAAAGAAGGCACTTTTATTGGTCCTCAAATTAGAAAATTGCTTGACGATACAGATTTTAAAGGAACACGCAACAGATAGAAACTCAGAGCTTAGAACTCATTTTTAAGCGTATTCAGGGGATTTTTAGGGGACAAGAAGAATGAGAACTACAGGCAATTAGTAAGCGAACTTTTAGATTTGTACCAAACGCTTGATTGTCGTATGTTTTTAAAAATTTACTTTCTACATTTTCATTTAAATTTGTCTCCTGAATATTTGGGTGCGGTAAGCGACGAGCAAAGAGAAAGGTTTGATCAAAATATCAGGACAATGGAAATTCGTTATCAAGGACGATGGGATCCAACCATGATGGATGATTACTGTTGGTTCTTAAAGCGAGACGATTTGACTCCCCATACAAGAAAAAAATTAACTCAGCATATGTTTTTCAAAAACTATTCTATCTTTGTAGACGTATCTATGTATATGTCATATATATCATTGATATATAGTGTTAGCACCACTTCTTGAGAGGTTTTAATTAATTTAACAATAGCAATAAATAGATTAGTAAAATTATCAATGTTATTCCTGCCCATAAGTTTTATTAATGTAACAAGAAAACGTTACTTGTTACGACTTTTTGCTTGTTATGTCTGTAATCAGAAGGCCTTATTCCAAGTGGGATATGCTATTCAGGTATATTCATTATAAATTACCCACCCCTTATCATCGTTATTGTTGCCTATAGAGAAATATCTGATGTGGCCAGCACATAACTTTCTTATGCCAGTATATATTATCCTGATCTAAAAAAATCGTTCTATTTAATTCTTCACTTACTTCAGTTAAATTTTAATAGCGTACCTTGAAATGATTCATACAAATTTTTAAATAACTAATTATCAGCGCTATCCGACACTTTCAATAATAATTCATGTAATATATTTTAATAATTTTTTGCTGTTGACATTGACATTTTTGTAATTAAATTAGACCTTTCAAACGTCAAATTTATCATAACCCCATTTTATGAGGCCAAATGTGTAAAATATAAAATATTTCAGTTTACATCAGCTTTATTTAAGTACTTGGAAAATATATTTTATTCGCTGGATATAGTAGACATAATTTATAATCTTTCATCGAGAATATATTTTTTTGGATAGTCAAATACAAAAAAAGTTTGGGTCCCGTGAACCCCCTTTCAGCTGGCCAATTTTGCTCATCACCGAATTTCTCATTGTCTTTGGCCTTTAGAACAAGTGTACTAAATTTGAAAGCTTTATTTCAAAACACTACAGACATGCGGACAGATTTTTTTTTCATGAAGTTATGTTTTTCATTATAATTCGTCGAGATTTGTCCAGAAATGCAATAAAAATGTTTTAATTTTTTTTTCAGAAATTGTACCTTTTTTCTTCTTTTACTCATTATGTCTCTTCTGGTTATACCATATTCACCAAATTTAATGTGTCACCTAAAATATTGTTGACAATCTTAACTGCCAAATTTGGAAAGTCTCCCATTAGTATTTTTTGAGTTATCACGGGTACACACATACACACACACACATCCACACATACATCCACACACCCACCGACAGACATAATTCGGAAAATAGTCAGAATGCATTCAGAAGGGTTCAAAACGTATATATCAATCAAAATCTAGAGGTCGAAAAAAATCACGATTATTATACTTCCTTATATTAGGTATAAGGAAGTAAAAAAGTTTTAAATAAAAGTGTGGTTATGACTGAATTTTGTTAAAATACTATCAAAAGATCCTTTGTTCCTGATTTCAAAAATATACCATATGTTACAATTATTAAAGTGAGCTATGAAAATGACAACTATTATGTTTGATAAGTGACATTTCTTTAATGAAATAATCAAAATGGTGAGGAAGAAAATACCAAATATTTATACAAAATAGATAACAAAGATTTATTTAGGAAATTTAAATATAAATAAATGATAACTCATAAAAGATGTTCGATGTGTCCACCATTATTGTCAACGCATAATTGAGTCTTCTTATATTTATAATTGTACCGGAAATGGCTTCATTATTTACATTCAAATTGTTTAATCAAGTCGAATCCTGTCTTTAATGACTTGAATACTATTATTATTGTTATTATTGACAATGTCTTTTAGAAATCTCCAAAAAATGAATCCATTGGGGTCAATTCCGGACTGTTATGTGGCTATTTAATAGATCCATTATTCCCTATCCATATTGGGAATACATTATTCAAATGATCTCGGATGAGTAGAACAATTTGCGGAGTTGCCCCATCCTGTATCCAAATCATATCAAGTTCGGCTTCCGGAAAATTCTGCAAAAGAATATTTTCTGCTTCTGGGATAATTATTTCCAGATAGGTAACTCCAGTTAAAGTATAATCATAAAATATGCGCCCAGCAATTCTGTTTCTGAAAATTCCACACCAAACGCTAACAGTGTTTCTTCCTGATTTTTTTATTTGTTTTACCATCTTTTTCTATTGTGCTTGTTTTCCCACGACCTTCGATTTTTCCTATTAAAAACTCCTTCCGTAGAAAAGGATGATTCATCAGTCCATAATATTTTATTAAAAAAATCGGGATCTTCATCCAACTTTTGAATCATCTGGCGGCAAAAGTCCAGGCTTTTCCTTTTATGAGCCTCTGTTAAAACTTGTACGGGTAAAATTTTACATAGTATGTAGCTGTTCTTTTTTTAATGTACGTTGTATTTTGAAATAACTTTTACCTAATTGATCGACTGTATTATTTATACTACATTCAGAATTTTCTAAAAAATAACACAATGTTTCAAAAAAAGTCTATTCGCGATTAAATATGGAAGGGCTTACCTTCGAAATGAAGCAGTATGTCAAGCTGTTCTTCCTGGTTTGTTTGAACTACACGCATTTTTCTACTAAAACTGGAAGTATTATTCACCTTTCGGTAAATATTTTTGAACGTATTTTCTGATGATGTTGGACGATTTGGATACAACACCCTCTTTTTGCTGCACGTTTATTTTTGTTATTTTGTATATAACAAGTAAATATTTGGACTTTTTCTTCCTCACTGTAAACTATTTTGATTCTATCATTAAAGAAATGTCACTTATCAAACATAATAGTTGTCGTTTTCATAGCTCACTTTAATAATGTTAACTTTTCCATATTTACAGTAACTAGTTTAACTAAGATAGTCGACGTTCAATAACTCAAAAACGGTATATGGTAGGGATAACATATGGTATATTTTTAAAATCAGGAACAAAGAATCATTCCAAAAATTTAATAGTATACAGGGTATCTGTTTTAAAAAAATATATTATATTTTTGTATCCCCTGAAATCTGCACGCTACTGTACTTTTACAGCATTAACCATACAACTTTTATTTAAAACTTTTTTTTCTATAGGCAATAATAACGATGATAAGGGGTGGGTAATTTATAATGAACAACCCTGTACATGTTACAAAAAATATATTTTTTGTCCGCCAGGAATTAAATGGTCGAAGGGACTTCTAGACGCTCTGGAAAATAAATAATCAGATAGACGTTCTAGTTGGCTAGATTTTGTGAGATCATAATAATTTTCTTATGTAACGCAAAAATTATAATCAATAATTTACAAAACCTCAAGAAATTTATTTAGGCAAAAAACTGAAGTAAAAAGTACAATACAGTCAACATCAATAAAAAAAATAATATTATTCATCCGTGTTATGGAAATTAGTTTTATAATTAGTTTAGGTGGAAAAGAAATTATTGTAGTATATAAACAACATAATGAATGAATTCCGGTTTTTAGGTATAAGAAATTGTAGGACATAGTATCAATAAATACAACGGATTCATTGTGGATGCATTTATCGTTTCCTCTACTGACATAAGTAGTAGCTGGGTAACGGTTTATTGCGATACACTGTGAAACAGAATCGTCTGACCTACTCTCTCGGTTCTTTTCGTCGTCGGTCTTACAACGTGAAACATAAAAAGAACTAATATCAAAGAATTAAACCACCTTTTGAATATTATTTAAGTTTGTTTAAAAACTATACTTTGTTTGTGAACACCACAAGATGAGCTATATGGACAACAGAATTCGTATTAAATGTAGAAAAGTAGAAATAAATTTGAAATAAAACAATATTCCTAGGAAACAATTTATAGTCATGCTTTAGTTGTTTAATGCATTATGTACAAATTAACTTAATATTTGAAGAACTTTTTTTCGGTTTCGAATTTGTAATGGTATTACGCGTTTTGGATTGAAGTACCATAACTAACGTACGTAACTCTACCAGATATATTTTCTGTTACGATTAAAGTTATGGAATTCATTGCCCAGTCATGTTTTGCCTTTTCTCGCTAGGGTTAATAGATACCTCGATATTCATTAAGACAAAAAACAAGAATAAACTACTTAGTAGGTGTTGCTTTTGATTACTTTCGAAAAATATACATGTTTTGCAACTTTTTTCTCATCAAAAATAGAAATATTTAAGCTGAAAATTATTTTTTTGTGGAGGTGAGCCTTTTCAGTAAAAATAAATGTGATCTGTCTGTTCTCCATAATAGCAAGCGAATTCTCTTCATTCTACAAATTATAATTATATAATATATAATTATAATTCATAATAGCATCGCTTGAAAATCTAGGTTCATCGGTAAACAGTATACAGATAAAATCGTGAAGGGACGAACACGACGCAATTTACTTTTGACTATTAGCAGTGGATAGTTGCGAATCTGTGTGCACGGTTTAGCACAACTGTGATACTGCAGTCTAGATGACTTTGCATGTTATTGTAGCCAAGTTTCTCGGTAATTCTCCTCTCAATATTCGACGGATAAAACTAAATTGCGCATACTAATGTCCGTGTTCGCATCTTCGTGGTTTTATCTGTATTAGCCTAAAATTCCCCGTTTCTTGCTACTTCTTGTAATAACCACTTAGATGATTCTAAACGCTGAGGAAAGTCATATGGCAATAAAACTAGCCAAAATTAAAGAAAATTGTCCTGAAGTCTGTTCTACATAATGGATGCAGATTCTCTTCATCCAACAAATGGTTATTATGAAAATTCATAATAGCATTTCTTGAAAGCTTCTTCGGTGAACGGTACATTAGCCAAAAATTTCCCGTTTCGTACTACTTTTTGTAATATCCACTGGGAAAATTGTACACTAAGGAAAATCATCTAACAATAAAGCTTGTATCCAGTGAATATGATACGAGTAGAGCTGGTAGTATTTCAAAACTTTCCACACAGTATGTAGTATTTCTTCTTCCAGCTTTGATATTATTACTGTGAGGGGCCTACCGGGAATATCCACATTTTGCTTGAATGAACTCGATTGCCTGAGATGATTGTGCATTCGTGTAAATAAATGTTTCATAATATGATAATCTTCTAGTTGGGAACCTCTTCTGACAGATTCGTCTTGCCTCCAACGCATTAATGTTTTTTGGTCGGAAGCGATAATTTTTTTATTGGAATTCTATTTTTTGTAATAGCAAAAAATTTATGTACGTCAAGTTCGCACTTCATTTCAAATAACATTCAAAATAAAATTTTATAGTTTTATTATTATACTTTGGTTTTTATAGTTTTTTATGAAAACTATACTTCTGCGAAGAAAAGGCAAGAGACTAAAAAATTTTCTTTTGAAATTTCCATGACTGCGATATTTTTTTAATTTAAACGCATCCAATGAATCACCTCCTTTCCCCGATCGGCTTCTCAACTGGCCTGGCTAAGGAAAGGACAGTGCGTGCGCAGCAAGATCACGACCATGCTTATTCACTATGTTGCCCTCAAAAGTCAGAGTGTGTAGTAGGCGCGAGGATAAAAATAAATACTAACTATGTCGATGATATCACGAAGGACACAAATAATCAGTACGAATAAATTTGCGCTGAGTTGTGGCTTTTAAGAGACATAGAATCGTTAATTTATTATGCGTATTTTAAGTGCTATTTAGAGTACACCTCTATACTGTTAATATGTAGTAAACAGGTGTTGCAAAACTATGCGCGAACAGTTGAGGAAATAGTGGTAAATGGATAGATGTAACATTGTCCGGTGTCTAGTCATTATTAATATATACACATACCCTGTATTACAAGTTATAACTTAATTATAACTACTGATACCGGCAGTAGTAGCTTTTACCTTGAAATAATTCCAAGCTATGGGCGGCGTCTAATCGCGTATATTATAGGTATTCGAAAATAATTAATTACATTTAAAAAAATCATTAGTAAGTCTAGTGATGTGAGCTTGGATATACGACACGGTCATAATGAAAATGACCATCATGTCATTTTGCATTGTGACAACAGAATGCCAAAATTGTAACTTGCGTCAAATATTAATATAACGACGTCATTTTCATTATAACAGTCAAAACAAGCCGATTCCTGGTCTAGTATGTGACTGGAAGAAGTAGATTAATTACTGAATTAAAATGGTTACGTTTTCCGAATTGTTGATTTTTTAATTGAAACTTTAGAATGTTTTGTTTATTATTTATTAAGAGCAGTGCCATATACAAACGTCAGCTCAGTTGTATTTTAAAGCTGTGTTTTCACCAGATATCCAATTTAAATCTATAAATCACTGTTAAAATTTTTCTGTATTACTAATATCGAACATATTTAAACATATAGGCAATTAATACTGATGTTATTTTTTCATTAATAGGAAATACGATTATTTAGTTTCATAAAAATAAATGACACCAAATACAATGTTCGTATTTCTTATTAATAAAGAAAATAGGCATCAGTATTGCCTGTAACTTTATATATTAAATCCATATGGTATTTAAGATGAATCGTGTTGTGTTCTCATTTTTTCGTTCTCATCAATAGAAAAATTTTAATAGTGATTTAAAGTTTTCTGTTGGCTATCCTGGCGGCGAGGGCATGCTAACACACCGCCTTAAGGACTAATAACTCCTTAAAATTTATGCTTCAAAAATTGCTTATTTTAATTTCATTTTCAAAGAGTTCAAGACATTGATATTATTCTATTATTAATAATAGTTTTTGCACAATTTGGAGTTAGTGGTAATTAAGGTTGGCCGAAATGTGCGGCAGGACATAGGCGTACGCATCATAGTAAGTGTAATAAAAAAAATTAACAATCAAACACACCACGACACATAACAAGTGACTAAAATAGAGTCTCACGGCTCGCTTCACTGAACCGTTGCACGAATTGCCAGCTTTAGTAACAATATTTTGTTATATTTTATTGCTGTATTATAACCGTCATTTTACATCACTAACTTTCGAAAAAAAAAACATGTTTAGTTATTTAAGTAAATTATTTTAACGTAAGATGGAGATATAATAGAAAAAGGTCAAAATCATCAAAGAAGGCGGATCTTCTTAAAATGTTGCAAATGAGAATAACTTATTAATCTGAATATTTTTCCATACTGACATTTTGTTGTCTTTTACAGAAAATGTACTTTAACAAGAATGTGGTTTTTGCTTAACTACCATGGCCTACGTGGTTAAAAATAAAACAAAAGTACAACACAAATTTCTTTTCAGATAACCAGGGATGAACCCTCAAATTGCAAAAAAAATCTAAAACTTGTGGTCCATTTCACCTATTGCGAACTAAATCGGGGACACACTGTATATGTATATTTTTTTGTTTTGATATTATATTTTTTAACGAGCTTCACTATTTACTTTTGTTTTGTGTTTTCAATATTTTTTGTGATATAGGATTTTTTTAATATTCAATTATTGTTCTATTTTGTGTAGTAATTATTGTTATAGTCTTAACTGTGTTAAAAGAGAACAGTGTTTTTGTTGCGTTTTATTTACTTTAATCTTTTTTTTCAATTTATGGCAATTTTTAGTTATATTATATATTTTCATGAGGTGATAATTACTTTAATCAATGCTTACTTTAATATGATACATACATATATTTATATTGTGCCCTTCTTTTATTTATTCACCTGCTTCCTATATGCGACGCCTCTGGCAGAACAAGTTAGATCGCGGTAGTTTGTCAGTTCTATTTACGACCTGTCTGCCAATCAGAACTAGCGAATGACCGCCGTTTAATACCCTACCAAAATTTTATGATATTGGGAATGCGGCTCACTCGTAAACAGTGAAGTGAACACTGATTTTACAATACAAAATGACTGCGGCTACACTGAATAGTGTACGGATATGTGCATTCATAAATACATTTCTCAAGGCAAAAGCTACTACTGCCGTTAACTTTAATTATAACATCCTTCGGGATTTAGTAATTTCAGCTAATCCAAAAGATCCGACCTTTCAGCTTCGTTAACAGAGGTATAACTAAGGTAGAATTGGTATATGTCTCACGCTAATTCAGTTTTATCTTACAGGTAGTAACATTGGGGCAAATGGTAGATTTCTAGATTAACTATGGACTTAAAGTTGACAAATGATTAGAGGGTAACATCCGAGGTATTTCGGCAATAATTAAGAATTCTCTAATCTGAAAATTATGGAACTTTTTTTTATTTATAATGTATATAAAATCTTACTAGGTAATTCTAATTTCCCCAAACAACATAGGTTGTTGATTGATTGAAGAAAAATGTGTTGTGAGTTTTTAAAATTTTATCGAATATTTTCCAGGATATTTCCCCCGAAACTTTCAAAATTGTTATTTAATGACAAATATTATTTATATTACTAACAATTAGCATTGCATACGAACATTTTTGAAATATGCATATTTTCGGGTTTTGAAAATATTACTACTTGCCCGTCCACATCCATATAGGTATAATTAGGTCTAAATGGATTAAATAAAATATATTGATTTCAGTTAAACTGAAAGAGATGATGTTGAGTTGTATGACTATCAAATTTTATTAGTAAAGCTGGCCGAGGTGGCTGGAGTACAGCCACGGTCTTGCGCTGGCGTCACACGTGCCGATTTAGAAGTGATTTACGTTGCAGTCTTATTTGAAAGGTTAAGGCGTGAGGTTGTACCTATAAATTATATACAGTATGTCTGCGGATGGGGTTTACAATAGGTGTAATGGCTAAAATTTTTAACTTTTCGAGAAAATGTTATTCTTTATAAAAGTTTTTGCTTGCCTAAAAAATAGTAGTGACGTTGACAAAAATTATATTTTTTATACGGGGTGATCAGAAATTACAAAAACTTAAAATTCCGTAAGAGTAAACTGGTTCTATTTTTTATTTTGGAACAAAATGTGAAATAAAAAAAGTTGTTTCTAATTATATGGTCTGTCCAAATCCAAAATTTCATTTGAATATTGCAATGTTTCCGAAATTAGTGAATTTTTAGTAAAATACTAGTCGGTTTTTGTCAAATTTTTATTTAGCTAATTGCATTCGAACAAGGAGAATAAATACCTGATAAACAAGTTTGATTTTATAAAAGTGCATACATATTTGAAGTTTCTGACTTTATTAAACATCACAATTCAAAAATTCCTCCACCAAATTGAACGCATGTTTTCATTCGTTTTAGAATGTTGTGAAAACTACTTCTAACTTCATCAATGGAAATTGATTGCACAACTGTCGAAATAAAGATAAATATATCCGCAATTGTCAAATCTGGACTTCTTGGGGGCCACAAAACTGGACCGCCTCGTCCAATCCACCTTTGCCCAAATTTGTTATTAAGCCAATTACGTACGACGCAGGCATGATGTGCTGGACATCCATCCTGCTGAAAATACATTCTATTACGATATTCCAACGGCAAGGCTTCTAATTGATCAAAAAAGAATGTATTAAGCATATGTAAATAAGAGTTACTATTGCACGTATTTTCAAAAAAGTATGGCCCTATTATGCCATGATACGAAATAGCGCACCAGACATTTACTTTTTTTTAAATATTGCCTTCCGGTAGAAATTCTAAATTCGGGGTTGGTCTCACTCCAATACCTTACATGTTGTGAAGCTACAGTCCCATTTGTTGAAAAAGTCGACTCGTCGGAGAACATAATAAATTTATAAAAATTCGTGTTGCTACTTAAAATTTCATTTCCTACCCATAAACAGAAATCTAGTCGTCTTGCTTCATCTCCTTCTTCTAAGGTATGGTTAAAATGTGGTTTGTATGGAAATATTTTATTTTCTTTCAAAATTTTTTGGATGCAACTTTTTTTAACCACCTCCAAATGCCGGGCTCGATTTCTCAACGAAATTTTGGGATTTCCAGCAACAGATGCCAACAGTAATAATGTGGCAGCGTCATTTTGATCATATTTTCTCTTCTCTTTCTTTACGTCAAGCACTGAACCAGTTTTTTTAAATTTTTTGACCAATTTATGAACTGCCATTCTCGAAACACACATTGGAAAATCTCTGACTAAATTTTTGAATAACATAACGGTATGAACTTTTACCGTCTCCATAACACTGTATTAAAAAAATTCTTTGCTCCACAGTTAACATAAAAATTATTTTTTAATGCAGATATGTTATGATATGTAGACGTACCTAGGTAACAACGCACCTAACAATCAAAAAGAACATTACAGGAATTATACAGGATGTTCCTGAAATAAAATTTTATTAAAAATTCACTAATTTCGGAAACATTGCAATATTCAAATGAAATTTTGGATTTGGACAGACCATATAATTAGAAACAACTTTTTTTATTTCACATTTTGTTCCAAAATAAAAAATAGAACCAGTTTACTCTTACGGAATTTTAAGTTTTTGTAATTATTGATCACCCCGTATAAAAAATATAATTTTTGTCAACGTCACTACTATTTTTTAGGCAAGCAAAAACTTTTATAAAGAATAACATTTTCTCGAAAAGTTAAAAATTTCAGTCATTACACCTATTGTAAACCCCATCCGCGGACATACTGTATAATGTCAAACGCGCCAAAGGGTAAAAAACGACCGTACGCGCACACAGTGAATAAATTTATCGGTGAATTTCCTGATTTATTCTGTGACGGATGCAAAATAATTTGTAAAGTTTGCAATCAAGACTTAATGTGCTGGCACAAATAGTCTGTAATATTCCGCTGCACATACTGGATAAACAACCATTTCGGGAGTTTTGGAATAAATACAATCCCCAGGTGAACTTACCAAGTCGTACATCGTTACGTAGATATATTCCAGCTGTTCGTGAAGACATTGTAAATAGGATTAAATGTGGATTAAAAAATACACGGCTCTGGTTATGTATTGATGAGACGACAGATTGTAAAAAAAATTCTATTTTAAATATTATAGTACGTGTTCTGAACCCTCTTAAACCAACATTGCCACTTTTACTAGCTAGTAAAAGACTAACTGCTTGTACTGGCGAAATAATTACGCGTGTGGTGTTGGAGACATTTGAAAAATTTGAACTTTCAACAAGTCAAGTATTGATGTTTGTGACTGATGGTGCCGCGACAATGCGCGTGGTAGGCCGTTATCTTCAAAGAGACAATTGTAGGTTTTTACATGTTACGTGTAAAGTGCATGCGTTACATCTTGTGGCAGAAACGATTCGAAAATGTTTTCCAGAGGTAGATGCATTAAAAGCAAATACAAAAAAAGTATTTCTCAAATATCCTAAACGGCTTCGAGAATTTCACAGACAGTGTCCTGGTATCCCTGAACCACCAGAGCCAATTCTTACACGTTGTGGAACGTGGTTGAAAGCGGCTTTTTATTATGCTGAATATTTTCAACAAATAAAAGCTGTGATACTACAGTTCAACCCTAACGAGGCTGCAGCTATTAGGGAAAGCCAGACAAGCTTTCAAGACGTTTCCCTTGAAACAGATTTAAAAACTATTAATAACAATTATAGAGGACTACACGACGCAATAGAAAAATTGCAAAATAGTTCGTTGTCGTTAGTGGAATCACTGCAAATAGTGGACGACGTAAATACACAGCTACAGGCTATAAATGACGCAAAAAATAATCGCGTTAGTGAAAAATTCGAGAGTGTATGACAGAAAGATCCTGATTTTAGCAAATTAAGACAAATTTGTGATGGTGCATCTACAACTTCGTTAAGTGAGTTGACAGATTGTTTTACTTATGCCTGTATTACATCCGTAGATGTCGAACGGTCATTTTCAAAATACAAACATATTTTTTCACTAAAGCGAAAATCGCTGACGGAGACAGCTGTAGAAACATACCTGATGCTATTATACTATAGATCTTCCCCACTTTGTGATAACGACAACCAAACTATTTCATAAATATGCTTAAAAGGGTGAGTTTTATATAAATTTTTAAAAAATGTAACATTATTGTTAAAATTTATTTCCATTTACGGTACTTATTTAAGTATTATGATATGATGTAAACATATTAGTCATATGACGGCTCTGTCGGTCAGGTGACCTCGGCCAGCTTTATTTATTAGTAACTTGTAGTTTTAAACAATCAGTTTTTCAGGAACATCCAACACTATCAAATAAAACAATAAAATTATTCTAGATAAAGATGAAAAATAATAATTGAATAAATCTGGTGTGTTATTGCCTTATTATAAACATAAATATACCTAAATGCGTCTTTGTTTTCTTTAGAGATAAACAAAATATTCGAGTATCCTTACCATGCAATCCTATGAAAGTATCTTTCACAATAAATCTTTATTTTTCATAGAAATACTTGTTGCATAGTCGCACACCTTATAATATGCACATGTATGGTTATTAACCGATTGCAATACAAATATGCAGAAAGGCTTATAGAGACAGCACTAAGGAAGACTAATGTTGATTGTAATTACATTGAAACACAATTATTACGTGTTAGGTGAAACAAGATTAAATGCCAACCTACATACATTTAATATATTATACGCTAAAGGTACTGGATACTGATCTTTTTCGTTCATCTATAACATATAAAGCAAAATGTTAATTAAAGTGCGTATGTGTCAAGAAATATAGCTCATCATCAGGTCCCGCCTCTTCTTATGTCGAAAAGAAAACTAGAGCGTTTACTGAAAATGTTTTTCAAGGATATTTCGTGAACTTACTAATACAAAACAGTCATCCACGCTTTAGTCAATTTGTTCAATATTTTCAAGGTTGAAAAGTACTCTTACTGTCAATGATAATGTAGATAAAGGCAAGTACAACGGGTTAATTTCGTTTTTAAAGAGGACATCAGTAGGACACGGGCCAAAAAAACAAAGGTCCTAATCCTTTCTGAAGCACTTGATGATAAATATGTACCCAACGATAAAGGTGGGACAGTAAATTTATTTGTTCCATTATTTCTTTAGGTTACTCTTATTATTGGTATTGCTGGAGGTTGTCGTAGGGGCGAATTAACAAAAATGACTGTTGATGATCTGGACGACAAAGAATCGCTTTTAATAATAAATATACCCAATTCAAAGACTGTAGTGTCAAGACTATTACCGTAACAAATGATGCAGATGAAAAATTGCTATCATTTTATAGAAATTATTCAAGTCTTCGTCCTAAAAATGCCTATTTATAAGGTACGAAAATGGCAAATGTTCTATTCAAAATTTAGGAATAAATACTGTTTCGTGTTTAATTAATTAACAAGAATAGATTAATTACTGTCTTAACTATAATCACACTTGAGCACTTATAAGTCTCTCTCTTATTTCTTCGTTCACGTTCAACTTAAGACTGAGTCTCGGCCCACCGTGCGTCTTATTTATACATCCATTCACACGGTCTAGAGCATTCCAGAATATTCCCGGCCGTTCGCGTACAATTCCAGTCTCATCTAACCAGTCTACACAGTCCAGTGGCGTAACAATACAGTTGTAAATATTCTAAAATTAATTACAAAGTTTTTTAAATTTACAAGATGCAAACTTGTACGGGGTATTGTTTCCGTAGCTCATCGGCTACATTACTGGCCGAAGCTGGAGGTGATATAGTAGATTTAACACTCCGTGGGGGATGCAAATCGTCCTTCGTCACTGAAGGATATATAGAGGAATCTATAAAAAAATAAAGTGGCAACGTCAAAAATAATTTTGTTGAAAGAGATACACACCATGTGTATTAAAGTATTTGATATAGTACATTGAAAGAAGACTAAAATTTGACATCGTATCGCACGCAGTTTTTACTGTTGACCGCACGACAGCTAGATGAAAATGAATTTGCTGACCAGCAACGGGTTATCTAATTCTGGTTTACATTGTGACGTTGCCAATTAAAAGACCCAAGTCTAATAATTCAATTCACATAATGCAGAGATAAAACAATTTACTAGTACGAATCAGCAAAATACAAACTAGGTGAGCATGGTCTTGTTTGCGAGAATTTTGGAATGAGCCTAGGAGTTAAGGTTATTGATTGTCAAAACTGCACAATTATTAATTTCAATATTGTTAACAAGTAATTTTTTTCACTTTCTCGTTAAAATGTTAAACATACGACTTTTTTTTCATTTTTTTACATTTTTTACATTTCTCCCAATATTTGTTCTTCGTTAAGTGAGTGGGAATTATTTTTTCTGCTCGTTGCCAATAGTAATGAGCGGAAAAGAATCATTTCTGCTTACTTATCAGAAATTGTCAACTTTTTGTCATCTGATCACTTAGGAAACACCCTGTATATCGCAAAATGATTAGATCGGGTTTAACAAAGTCTCGTCTCAATTTAATTTTTGTTATTATGTATTTTCGATGAAGGATTTAGAATAACAAATAATTTCTCATATAAGTGATTTAATAAAATTATGCAAATTAGAAATTTGCTAATGAACACATTCATAATTTTCCAATTTTAAGAACGAGGCTTCTAACAAAACAGTGAACTGTTTTTACTATTCCCAATTGAACATCTAATAAACATAATTATCTATTCAAACAAGATTTAATTTGCGTAAAACACAACACTTAATATGTAGTTGTGAAATGATGTTTACATAAAATTTAGTTCACAGTGAGGTGTACTACTAACCGTTATTAGAGGAATCTTACTATCTACAACATGTATTGCATACTAAAATGTATGGCTAAAATATGAAAAATAAATATTTATATAAGGTTTATAGTTTATTTTGAGCATACAACTAATGTGGGTCATGCGCCTATTACTAGAATCCATTTACTGGAAACTGTACCAGGCGAAATAATTAAAGTAGTAATTATGACTTTAAGTATGGGCTTTCATAATTGACAGTTCTGGAGAAGTTAAAACAAAGCGTTAATTTTTTTGATTTGCATCATATATTCGTACTTATTTCCATACCACTCTACTGGTGTGCTTTTTAACGTGGTGTCCACAGTAGATCTGATACACAAAATATTGCATAGCTCAACCCAGAAATAGTCTTTTCACTGCTCTATTAGCTGTTGGTTCATCCATAGATTCAGAAAACAGTTCTTTCCTACACCCTATCCTTTATACAAAATATCCCAGTCATCATTAATGTCAGTGTCTGTATCATATCTGGGTTTGTATCTCTATCATTGTGTACCTTCATCGGTATATTCTCAGTATCTTCGTATGTATCTTCCTCATCTTCTGTTAAGGTAAGATCGGAATTGTCGCGTGAAACTTCAGTACAATTTGGACAATTATTTGTGCACCTCAATCAAGTTTTTCAGCACCCATGAGCCTGGCCACATCCTTTGATATAGTTTCAAAAATATACTGTAAAATGTTATGAGGATCAGGCGGTTTTTTTAAGGAATGGGCGATTTTATATTTAGTTTGCTAGCCTCAAATTTCAGGAGCTATTTTATTGCTACAACACAATAGAATTTGGTGGAAAATGTACGCAAAAAATATCCTGTGGGAAGTAATAATGAAGGGCCCCTTTTCCCTCAGCAACCTTTTTTAAAACAACAGAAACTAGAATTGTTCAGAAATGTTCTAATTTTTTTGACACCATATGAAGAAAAATAAATTTTTTTATACATATCAGCAATAGCATCTGGAGAGATTCCTCGGTGGTTCACTATGAGTGTATTTCTCACGTTAATAATGTTATCAAGTTCTTGACATAAAAGGGTTTCCCCAATGACGATAATAACTGTTGTAGGAAATACTATAACTTCGTTAGGATGTATTTTTCAAGTAGATCGAATTGTTCGTGAGAAATTAACAAATTTTCCTTTTCTTTTTCTTGAGGTTTACTACCATATAAATAAATCTTGGTTATCTAAATAATACGGTTAGTTAGTCATTTTTCCATTATAATACCGGGTAATCAACTGTATTTTTCAGATAACCAAGAATTATTTATGTAGTAGTAAGCCACAAGAAGGAAAAGGAAAAAATAGAGAATGCCACAAATAACATTCAGACAATATATTCGTAAAAAAATATAATAATAAAATAATATACGTCTTTATTAATGAAACAGTAGATTTATACTTTTTCGAAAATTTACATAAACTCATCATAATTCAATGAAACTTAGTAACATGTCCGAACTGTTTCGACAAAATGGGCCAGGTTACAAAACTGTGTGGTTAGGAATATAGGAATACAATATTGTCTTCGAAAAGTTTGATTGTATATCAAACTTTTATAAAAATGTGGTACTTTTATTACATAACTTTAACAAAAACATTAATTAAAGAAATCGCGTACAACCTCAAATTACCAGTAAGTTTGGCTGTTAAAATGGGTTTATAATGAAATATTCTATAGGCATTTTTGGTTAAAATTTATGTAGATTCCCTAATCGTAATTAAGTTGTTTATTTTAAAATTTACCAAAACGGTAAAAAAATTTATATCAAATATACAAAAATTTCAATACTGAGAGTAACAATTGTCCTTAACGAAAGTGGGAATTTAATTTAAAATAATTTTAAAATTGAAAGCAACTTTTTAATTTTGCAGAAAAATCTGTGAGTGTTCAGGACGACAAAAATGAGGACCTGTATAATAAATTGCAGCCATTTTTTATGGCCTATAAACTTTATATCACGTCTTTAAATCCATTTTGTATTCTAACAAATCCTCCTCGCTGTTATACAAGTTAAGATAAATGCTTGAAAGCGTTAGAAAGTGCCTTGTATTATTTAATCTTGTTTATTTTCAATTAAGAATAATGAATGCAACGTTAACTCTTTAACATTTAAAGCAAGAAACACGGAAGAACATCATAAATGTGCAATGCCCTGCCTCCCATCGTATATAATAATGTATCATCTTTGAATGTGATGCACATTAAAACTGTGCGGGCGTAGTACTTTTATTTAATTATAATTAATAATTATATAATGTTTACTCATCTTATGTAATATTTCGCCTTAAATCTAATAGGACTTTTCCTGGTTCTTTTTTGTAAATACTGTCAATGGATGCCTTTTATAGTCTAAACAGAAATAAATTATTCGCATTTATGAAATGTCATTTTGAATTAAGACACCAAAAAATCAGTTTAAGTTTGGACTGCCATATCTTTGTTAATTCATAGCAGATTTATAACTTCTTTGCATCGATATTTTTCTAAATCTTTTAGGTTTAAAATGCTATGTAGGTGTATCCAAATTACGTATCTATGAATTTTATACAGGGCCAATATATTAAAGTATGATCAGGGACGTTTTTCATTCAATTGTATTTTGTGAAACATACTGTATAATTATATTATGTCATTATTCATAGCTACATGTACAAGCTACACAATAGTTTTTGAATTCCAGTTCTAGCTTTTGCAGTTTTCAAAATATACATGTTTTTATAGCTATATTTGTGGCTAGCAGATATCAAAGAAGATTTCACACAATTCTGACATTTCTAATAAATATCAGTAACTGAAAAAGATAATTATTAAAAATGATTAGATCAGAAAGTGCTCTACTGGAAAGGTATTGGTATGACTGTAGATGATATGCGAGGCGATTGAATGTGTCCAGAAATGTTCAGTAAATCATGCTTGGAGTAGTATATTGAATATATACGTAGTGGTTGTCGAAATCGCGCTAAAACTTGAGAAATGTATAGATACTTCAAGGCAGGATCTTGAATGCGACACAAGTGAAGGAAGTCCTATGGGAAGCAGCAGGAGTAAAAGTTGCTCGTGAGCATGAAAATTGGAACGACATTGATTGGCTGAACTGTTTTATTTACATATCAGTCCGGATTTTGTTTATCCACCTAGATAGTAGACGTAGTTAAAGGACGAAATAGGAGCGCTATAATAAGAATTGTATGGTGGAAATTGGTCTATCTGATGGACAATTGGTTGCTGTTCGAGAGACTCCATAGAGCTACAATTGTTAACAGTTTTTTTGAACAATATGGTATTTAGCGGATGATGTGACGCCCCTCCGATTTGAATCTCATCGAGCATGTTTGGGATGCTCTTTAGAGACGAGTCTCAAGTAAATCGCAAACAATATAAAAAACATCAATATAGAAAAAAATCGTTATTTTTCTCGGTAGTAATACAATACTTGTACTTAATAATAACGAAAAATTAAAAACACGAATTCTGCATTTTGTTACTTTTATTTGATGTATTTGTAATAGATATATGACGACTCGACGGATTGACTTATTTACCTTTGTTAAATATCTCATGCAAAATTACAATTGTTTATGTTTCCATATTTCCTGCCCCAGGAAATTAAAAGTATGTCCCTTCGCTAAAACACCATGTATATACAGTTGTCACATGTAGTGCTTTATTTCCTAATGAAAAATTGGCAAGTGCTAAATAATTAGTCTTAAGTATATGAAGGTTGTTGTATATCAAAAACATTCTAAGTTTTCTTGTTATAACTTGGTGTTGAGAGGCGTAGAATTCGTGGCGTCTCTAATTTAATATAATAAGGTGAAAACGTTGTGAAAAAGTTTCTAATTAAATTTGATGGACGTTTATATAGTACAAAAATAGCGGTAATGTTCGAGGGTGTAGTCTGATATAATCTATAAAATAAAGGAATAACTTTTTTAGTTTAACGACTCAGATATATCAATTTTTGGATCTTGATAAGTTTACTGTAATTAGATAGTTTTGCTAAAATTATGGAATTACTGACGACTCCTTAATATTTAAATAATTTTTTTAATTAATTCGTTTCTTGATGACATAAACTTGTATAGATTTGTGCATATATGATTTATTTTGTTAATCATTATGATAAATTTAATGATTGTTCTCTAAATTTTCAATAATGTTAATCCCCTTGAGCAAATAGTTTGTTTCTCATTAACATTTATAATTAATTGTCAAAATTTCAGGACAGTGTTTTTAATTTATTTATCCATTATCTGGCTGTCAACGGTCTATTTATATTATTTAAAAAGCAGCAGCAGTTAATTTGAATAATTTTTGCTGACCTTAAACAACAAAATTATTTTTGACATATCTTTTTTGACTTTGGTCTTTTGACTGAAACCATTTAAATCAATAAAACTGCTTTAAATCATTTCACAATCTTTGAAAAAGATTTAAATAATTGTAAAACAGACATAAACCTTAAGTCACTTATATTACAAAGTAAAGATTGACATAAAATCATTTTGACTTCAGAAATGATTTATGACTTCTGACTTAAGTCTAAATTATGTGTTACAGATCTGCAAGAAATACATAAATAGTATTAGTACCAGAAATACTAAATAGTACTGATAAACTAGTTGAAATAGATCAAAAAAGTAAAAAGCAAAGAAAGTTTCCCTGGAATAGTTTTTCTACGTAGGTAGGTGTCATTTTATGTTAAATTCAGTGTCAAAACATCCCGAGAAAATGCTCCCTCCCCCTATCACCCTTTTTAGCAGTAGAAAGTGAAATTTTCTAAAAAAAAACATTAATAACTCATTGTCTATCACTTTTATGCAAAAATATCAAGAATGACTCTTTCTTCTAAATTGAATTTTCTATCGAAGACCTGTTAAATTTTAAAACTATTTTTAGTTGATTTGAAAATAATAAATTATTTGTATTGGTATGTTTGTTTTTCATTATTTTGAAAATTTAAAAAATTTTACCTAGCTATTTTTCCTGCCACAAAAGGAAGTGCAAGTTTCCACTTAAAATATGTTTGTCACCAAGTTCAAAGCTGACATAACAGAACTTTGCATCTTGAAGATTGGGCTGGGATTGGATAAACAATGGTTTAATCACCACACTCTTGGAAGTATCAGGATCAGACGATGTTGTAAAAATTATTGCTTGCAGGTGCTGAGAAGATTGTGACAAAGCTGTGGTTCCACAAAGACCACACTGTGATGCTCCATAATGTGCGGAATATTTACTGACAAAAATTGTGAAAATAATGTCACCCTTAATGAACCTGATGATGCACAAGATTTAATCGATGATTTAAAAAGTAATATTGATAATTTTGTTGAAGATGAATCGCAAGTTGCCGAAGATGATAATAAAAGTTCTGAAGATGATAATGGAAATTTCGAAGATAAATATGAAAGTTCACTGAAAATTATTCTGTCCAAACAATTCGGATCAAAAA
Organism: Rhamnusium bicolor; assembly: GCA_029963845.1. NCBI lineage: Eukaryota > Metazoa > Arthropoda > Insecta > Coleoptera > Cerambycidae > Rhamnusium > Rhamnusium bicolor. Next base: position 1,664,520 of record JANEYF010001760.1, read on the forward strand.
TTAATTAATTTAACAAATAAAAATATAAATGTTTTCTGTGGTAAATTGTTGCGGTGTGGTCAATTAAAGAAGAAAACCAGTATCAAAAATATGTCGACGTTTCGTCTTTATTTAAAGACAACTTCAGGACTCTGCAGATAAAATACAGTATAGGTAGTTCTATATTGGTAAACAACACATAATTATGTATATATATTCGAATGCAATTCTTTAATTGACCACACTCCAACAATTTACCACACAAAACATTTAAAATAAGGGTCATTAAATAATTTAAAAGAATACAAATATTTTTTAAAAAAAATTGGATTTACTTGACTCTCGTCCATGCATTAACTTTCAGAAAAGTACAAAAATGTATAAATAATAAAAATTGCAATTTTTTAAAAAGTATGCGTTTTTATTTATAAATTTGTAAATTAACTAAAAAATATTTTTAAAACCTAAATTCGAAAATTCGTGGTTTTTTCATAAATGTGTTTTTTAAGAAAATTTCAATTTTGAACCCTGAAAAAAAGGATGGGACCTTTTGCTGGGGATGTTTTTGAATACTTAACTTGACATAAAATATCACGTACCTACTTAGAGAGAACTATTCTGGATAAACTTACTTTGCTTGTTTCTATTTCTACTAATCTTTGAGGATATCTTAAAGACAGTGTTGAATTTTTAAAATTTGATTCGTGATATTTTAACAAATTTTAATAGTTTTACACCCTAGAACATTCCAATTTCTTTAGCAAACGTTAGTTTGTTACTCATACGTCTAAATATATACAGGGTGTCCCAACCAAAAGTAGGCACCCTGAATAACTTTGGAGATAAAAATTTTTTGAAAAATTGGTGAAACACATCGACCTTGTTTCCAAGGGGGACATATTTTTATGTAATACTTGTATACCTATCATCATCCCTCTACCCTACGCGGCCACCCCCTCAAAAAAATTCAAATGGCGAAGGGGGTCGAGTGATACATCTTTTGAAAGGTCTTTCAAATCTTTACATAACTGTGTATTTTTTTTAACATTTATCGATTGGTGCCTGAAAAATAATTGTTTCATTATTTTATGTTCGGGAAATAAAAAAGAAAAGAAGCAGTTTAAATTATTGTATGTATTGTTCAAAATGACCCCCACCGACTTCCATACAGTAGTATAATCTGTCTTGAAATTCTGTACGAACATTTCTGAACACATCTGGAGTAAATAAACGGCTTATCGAACAATTCTTTCACGTAACTCTTCCAGAGATGCGGGTTTTGTTGCAAATACCTTCGATTTCAAATGTCCCCAGAGAAAGAAATCCAAGAGAGTTAAATCAGGTGACCTAGTGGGCCACTCCACAGGACCTTTTCTCCCAATCCATCTCTCAGGAAACTGATTATCCAAAAATTGACGGACTGCTATAGCAAAATGTGGGAGTGCCCCATCCTGTTGAAAAAACAGTTCGCCCTCTAAAAGATTATCGTCTTCTTCGAGGATTTGGGTAATCATTGGGTCGATGTTATTTTCTAACAGCCATTTAAATTGTCAGGAATAAAAAACGGGCCAACAATGTGATCTCCTAAGATGCCAGCCCAAACATTTAACTTCTGAGGCCTTTGGGTATGAGTTTCCACGAACAAATGTGGATTGGTTTCACTCCAATACTTACAATTGTACCTGTTTACCTCCCCATTTAACTGAAATGTCGATTCATCAGAAAATACGTATTATACAGTAGATTGGCATTACCGTTTAATTATTCACTAAAAATCTCACAGAATTCAAGCCGACGATTGGGATCATCTTCGTTTAATTCGTGTACCAATTTAAATTTATATGGATGAAATTTGTGGGCCTTTATAATTCGATGAACACTGCTTCGTGATACACCGGAAGCCTCAGCTACTTTCCTGATCGATTGAGTATTATCCACCTGCAAATGACCCAGAACTGCCACCTCGACTGCTTCATTCCTAATCGGTCGCTGAGGTTCATGCTTTTTGTTTCCTACATAACCTATTTCCATAAATTTTGTCAATAATTGTAAATCATACTGAGAACCAACCCCATCTATCTGGGTGATTTCTATTGAATATGCGCTCCGTAGCTCTAGCACAATTATCGTTTTTAAAATAAATGCGGACAATTTCTATTCTCTCCTGAAGGGTATAAACCATTTTGAGAACTCAATCTGGTAAAATGTATCTCGATTTAAAATTGGTTGTGAACAAATTAATGTTCAAGGACTATCAAATACTTATTCTTTTATTATTCTAAAACTAAACGGACAAGGAAAGTGTTTTTTTGCCGAAAAAACTTGTGTTGATTTGAGAGCACTAAAAAATGTAGTTTTTTTTTGTAAATTCCAATACCCAGTGCCGTGTATTTTAAATTTTCTAAACGATTTCGACTGTGTAATCATCAAAACTAAAATTATTTTCCTTAAGAACGAATCGATAAAAGTTTAAAAAAAATACACAGTTATGTAGGGAATTAATTGGACTTTCAAAAGATGTATCACTTAACCCCCCCTTGCCATTTGAATTTTTTGAGGGGGTGGCCGTGTAGGGTAGAGGGATGATGATAGGTATACAAGTATTACATTAAAATGTATTAAATATGATTTGAAGGAAACAACTACTCAGCGGGCAAATACCCCGACCTGCATTGAATTACACCTTCAAATCATGCAAGATGGAAAGCCAATATCATTTGTCAATTCGTAACCAGACATAGATCGATTTCGAACTTATTTGTACTCTTCAGTATGCCATAGGTTATGGAACAGACAAATGATAGTGGCCAACCTGCTAGTTATATACTAACTAAGGTGAAGTGAATAGTGGTGAGAGGTATGAATTCAATGCAGGTCGGGGTATTTGCCCGCTGAGTAGTTGTTTCCTTCAAATCATATTTAATAACATTAGTTTAGTCCACCTGGGCTATGGGTCGCCGCTCTCGGTACTTGCTGTGATGCAAGTCGCTATCCGCCACAGAGACATCTAGGATGTCGGTCGAATAGTAGCATTCAGACCATATAAGAAGTTTCATACCTCTCACCACTATTAAAATATATCCCCCTTGGAAACAAGGTCGACGTGTTTCACCAATTTTTCAAAAAAAATGTATCTCCTAAGTTATTCAGGGTGCCTACTATTGGTTGGGACACCCTGTATATGTTGAGTTGTGAATGTGTTGGTATTTTCATAACAACCAATTAAATCCAACGTGATGCTATGCAATAGCAGAAGTTAAGTAAATAATTCGTCGTGAATGAATAAATGGTTTTATAAATAAGTGTGTGAAAGCACACTTGACTACAGTGCATTTATTTAATTTAAGGGTAAAATTAGTCATGTGATTTGTATTGCGGAATGTTATTCAATATATTATACGATATATGTAGATACTTGCTAACACATCGAAGAAATATAACTCATTGAAGAATAAATAAAAGTGCTAAGTATTGTCCATTTTTCAATTTTATTCACAAGCAAGTACATGCATCCCCAATGATTGAACCACTGCCATAAGGATAGATTTCTTGAAGATTTCTAGCTACCCATGGCCTAGTCCATGCCCCAACTCGGCGATCATCTGAAAATCTACTCACTCTAGTTTCATCGCTGAATAAGACAGAACGCCATTCATCTCGCCAATGTTAATGTTGACTCGCTCATTCCAATCTCTCTCGTTTATAATGTATGGTCGAGCGAACTATTTTCAGATGTTTTCCAGAAACTAAACCTCGATCCCTCACACGTTTCCGAATCGTTTCTATAGACATACGTACTCCATAAACATTGTTCAGTACATCTCTACATGCGCTACCAAGAGGAAGGGGTGGATTACATGGGGTATTATTAAATCCATTAAAGAAAGAGATAAATTAAGCAGATTATGTGCTAAAAACCCTCTGAATTTAGAATTAAAAAATATATATAAAGCGTATAGGAATAACTTGAATAATTTAATTAAACAAGCCAAACAAACTTATTATCAAAATAAAGTTTCTGAAGCTAAGGACTCCCAAAAAAAAAATGTGGTCTATTTTATAAGATTCATCGGGGTTATAAAAAACAACAGATGACGAAATTGTAATTCATAATATGGAAAACTCTACTATTTCTAACAATTTTAATGAGTTTTTTACAAATATACCAGAGGAAATGGCTAACAATTTCAAACAATCTAATTTATATAAAAAGCTTAATACATTATTCCAATAAATAATACTATGTTTTTAACACCAACAAATAAAACTGAAATTATGTCACACATTGAGAAGCTTGAAAATAATAAAGCCCCAGGATCGGATAAACTCATAGTTCATATGGTTAAACACATTAAAGAATTTATTGCAGAAAAGAAACACTTGCCTATATAACTAATTTATGTTTTATGTATGGTATACTTCCTAAAAAATTTAAAGAGGCAGAAGTCAAGTCAGTTCATGAAGGTGGAGACAAAAACTCATACACAAATTACCGACCTATTTCACTAATATCAAATTTCGCTAATAGAGAGTTATCGCAGGTATATACCGTATTTTCTGGTGCGTTATTTTGACATCTAAGCATGCGCATATTTGTTATGGGTTCCGCTAAACGTTATCTAGCTTAACGTACTCCCTTATCTACGAACGAATATCGTAGGGCTTTTACGTCCACGTTAACTCTCGGTTGGCCTCGGGCCTAGCTTCAGGGAAGTTCATTTTCACAAATGACAGTTTGTTTGGTGACAATATTGACGTTTTATTGACTTTTGTATAAAGTATTTTAAATTTGATAAATAGATTTTATAGCACTTATAGGTTAGAAATTACGTTTCATGTTTCGTTCGTATTCTGCGTGCGATAACTCTTGTTTGGCAAAATGATAAATTAGTACGTTATTTAAATAACGTTAACGGATAACGCATACCGTATTCGTTATGGTTAATTTGCGATAACTCTCTAATATATTAGAGTATTGCGTTAAAGATCGCATTTTAAGCTTCCTCAATCAAAACAAAATACTTAATAATAAACAATATGGTTTTCGGGATTTGACAAATCTAGTAAATACTTCTATTAATAAGTCAAAAAAATGTCTTGCAATATTTTTAGATCTAAGAAAAACCTTCGATACTGTGGCGTACGATATTCTCATCGATAAATTACAATTATTAGGTTTTAGAGGTATTCCTTTAATGCTCTTGGAAAGCTATATTAGTCTTCGACAACAGTATGTATCTGTAAATGGTAGTGATTGTAGCAAACTCTATATTAAATTTGGTGCTCCGCAAAGTACCCTACTAGGTCCCATATTGTTTCTCCTCTATATAACCGACTTAATAATATTGCCAATGAAAAATCTAATATTATATCCTACGCTGACGATACTGCTATTATCATTAGTACTGAATCATGGGAAGAGGCAAAAAATACCGTGGAAGAGATTATAATTAAAATATCAAAATGGCTATGTATGAATTTGTTACGACTCAATCTTGATAAAACTAATTTCCTAACATTTGCGTTATACAATGCGAATATCATTGATATAGTTACAATAAAATCTCATTCCGCCAATTGTGTTACATATGATAATGATCCATGTAATTGTCACTAAAAAATTTTAAGAGTAAATCAAGCTGAATATCTAGGTGTTTTCATTGACCATAACCTTAAATGAGATGTTCATTCCAAAGAACTGACCAAAAGAGTAAGAAGACTAATTTATAAGTTCAAACAATTAAAACAAATTTTAGATTTCAGAGCCCTAAAAAACAAATATTTTGCAGTTGTACAATCTCTATTACAATATGGAATTATTGGATGGGGTGGGTTATCTGAAATTCACCTAGAGCCATTGGTTACTATACAAAAACGTATTCTTAAAATAATATTAAACAAAAGTATACTATATCCATCTGAACTAGTTTATAAAGAATCAAATGTTCAACACATTAGTCTCTTATATCTTCAAGCTACTTTAATATCTGCATATAAAATATCATATCTATGCAAAAATGAGCATCAATATAACACTCGAGTTATGATACAACAACCTTATTTAATACAAAAACCTAACAAATCCTCGTACAAAAAATGTTTCCTTTATATTGTTCCTAAAGTACTAAATCGCCTGTTGAATTAAGAAATGCTAATCATATCAACTTCCTTAAGAAGAAGTCAAAAGAATGGATTAATTGCAATTTAGTCCTCGTGAAAAATAATCTTCCTAAGGTAAATTGAATAGTGGTGAGAGGTATGAAACTTCTCGTATGGTCTAAATGCTACTATCCGACCGATATTGGCTATCATGGTTTCAAGGTATAATCCAGTGCAGGTCGGGGTATTTGCCCGCTGAGTAGTTGTTTCCTTCAAATCATATTAAGTAATAATCTTCCCTTTTTATTTCTTAGTTTTCCTTATTAAAGCAAATAAATAAATAAAAAAAATATGAATTAGGTATATTATTATTTTTAGATTATAATATAATATGTATAGACAGGTGCAGTATTCGTGCATATTGTGTGTACAGATATATACATATATATCTATGTTGTTTTTTGTATGTATGTGAATGTAGGAAATTATAAAACTAGGTTACTATAATAATTAACTAACTCAACTAATATAACTCATAAATCATATGTGTAAAAAAAATATTTTCATCAATTTATATCAATGTTATTTGTATAAACTTCATTCAAGGGCACACGCAACCCACTGGGTTATTGTGCATTATTGTCTGAAAACAGTACTTAAACAATTTTAGTAAATAATTTTTGCCTTAATGTAATAATTAACTAGTAATTAACTAACTCAAGTACATATAATTGTAAAAAAATATATTTTCATCCATTTATATCAATGTTATTTTTATTAACAACTCCATTCAAGGGCACACTCAACCCTCTAAGTTATTGTGCATTATTGTCTAAAAATTTTAGTAAATAATTTTTATCTTAATGTAATAGCTAATGTAATAATTAACTAATAATTAACTAACCAAGACATAATTGTAAAAAAATATTTTCACCCATTTATATCAATGTTATTTGCATAAACTTCATTCAGGGGCACACACAACCCTCTGGGTTATTGTACATTGTTTTCTGAAAACAGTACTTAAATAATTTTAGTAAATAATTTTTGTCTTTAATCTTACTCTAGAAATTGTTCATTTTCAATGGTAATTCATTATGTACTGTAAGGTTATTTTTTCTCAATCAATAAACATTATTCTTATTCTTATTCTTATTCTTATCTACAATGTTTCTTCAGGTACAGCACTTCTCTATCGGCAATTATTGATAAATGTAGCAGTCTTGAACTGCACTGGTTTTTCTTTGAAGACCACTTTTCAAACCCTCTCAGATGCTGATCCAGTGTTTTGGTACCGCAGCGATCTCGGCTTGATTTCGACCAGCACGAACAGTTGCAACGGCCATATTTATTTCTTCGAGAGTTAACTTTCTCCCTAGCATATTGTAATTAATAATAAACATTATTTCGAGTTCGCAATCAAAAATATACTAATGGTCTCCTAATGATATCTTGATTAGATTCAAAAAATAACAATAATCATCCAATAATTGAAAAAGGAAAACCTTTTTTTTTTCAAATTATGCAGTGGAGCAAAAAACATTTCGCAGCACTTGTGGCATATGTTAAAATTTCTAATATTAACTTAATTTTCTTGGAGTAGTTCACTTAAAAATCATCAACGTTTTGCACTATGAATAAAAACAATAATTAGAATAGTTAATGCTGCTTTTCTTTATCAGTCATTCGACATCAGCTTATATAGAAAGATACCCAAATCGCTCGTACCTATTGACATAAGATATAGTAACAGTTGTATTGATGTTCTCCATAATTGTTTACTCTCAAGAATTAATTATTTCATCGTTTTCTTACACATGCCTAGTCTTTCATTAGTAAAATGATTTAGGTACAGTTATTTAAAATGAGAATCAGAATAATGCTGAATTAAGAAGTTAAATAGTAAAAAAACTATTTAAAATCAATATTTACCAAATTATTATAACAATTTGCACATATTTGCTATTTATTTATTTATAGCATACGTGGGATTTACCGATCGGATATGACGTAAAACCAGGATAGGCTTTAGGTGGTTATGTGTCAGATTTACATGCATATATGAAACAATATCTTACCTTGAAATTTTTTTAACGAATTCCTTATTGTACAAAGTTAATAAAGTCAATTTATTATAAACACTTACTCAAAGAGAACAGGAGTTATAGGGGGATTTACTTAACAGTAAACTACACACACACACACACATACACAAGTATTTTTCACTGCCGGTTATAAGAATTGAAAGTATATTATTAATATTTGTTCTAAATATTTTGTAGTTAAACTTCGGCGCCTTTCGTTGGAAATCCATTTATATTGCGAGAAAGACCGCTCGATGTCGACAGATGTTATTATACTGGAGCATACTTAAAATTTGTAAACTTTCGCAATGTCGCAACATTCATGCCCGGTGTAGCAAAGTGTACCTTTTTGCCGTCTAAAAGGTCTATTACACCAGTTATCTTAACAAATCGGGGATTTTTTTTAAAAGAGTGGAATGTTATTTGTACCCTCGCAGCAATTTCTCCCTATAATTGAATGTTCATGGTAACACTACTAAGTTACCATGAACATTGTAAAATTAAATAAAATGCACTTAACATGTTTTTGTAGTTTGGGAATGCTTTAGTAGGTGTTTGCAATATATTAGATTATATCCGTAAAAGCCATCTCTGGGAACCGATCGGTAAATCCCACGTATGATTTACAGTTACTTTTATTTATTTTGAATCAAAATAGTGGAATACATTTTTATAGCTAATTTTGCTGTTGTGTGCTAGTATTTTATATTTATTTAACGAATAATTATTACTGAAAATTACTGAATAAATAAACAGGTACTAAGTGTATTAATTATTGAAATTAGTAAATAATATGAAAAATAAATATTATAAAAGTAGTAGAATGTAAACGGTATTTTATGTACTGTACGAAATAATATTTAGCAACATATTTATTTTTGAGTAAATGAGATCACGTGTTTTATGTAGTACTCATATTTTGAATTAGGCAGTTTCTCCTTTAGATCTAAGAATTAAATACCTGTTTCTGCATGTTAGCAAATGTTAAAATTATTTTAAAGAAACTGATATGTTTTTACGGTTACTTCAAATTGGTAATAGGTAGTAAGATATATTTTCTTGCTGTCCTCAGTAATAGGTCTTTGTAAAATAGAGTGAATTATATTTCACTCTTTTTTAAAGGCCTCTTTTTTAAAGCGGTTTAAAATTGTATTGTTTTTATTATTTTTAATTTCGCATTAGTTGCAAAGTACAGGGTTATTCATTATAAATTACCCACCCCTTATCATCGTTATTATTGCCTATAGAAAAAAAGGTTTTAAATAAAAGTTGTGTGGTTATGACTGAATTTTGCTATCAAAAGTACAGTAGCGTGCAGATTTCAGAGGATACAAAAAAATGTTTTTTTTTTTAAATGGGATACCCTATATATTATTAAATTTTTGGAATGATCCTTTTTTCTGATTTCAAAAATATACCATATGTTACCACTACCATATACCGTTTTTGAGTTATTAAACGTCGAATGTCCTAGTTAAACTAGTTACTGTAAATATGGAAATGTTAACATCATTAAAGTGAGCTATGAAAATGACAACTATTATGTTTGATAAGTGATATTTCTTTAATGAACTAATCGAAATGGTTTACAGTGAGGAAGAAAGAAAACAAATATTTATACAAAATAGATAACAAAGATTTATTTAGCAAATTTAAATATAAATAAATGATAACTCATAAAAGATGTTCGATGTGTCCACCATTATTGTCAATGCATAATTGATAACGTCTTCTTATACTCATAATTGCACCAGAGATGGCTTCATTACTTACATTCAGATTGTTTATTTCAAGTCGAATCCTGTCTTTAATGACTTGAATACTATTATTATTATTATTATTGACAATGCCTTTTAGAAATCCCCGAAAATAATTATCCATAGGGGTCAAATCCGGACTCTTAGGTGGCCATTTAATAGGTCCATTATTCCCTATCTATATTGGGAGTACATTATTCAAATGATCTCGAACGGGTAGGACACTATGCGGAGTTGCCCCATCCTGCATCCAAATCATATCATCAAGTTCGGCTTCCGGAAAATTCTGCAAAAGAATATTTTCTGCTTTGGAATAATTATTTCCAGATAGGTTACTCCAGTTAAAGTATAATCATAAAATATAGGCCCAACAATTTTGTTTCTGAAAATTCCACGCCAAACGCTAACTGTTTTTCTTCCTGATTTTTGTATTTGTTATACCAATCTTTTTCTGTTGTGCTTACTTTCCCACTAACTTCGATATTTCCTATTAAAAACTCCTGCCATAGAAAAGGATGATTCATCAGTCCATAATATTTTGTTAAAAAAAATCGGGATCTTCATCCAACTTTTGAATCATCTGGTGGCCAAAAGTCCAGCCTTTTCCTTTTATGTGCCTCTGTTAAAACTAGTACAGGTAAAATTTCATATGGTCTGTAACTGTTATTTTTATATTATATTTACAGTAACTAGTTTAACTAAGATATTCGACGTTTAATAACTCAAAAATGGTATACAGTAGTGGTAACATATGGTATATTTTTGAAATTAAGAACAAAGGATCACACAAAAAATTTAGTAATATACAGCGTATCCCATTTAAAAAAATATATAATTTTTTTGAATCCCCTGAAATATGCACGTTACTGTATTTTTGATAGCACTTTAGCAAAATTCAGTCATAACCACGCAACTTTTATTTAAAACTTTTTTTTTCTATAGGCAATAATAACGATGATAAGGGGTAAGAAATTTATAATGAATAACACTGTACAACACGTCTCACCAATGCCTATAGATTTGAGAATCAAACATTCAGGAAGGCACCAACTCTGCATTATCTCTTATACGTGATGTGACGGACTAAAGTGAATATCACATTTGTTACAAATACTCAGTTTGGGATTCAATCCTAGGTTCTCATTTAAATTTATACCTACATAGCTTAAATCCTGTGAAGCAAACCATCTCGGAAAAGATTGTGAAGAAACCTGCCCAATTCTCGTATGAAATGTGAAAGGCAAACCAGCCCAACCCCTATATTCAGTGAATCCTAAGCGATAATGGTAAACGACTATTATTATTGTTTGTTTCATATCACTTGTGTTGATAATTGTCCTGGGATAATTTTGTCTATATTAATCATTAATGCTTGTTGTTTTCAGGAAGTTTCCAAGCAACAAACATTCGTTAAACTATACGAAATTATTTTAAAATTTAGATAATTGTTAGATACATTTTTTTTAAACGTCTCAACAAATATGTGAAATTTAGCGGACCTTAATGATGGATCAGGTGACGAACCGGACAAGAAATAAATGAAAAATAAATCCAGTCTTGTATACAATACACTGGCCTGAATGTAATACTCCATTCTGCATTTGTTTCTATTTTGTTTAAATGTAATCATAGTTAATTTTAATAATTCAGCAGTACATATTTTCCAAATTGTTATGAAAATAATCCCATAGAAATTCGTGTTCAAAATTTTATCTTTTCTATAATTCGTACATAGGATTTAACATGTTTCAAAAGTATTTATCTTAAATATTATGTAGATTTTACAAATTCAATAATTGGATACTCGTATTTCTTTTAAACGAAAATTGCGTGTATATATGCTATTAGATGAAAAATTGTCTCGTCAGTATACAGAATCCGATAACTATATAGAATCAGGCATTTTTCTTGTAAACTACTCTATGTAAAATATAAAACCACAAAAGTAGAGTTTCTTTAATTTTTTGTACATAATTCGAATATGTAGTTGAAGGTTTTCGGAAGGTGCCCATACATTTACATTGCACAGCCCACTACAATTTAGTTTTTTTTAAACTTACTTTACGTGAAATGCGACGAGTACTTTTTTTGCTGGTTTTGATGCTCTATAATGTTAAATTCATTTAATTTCATTTAATTTTGACCTTAGACCCACTGTTTTTGAGATTAATGTTTTTTCTGAACCCTCGAGTATAACACTTCAGCTAATATCATTCACTCATAAATACATACTCATAAACTTGATTAAAAATTGCCATTACTACTAGTGGTTTTCGTACAGTGGCCACCTAGTCTCCTGACCTCACTTAATTAGTTGTTTCCTCTGAGGGGTTTGAAAAGTAAGGTTTATGGAAACATAAGTTCCAAGTTGTAGCATTTTTTGGATATTTATTAGATAATTATCAGTTCAGATCATAAATAAGAAGTATAAAAAATATTAAAATTAAAAAATTCCATTTAACAAGCTTCTACTTGCAGTTTTTATTATTTTGTTGAGGCCATGCGATAATACAATGCTTTATATTATCCTCTGCATGCTAACATGTTTAATAAATGGGGGTCACACTATTTTAATACGCTTTCAATTAGGTATTTCCTTTTATTTAATGTACAAAGTAAATTAGATTGTTCAGTTAGCAAGTTTTAAGGTATACATTACTACCAATAATTTCGTTTTTTTTTTAATACAAACTTCTCACACAATTTCTACGGAAATATTTGAAAACTGATAGATGTATTCGATTATGATCCTGATCTAGCAAAAATATTACGACAGTCAGTTTTTTGACAAGGCAGAATGTTTAGTTTCGTTTGCGCTAGTTTATTTTTCAGAAAATACGAAACTTTGCCACAATTTCATTGAATAATATAAGAAGATACATCAAGGAAACAACTGGCTATAATAATGGTTTATTTAGATGCGATCTTCAGCAGTTAGAATTAATTAAGAATTGATAAACCGGCCCTAAATGTGGGTTTTCTGGATACCGTAACTCAATTTATTTAATTTCTTTTTTTTGTTTTAATTATGAGGTCTTACAGACAGGTGTGTATTAACGTTAACAAGGATTAATGTGAAAATAAAATATCTTAATATAATTACTATCGATATCGACAATATTACTATAGTATATAACTTGCGTAACTTCTTTCACAAGAAATGTAAGGTTCAATGACCATTCCCTCGTGATTTAAAACGTCTTCTTTCATGCTTTATTTTACGAATATTATTGTTCTGGGCGGTAAATTATAAATTACTGTTAAACAGTTCTTTATATGTACAGGATCATCACGCGAAAATGTCCATTTTTAAAATAACTTTTTTGTTTTTGATGTAAAGGTACAGGGTGATTTCATGAGAATTCCCACCCCATTTAATTTCATTATTTTTATTGTTAAAAAAAAAAGGTAAATACAAAAGTTATATGTAGATTTTGAAAATCATCTCAGGAAAACAATAGAATCTCATACAAGATGGCCACAGTTATTAATTTTATTTTTTTAAATTGAACACCATGTATATTTTTACATATACATATACTAAGGGAGATATGAGGGAAACTTTGTGTGAGTCCCACCCTCGTTAACTTTGTTATTTCTGGCCTCTCAAAAGTAGTTTATAAAAAAGTTAAAATGCTTTTTAAGAATATTTTGAAAATCATATTACCGAGACAATTGAAACTATTTTTAATAAAACATATTTATCATTTTTCATATATCCCGTGTCCCACGGGAAGTGGGATTACATGGGTAGATACCCATGGTCATTAGTGGAGATAGAGTATAGCTTAAATAAGCAAAGGAGTGCAGAGTTTTATACCCATTAATATGGCGTCCAGAAAACAATTGAATTCCAATTGGTTTAGATTTTGTATAGGAAAAGCCAAAATAGACAAAATAGATAAATATCATGTTGAGAATAGAGCAAAAAGAAAATTAAATTTTGTTTCGTAAATAATTCAATTTAAAATTTAAAGTTTTATGCAAGTAAAAGCACGTGATCGCGGACGGTACGATATTGGCCTGACCTCATCCCGTAGAACTGTGACTTTGACACTTGACAGTCTACAATTAAATTGCAAGTTTACGACTGTAAAAATCACATATATTAATTTATCTAAATGGTGAAAATGACAGTAAGTGGCTTTGTGCAAGCTCAGGCCAACAATTTACAGAAAATCGACGTGTTCATGATGAGCATTGAATAGTTTCCTTGCTAATAATACTGATTTAATTTTTTATCAATGCTGAAATTAGGGATACAAAAGCAACAAGGTTATGTATCATTTATTGTTCGTAATAATAAATTTATTTAGGTCCACTTTTATCATTTTTCTGTAGTTAGATATCCATAATCACAAACACTTTTAGATAGTTACCTAACCTCAAAATACATAAACAAGCATCTGTGGAGTATTTTAATTTAACTATAATTTTTCGTCTCAGAATACTCCATTAAATTTTTTATAATAACTGAATTATATAGGTAGTAAATATGTGTTGGAAACAGTAATAGTAAACGTTATTGCTGATGAAAATGACGTATCTATAATTACTCCTTACTTTAAGTGATACAGAGAAAATCATATCAAATCATCGGTTTTAATGAGAAAACATTGTATGTTTTGTATATTGTCTGAACTTACATTGAATGATTCTGATCATGTAGAGTCTGATAATTTCACGATTCCGTTTCATAGCAATGCACTATTTATTTCTAAATTTAGAGACACAATTAACTTTTCTAGGTTTTTATTGTTGCATTTGTATACTTAGATATAATAACATTTATGATAGAACATAAAAATAACATCGTATTTTAATTTGTAAACACAAACCGTGAGTATAACAGTATTCACTTGTAGCACTATGGTAGTCTTTGCTTCAGAGATAAGTTTGATTGTAGCAAACTTATACAGAGTGACGTCATACCGCCACTGGCGGGAGATATACATCGTTCAAACTTGTTTAAAATCGCGGCTAAAGTTAATATTTTTTTTAGCTTTAATCCAAACAAAAATAAATAAATATATGAAAAATCATATTTTTTAGTGGTCTGTCCATCTATGATATCAAAAAAATTGTGCATCTTGCCTATTGACATTTTTAAAAATGCCTTGCAACTTCTTTATGTATGGTTAAATTAAAAAATGTTTATGACCATTTTTTCAATAATTGTTTAAGGACTTTACAGTGGCATTCTTTATTTATTTTTTCAAATAGAGAAATTTTCTGATTTTTAAAATGCAATAATCCAATATGGGTCACAACAATAAAGAAGATGATGGAATTTTTGTAAAAAGTACTGTTTGAAAAAATAAATGAAGCATGCCATTGTAAAGTCCTAAAGAAATTATTGTAAAATCATCTTTTACATTTTTTTAATTGATCCACAATAAAAAAAGTTACTAGGCATTTTTAAAAATGGCAGATGGGCATAGAATTCTGAAATACTTTGCTTATTATGCAATTCACTATCTCCACTAATAATCAAGATACCATGTAATCAATTCCACGTCCTCTGGGACACACCGTAGTCTTCTCACAAAATCACCCTTTACAAAGACTTTGAATAATTCATTTATTCGACAGAATAAAAAAAGAAACAATTGCGCTTAAAACGTTTAAAAAAAACTTTTGTTTTTTTAAACACACACTGTATATTTTAAAATAAATCGATTTTCCTCATTTTGCTAATTTCAAAAATATCAACATTATCTAGAAAGTTTGTGAGATTTTGGATTTTGGTAATAAAATATCGTTAATGATTTTGTTAAACGTAGTTGCCTTTGAAAGCACTGCATTTCTGAAATAAAGATGCAGTTTACTTGTCAAAGTAATGTTTCTCAAAAATCAGTATCTATCATGGAAAATTTTGCTTCTTCTTTTCAAAGGCAACAATGTTTAATAAAATCAATACGATATTTTAATACCAAAATCCAAATATCTCAAACAATTTTGTACGCATGTTGGGTATTCTATTTAAAAAACAAAGTAAGATGTGATATTCCACGAGTTGCGTAATTGTTTTTTTGATTAAAAATTAAAGAACGTCCCCACATCTCTTTCATAACGTCAAAAATAACCAAATTATTTCGAAAAAGAACATTTTTGCGTTATACTGATAGTGATAACTCTGTATATACGTTAATTTATTCATTATTAATGAATAAATTAACGTATATACAGACATTAACTATATTACATTAGTTCTTTTTAGGAGTACAAGTTATTTCAGTATAGGTATATGTATCTTACGGGGTCAAGTGTAAACTTTTTTGTTTCAAACGGTTAGAGTCTGTATTTATTGTCATTCCTTATTATTTTTTTAAAGATATAGCATTTTTTTTCGTAATATCTTGAATTCAAAAAGTCAGACATCATACGTTTTTATTTGAAATATAAAGTAAATATTAAATGAGACAGAATAGGCAATTCAGTTTTTGCGTTCTAAAAACTGTTTAAAAAAGTATCTACAGAGATCTTTTTTTTGTCAGTAAAATGGTATATGCATATTTTCAAATGAGATTTTCGAAAATTTTACAAACAAAGGTATATCTCGAAAACTGTATAAAAAGTAGAAACGTACATTTTCTAGAAAAGTTATTACCCCCCCCCCCAATTCTTGCGAATTTAAGACACCCAGTACTGCCAAATGAATGTGTTACATAAATATTGTTTCTTGTAAAATATGTCATATTCATTAATTTAATCGATGACTGTTAAGATTAAGTTTCATTTATTTTGTTTTTATGATCTGTGATAATACTCTTAAAATGAAAGTAAATTTCTTCAGACACTTTCGAAAAATATGTTTCATTACATAGTTACTTTTAGACCACTATTTTTTAAAATTTGTATTAGATATGATCAAGTTGTTAGGGATAACGCAGTTAGGTGTCCAGATAAAATTAATACAGGAAGGCTAGCTACGTTTTGACTCATTTAAAGGACTTAATTTGATTAAATATTATTCAACTTCAAGCTTTTTTATTTAAAAAGGAATATTTTCACTGCTAAAGCAGAATAAATCATCAAATTCGGACGAAGTAACAGCTTTTTAACAATATGTCTTAATTTATTTCCATGCGCAGCAATAATAAACTACATATAACATGTACTACATTTTCGAAAAGAGAAAGTAAACTTTACGAATTTGGGAAAATATACAGGGTGCCCCATATGAAATAACAAAGTTGAATACCTGAAAATCGACCATATTATTTACGGTATATCCGGTTGTAATAGAAATTAATCCTCAAAACTTTTTCAAGATCAAATTGGGTCAAAATATAAGTGGTCATCCATCGAATTAGTACTTCAAAGAATGTTTTTTTTTAACAGTAATATCGTGTTGAACCTAATTTATTTTTTTAATAATATATACTACATGAACTGCCCAGTTAAGTAGATAGGTACCTACTTACGAGATTCAAGGTATATTTCATTTTAATAAAAATTGTCTAATTATTTATTAAACAAGCAACACAGTGGGATAATAATCATATTAAAATGGTTCTTAAAATCACAATGTAGGTATTGTCTATAGTTTTATATTTCTTTGTGGCATCCTATATTTTTCTCACCTTCTTTGTGTACTAAGACCAACATTAAGTCACTGTCCAATAAATTATTTAAAAAAAAAATTGTAAAATAAACCTCTGCGCCAAACGGATTAGTCACGGGTTGGTTACTGAAAAAAAATGTTTTGTCCTATCTAAAAATATCACATCTAAAAAATTTAAGTTTCATTTTCAGATAAAATTTTTTAGGTGAGACATTTTTGGAATGGAAGTTTTGACATAGAGGTTTATTTAACAATTTTTTTCATAATTTATAGAACAGTGGGTTAATACTCAAAGAAGGTGCTAAGAAAAATCCCAATGTAGGGTTAAAAAAAGGTCAAAATTTATATATACGAAACGTATGTTATTGGTGTATGGTATACAAAAAAGAGCATGGATTGAACCACAAAGAAGTCTGTGACTGAACTGATAAGTATCGTTTTTTAGCACTTTCTTTGGGTAATTACATCACCAACCTTATAACCCAGTCAAATTAAACTTTTTGAGTGAACTAAATTATAAAGTTTTCATATTTCATTTTATTTCGTGAATAGAACATCTAAAAATCAAATATTCGTCGAGTTACCCCTGGGAAAGTGGTTGCATTCCTTAAATTAGTTAAATTCTAAAAAAATATCCCCAATCGGGGTCTTTGACGGGGTTGCTTGCAATTATTATCTCGTAAACGGTGCATCGGACAGAAAATATTATATTAAGTAATTTTGTAGGAAATTCTGCATAAAAAAGGTATTACACATGTTTGCCGTAAAAATTACCATTTTCGCGCAATGGCGACGCGAGGAAATGAATGAAATCTGGCACGCCCTAGTCGCGAAATTGTATAGCCGGAAATTCGCCATTAGAATGAAATTATTAAAATTTAAATAAAGAGTGCGAAATGAAAATGCCGCCTTAATCGAAAACTGCAGACTTTTCCTCAACCTTGATACTTTTATCTAGAAAAGTTTTCCTGAGGAAATAGAGTAAAAATCCTACCTTATGTGGTGTGCCAACTCGTTCGGAACCTACCTGTAAATGAAATGTCTACATTAATACAAAAATGAAAAATATTATTTGCAAAATTCTTCATTGCGTAAAATATTATACCTCATTTTTATTTCTGCACAAAAAGTAATCGTAATAATTTTTGCATACTCAACTTAAGATTCATACCTGCCACCACGATCATTTAGTATATAAAAAAAAACTCAAAAAGGACAATACAATACACTTAGCAATACATAGGGTATAATATACACTCCTCTCTTTAGAATTATTCAAAATTATATTAAATAATAAACGTGTTAAATATTACTGTGAAGAATTTGTTCATCACAACTTAATATAAATTTGTTCGTCCAAAACAGATTTGGAGGTTGAGTGGCTAAATTGTTGAAAGCACATGTATAAAAGCATAATTTTTACATATCATCTTTGATGTATTAGAATTAGAAATAAAAGTACACATCTGAGATTAATAATAATAATAACAACGACAGACAGAATGGCATGTTTAAAAATCGTGTTAAAAATTGACTGTGTGTATGTTTTTGCTACATAATATGTATTTGTGATATAGGTAGTATTCTAACATTTCTAATAGTGTGGCTGCCTTATTTCTGAACAGAACTTATTATTTTTGAGTAAATTAAAATAGTTTAAATCAAGAATGCATAGAACAAATTATTAATCATATTTTATAATTCGTTTTCTGTTCTTGGAAACTTATGAAAATAAAGAATACTTCGTATTGTCAGTATTAGTTAACATTTATAAACTTTTTGTGAAATTTCTCAGATTTGTAAGTTAGAATTTTATACACCTATGAATCTCATTTAATTCTATAACACCGATGTAATAGGTAATACAATAATAATAACGACTTATCTATACTGTGTTTTGTTTGGAAATAGATTGATTTACCTTTTCTCCCGAGTGTTTTCAACGGTTTCTGTATTAAAATTAAGAACATTTTGGAGAATCACTCGTACACAAGAAGTCAGTAAAATACACTACACTTCACACTATTTTTTAATAACGCAAAATACGAAAATAGAGAAAACACACTATCAGTAAAATTACAAGTATCTACTAAAAACAAAAACCTAAATTTAAAACAAAAGAAACACGAATCACTGCGATCGACCACTACTTGTCTATAACAGCACTCAATAACTAGATGCTTTGTTACCAATTTTTTGCCAATGCTTATAAAGAAATAGTTTTTGCTCATAAAAGATGTATCAGAACAGCGTTAGATAATGACAAAAACAATATACTTTTGATTGCGGTCAAGGCCACTGACGCTGCATATTTTATTTGTTAAAGTTTGACATGTTTTTAACTGTCACCGGATTGATTAGCTACTATATTTTGAAAGCTTTCTGAGAAGGTTATGTTAGCTTCGGTAGGGACTGAAAAATGTTTCTACTCATTTGCGGTGAAAATTAAAGATACAAAAGCACTTTCTATTATTATACATATGTCCAATTATTTTATTATAATTATTTGGCGAAGACCGATAAATATTTTACACCGAACAAATATATATTTTTATGAAGCAATGGCCTGGTCTAGTTTCCATTTTCTTTCACAACACAGACATCTTCAATGTTATACTAATTTTAAATCTACCCTTTGGGGATTTATAATAACTTATCTGAATAAAATGTCACTAAGGCCTTTTTTTATGCAAACAAAATACTATGATATATACAAAACTGTAAACTGTATGTTATATAGGGCGTTTTCTAGTGTCAAACAAATTGTTAGATAAATTGTGTTTTACTTTAGAATAACAAAATAACAAAATACAAACAAAAGAAAAACAAAAAACTTTAGAATAAACTTAGTCGTATTCATAGCAACCTTGAACAATGCCGTTATTAGTAATTGTTCTGCGACACATAGCAATTGTTAGTTTAAAAAATGTTTTTTAATCCCAATTCACCTAAATAAATAGATTGTAGGCATATTGTTGAGATGTACGCAAACAGTAAAACAGACGATAAATCTGTGCCCATTTTTGTTGTTAATAAGAGGGATATTCAAGTAATAATACTGCGAGAACTTGAGTATTATTGTTTTTCTGTTGTTATTGATGTCGAAAATTACATAACACGGCTACCTACTTCGCAAACGTCACAGAGCATGAATTTTGAAGGCTCCATCTCCCCTATGTCAGAGATACTGGCTCTCTGAAATATAGAAAAATCCAGATTTTTTTTCAGTGAAAGGGACAGAAACCTACAGCATATAGTGGAATCCGAACCAGTTAGTGAAGATCACCTCGGTATATTCAGTTACTAACTAGATATGTCAACCACTGAGCACTACTGTCTTCCCTATAATTCTAAATTATTGATTTTTTATTATACATACTATCGTTTTTTTCTTTTAATTATAAATGGTCACTCAGTATTTTTTAACCGCAATACAAAAAAATATGTGCCAGCACATAACTTTCTTTTACTATATATCACTCTGATCTAAAAAAAAGCATTCTATTTAATTCTTCACTAACCTGAATTAAATTTTAATAATGTACCTTGAAATGTTCACATTGAAATTTTTAAATAATTATTTAGTTATCAGCGTCCTTCGATACTGTCAATAATGATTCATGGCATATATTTTAATAATTTCGGCTTATTAACATTGACATTTTTGTAACTAAATTAGACATTTCAAATGTCAAACTGCTGAATTTATCCTAACCCCATTTTATGAGGTCAAATGTGTAAAAAATTTAAGTTTACATCAGCTTTATTGAAGTACTTGGAAAATATATTTTATTGGCTTGATATAGTAGACATGATTTATAATCTTTCATCAAGAATATATTTTTTGTAAAGACAAAAATAAAAAAGTTTGGGTCCCGTGGACCTCCTTTCAGCTGGCCAATTTTGCTCATCATCAAATTTTTCATTGTCTTTGGCCTTTAGAACATGTGTACCAAATTTGAAAGCTTTAGACTTGCAAACAGATTATTTATATGAAGTTATGTATTTTCATTATAATTCGTCGAAATATGTCCAAAAAAGCAATAAAAATTTCTAATTTTCTCTTCCCGAAATTGTACCTTTTTTCTTCTTTTATCCATTATGTCTCTTCTAGTGGTACCATATTCACCAAATTAAATGTGTCACCTAAAATATTGTTGAAAATCTTAATTGTCAAATTTGGGAAGTCTCCCATTAGTATTTTTTAGTTATCGTGGCCACACATACACACACCCACACACACTCATACCCACACACACATCCACATACACACATACACTAACCGACGGACATCATTCGGAAAATAGACAGAATGGATTCAGGAAGGTTCAAAACGTATATATCAATCAAAATCTCGAGGTCGAAAAAAATCACGATTACTATACTTCCCTATATTAGGTATAAGAAAATAAAAATCAAATCTTCTTATTGCCTGTTCTTTTAAAGCGGGAAGACATTGCTCTGTAGAGTAAACTAGTCTTAAATCGTTACAACAAAATATTATTAATTGAAAATTTTAATACCTTACAGTAGTAGTGATATTATTTGGGATCGACAGTCCACTCAGGATTGGTGAGGGAGATTGGTTAATATGGTTAATGATACCGCAAATATGGCTAATATGATCTTCTGAAATATCTGGAAAGGTTTCAAATTTTTTGGTTAGTGTATTTGTAAATCACAAAAATATCAGCCAGTTATCTATTCTGCAAGTAACTACTTTAAGCTTCTTTAACTTGTATAATTTGTTAGTCTGAAAGTAAACAAAACATGTTTGGAACACTGCAAAATTATTGCATTAAATATCAATCATTTAACTCGATCAACCATTTGTAGAGGCCGTCATCTTGAATAGTTACCCTGTTGGGGAGGATATCAACTATATTCATGCTCACCAGTATCAAATACATGCATGTCATACATATATATGTCACGTGTGGTCTCCTAGAATTATACCAACATTTTGACTGTCACAGTTATTCATAAGAATATGCAAATTGCAAATTGAATTATTGGTGGTTTACTTTGAAAAATATGTTGAAGAGGAATTGTTGCTAAATTAATTACTAATCTGATTAAACAATATAAACTTGATTATTCATTATAGTGACCTACTTTGTCATGCGCCATCAATATACGTCATCGGCATATAGAATTTCGGTTGTCAAGGTATTGCTCTGAAATTATCGTGATTTATTACCTAAAATGATCTATACTGTAATATTAATATTGTTAATGGACCTACTTGTCTATCTTACCACTTCTTAATTAAATATTTGTAAATAATCAAGATATGACCACTGACCGGACTGGAATTAACCTTATTTTATATTGAAACATTCATGGCGATAGAATAGTAATTTTAAAAAGAGGATATAGTGTCAAACATTTAACATTTGGTGTCAGCAAAATGTGTGATATGTCTGCTAAATATTAAAATGAAAGGCTGATGGCATAAAATTCTCTATCGTCGGATGGGTGGTTTCTCATTTATTTGTAAGTATTTATGAAAATAGCAGCATTTTAAATTACGTTACCTACATTTTTGGCATTTTAGCTCGTTTTGACATTAAAATGTTTTGTTTGTGAATTAGAAATTAAACTTCAAAAGATGTCTGTAGTGAAAATTGCCATAGAAAACCTTGACGATATTACTGGTCGCAGGTGAGCCCATTGATTTTCAGTGATTTTTACTTTCTTATATCTAATATAAGGAAGTATAGTAATCGTGATTTTTTTCGACCTCGAGATTTTGATCGATATATACGTTTTAAACCTTCCTGAATCCATTCTGACTATTTTCCGAATGATGTCTGTCGGTGCTTGTGTGTGGATGTGTGTGTGTGTGTGTATGATTTAACTCAAAAAATACTATTGGGAGACTTTCAAAATTTGGCAGTTAAAATTGTCAACAACATTTTAGGTGACACATTAAATTTGGTGAATGTGGTACCTCCAGAAGAGACATAATGAATGAAAGAAAAAAAGGTACAATTTCGGAAAAAAAAATTCAAAAAATTTTATTGCATTTCTGGACGAATCTGGACGAATTATGAAACAAAAACTTTATAAAAAAAAATCTGTCCCCATGTCTGTAATATCGCGATAGCAGCCACAGTTTTTGAGATAAAGCTTTCAAATTTGGTACACTTGTTCCAAAAAAAGCCAAAAACAATGAAAAATTCGGTGATGAGCAAAATTGGCCAGTTGAAAGGGGGTTCACGGGACCCAAACTTTTTTTGTATTTGACTTTTCAAAAAAAATATATTCTTGATGAAAGATTATAAATCATGTCTACTATATGAAGCGAATAAAATATATTTTCCAAGTACTTAAATAAAGCTGATGTATCCTGAAATATTTTACACATTTGGGCTCATAAAATGGGGTTAGGATAAATATAACAGTTTGATATTTGAAAGGTATAATTTAGTTACAAAAATGTCATTGTCAATAACAAAAAATTATTAAAATATATGACATGAATTATTAGTGACAGTATCGAATGATGCTGTTAATTAATTATTACAAAATTTTAATGAGGTAAGTGAAGAACTAAATAGAATGATTTTTCTAGATCAGGATGCTATATACTGGTATAAGAAAGTTATGTGCTGGTCACATCAGATATACTAGGCCGACTATTATGCATTCTATTTACAGGTTTTAGTATTATTTTGATGACTCAAGTTGTAATAATAATTAGAATACGGTCATTATCCTTTTTATAAAAATCAATTGCAAGTTACACAAGTTGACGAATTTTTCAATAATTTTGGCCCACATTTACGTAACTCTTGAAAACAGATGTCATTTTTTGTCTCACATATATTTACTTCGTGGAAAAACGGCCCATTTGAATGTAATTTCTCTTGTTTTAAACGGCAATAAAGCTCCTGTGTAACTTTTTTATTACCAATGCATTATTTATTCTACCTAACTGAAGAACATCCTTATAAAATAAAACTAGTTTCTTCTGCAAATTGTAAAAATATGACTCTTTATCGTTCTTCTAGAGAATGTTCTAAGAATAGACCAGCTCCAACAACAATTTATAACAACCTTATAATTATTGTAACATTAGCTTTTTAGTAGAAACAAAAACATTACTATAAAAAGGAAGGTTGGGAATAGGTTGAATTTGTATCCTTTGCTTTTTGTGGTATTTAAAAGTGTTTGTTGGAAAAAAAACAATGTCATGACAGACTCTCTAGGACGCGAAGCAAGTGTCCCTGTCTTTCTCCTTTGTTTGCCTTCAAATAATTGTTTCCCCTTTGTTGTTTTTAGGTCATGCAACCACTTACATAATTTTGGGTCTGGCTGCATAGTTAACGACCAGATGCCAATTTCATAAGAAAAAGCCTTACCTTTCCCATTAATTTGAGTCGGGGAATTAAGTTCATTTCCTCATTAGTGGGAATAGTAAATATTGTAAGTGTGTTCGTTTCCTCCTAAAATTGTTCTTGCAATTTTTTTCTTATTTTCGGGTAACCCTTCAACACACTCCTCAGCCAAAACATTAGACTTGGCATTTACGTAGGTAGAACATACAGAAATTTCAAAACAAGATTAAAAGAACATCTTAGGTGCTTCAGACTGCAAACAGGTTTTTCACAGTTTGCCGAACACCTACTTAACGAAAACCATACATTTAATCAAGAAACTAGTTTTGTAGTACTACACTTGATTAATAAAGGTGAATTACTTAACAACTTAGAGTCTTTAGAAATCCTTCGGCATATAAAGTCAAATACAGTTAAATCACTCAATTCACAGGTAACATCTGATTCTATTTCGACTTTTTCTGTTTTATTTTGATATTTGCTCTATAACTCCAAATAGTTTTTAGTTTTGTCTTGTGTCATCGCTAGTTGTTTTTACAAAAAAAAAGCTAGCTTACAGGGACCACAGCGGCCGATGCCCGGACCCCGGAACTTATTTTTGCAAAAAGAAGAATATAACATATATGAATAAAACAGGCAAAATAATAAAATATAAAGAAATTAATTATTAAAATTAACATTAAAATATTCTGTTATAGAATAGAGACTAGATCTCATTAATAAGTGCCTTACAGCGGCTTTAAATTCATTTAATATTTCCAGATTTTTTATATTAACTTATTAAAAAGTTTAATACCCATTAGAATAGGACCGTTTGTAACAAGTGATAACCGGTGATGTGGTAAACATATTGTTATTAATCCAGAGGCCATAATGAGCACTCCCAGCCCGGGCCTAAATGATTGTTTCAGGGTTTGATTCTTCGATCAGTGTTTATGATCAAAGGTTTGATTTTACAAAAACCAGAGAATTAAATATTAATTCGCTAATAATGTAAAAACCTATATATCTACGAATATCTCTTAAACCTTTTAGGATATATATAGGTAAATAGCAATTATTGAATTTTAGAAACATCTAAATAATAAGTTAAGTAATAAATTAACTGCCTACGTCTAATAATATGCTGTTCCCATATCTCCGAAGTTAGCATTGAAATAAAATTGAAAACATTTAATTTTTTTGGAAATAAAACAATGGTTCTTAGAAAATAATTACTCTAAATACAATTCGGTTGTTGCACTAATTCAAAATTTTTGTAGAATCTGTGTTAATAACATTTTGTCTTAAATAATCGTTGAAAAGTTGAAAATAAAATCTTATAATATTACAATATGAATTAATAAAATACATGCATTTCAAACGCCGATGACATCACATTGGCAGTTTGCAGAGAAATTAATCATAAAACATCGAAAGACGGACGTTGCCAGTGTTGGAGGAAGATGAAAAAACAATTCCTTGAAAATCATACAAATGAATAACTCAAAATTTACTAATATGTGAAAATGAAAATATGGATAAAAGTGTCAACTTTGACAAAGCGAGGTTTTTACCACACATGAATTTTGTTGGTGTCCAAGGTAAATCCCTGAGATTCATTTATATAATTTTCGCTAATACGAAAACGACAGAACAACTATAAGAAAAGGTTCACATAAAATACTGAATACTGTTAAGGTTTGCTCTTTAGTGTTGCTAGAATCAGTTGATTTTAAAAATCAGATATGAGCAGGTCGTTTTGAAAGTTGACAGGACTTGCAAGCAGATAAATTCAATGGTCCTTCAGACAAACGAACAGAGGAAAGGTGCTTTTTTATACAGGAAATTTTTATTTTTTAAACTTTGGGAAAAATGTTATTGATACAAAAAAAACATTAATTACTTTAAGAAAATCATAAATTACTGTTAGGCAATGAATATTAATAATATAGAAATGTAAACTAAATGTAATTTGCTTTTACAAATTTGAATACCATCAGATTGCAGATGTGACATTCCCACAGTCACACTTAAAATAATATCTTGATATTTTTGAGACAATTTTGTTATCCTAATAAATGCCCTGATTTTATTACTCGACCTATTGACCTTGAGCACAAAATTAGTGATTTTACTGATTTACATAAGCAGATTGCTCAGTACAATAAATAAACAAAATCGGATCATCTGCTCCGACACAAACAAACAGCATATCTCTAGTTAAATGTCCATCATAGACATGTCTATGACGTCCAATTAACTTTTGACAGATGAGAGATAAGGTTAGTTTGTTTATTGTCAACTTGTTCCTCTTCTTCTACAGAACATATTCTGCACATCACCTCATATCTAACTACCGATATGATGTCACTACCGTTTTCGCGGCACATTCAAATAGCCGAAGTTTAATAATTTTTTTAAATATATTGCGCTTAGAATTTTTCTTCCAAATTAAATATATAACTAAATTAATATCTCCACTATCATACATCACCATTTAAAAAAAATTGTCAACAACCGATTTAAATAAATATATTAAGTCTGAAGTATATCTAAACATTCGTACTGAGTTTAGTTCTTTTAACTTAACAGATCCTAATATTGTATTTTTTTAATATTTCTTTTGCAACTTTGTAGAGCTGTAACTCTCCAGGAAAGCATTTTTGGAAAACAATATTTTTGATCAACCTTCATAGGTTTTAAACAAGAATTCACATCTCAGCTTTTTTTTATGCAATAAACAGACCCCTGTGTGTTATAAACGTTAAATAATAGACATGTATGTTTATACGTAGATTGTATTGATATATTAAAGTGTTTTTTGTTGATGGTACTATTGAAGAACTTGGGCAAATAGAAATGTTTGATTTCAAATTATTCTGCCAAACCGATGCAATTTAAATCTAGTCGTTTTAAGTAAAATTTGATGTTCATCGATAAAATTTCAGGTATAAAATTCAGTATAATCATTGCATCTATTAAAAATTAAAAATAGACATGACACGTCCTTGTGTTGTTTTATTTAACATTTAGCAATTTATAATCGTTTTCATATTGGCATTCGTTATTTGTTCATCTCGCAGTTTATTCATTTCTCTTTTACCAGTCAGTGTGTTAGTCGCGGAATAATATTTAAAACCAAATTTTGCATGATTAAAACGAGAGCGCCATAATGATGTACGCCCCTTGTTCTTACAGGCATCGGCACTACGAAGATGACAATGAATGGGGATGTGGAAGTTGGTTAGAATATACACTAGTGGTAGTTTTGGCTAGTATATTGCTACTAGGATCACTGGGACTCACATTATTCTGGGTAATACAGTACCAAGGAGGGTTCGCATGGAGAGAAGATCCAGGAAAACAGTTCAATCTTCATCCGGTTCTTATGGTAGCAGGGTTTATCACTTTCAGCGGATTCTGTAAGTACCTACTATTTATTTAAATAAAGGCAATAAAAGTATCTTTTTCTGTTCACATTTCGTTAAATAGCGATTCCAAATGTCAGTAACATGCCAATAATATTAGATTAAAATTTTTTGCAACCATTTAGAAATTTAACTTTTTGGTCAGTTTTTTGAGTGGAAAATACATATTTACCGGTCTATCCCGATAAAGTGATATAAGGGATCGGTAAAATTTTTACCGATCCCTTATGTCACTTTTGGTTAAAAAAAGTAACGGATAACAATTAGAAATGATTAATCCTGTCTTCTTTGAAAGTAGGTGTCTGGCATCTGTCGGTTGATTTTATAAAATTTGTTTACAAAAGATTTCAAGTTAAAAAGTTTTTTGAGAGTAGCAAGAACGGTTGCAGAAAAAATATTGTACGCGACATACCGGGAAAGTGTCTTTACTGGGCTCGCCGTCATGCCCAATAAAGAATCACTTTCTGGTCTTGTTACGTAAGTAAATAACTGTTACTGAAAAGCGATGAAAGATAATGGTATCTATTTGTTTTAAACTGAAAATGAAAATATACTTTAACGCAATCAAAAGTTAAATGTACGCCTACGTATTTTTGATAATAAATTGGAAAATATACGTGGCATAGGCAACTAATAATACACTTTTAATCTTAAAAAAATACAGTTTTCTGGTCTGATTTTTTCTTAAATTAAAATGGGGATATATTATATTGACCTCAAATTGAATTCATCTGTCTAAAGTTTCAGATTATAGTGATTCTCAGCTAGTTTCATATCGTCACAGGATAATTTTAACTTAAAATTAGAACATGTTCGTTGTGATTGAGATTAAAAAGTTCTGGTAAATTTCAATATACACGAGAAATTGTCGAGAAAAAATGTTACAATTTGTGAACATAATTTATCCTTATCTAGAATGCTCTCAATAAATACATTTAAATGTTTTGTAAATTACAAAAAGCAGTAATAAAAATAAAAAAAATTATGTTGATGTACACGTCGTAAATTAGTACTTACACTACAAGAAAATTGCCCAGGAAAGGAGCGCCCAGGAGGAGTCATATTAAAAAAGAAAGTGTCAAATTTAAAAAACCTAATTATAGTAATCCCTTGTAAAACCTATTTAAAATATTCTGACACTCTCTTGAATAACTTATACCAATTTCTTACGAGTTCTTGAAGAAAATTCACTTTCTACACAGATAAACAAAAAAACATGTTTAAAGTAATTTTTATTTCTGTACAAATAGAACGAAATACCCAGCAGATTATGTTAAAATGGCATTATTGTCTTGAACATTAAATATACGACAACTAATGTTCATTCACAATTAAGAATTAAAATATGTACCGTATGGGGATCGTAAAACATGGTAAATGGGAAAGTCAAATGTGTGCAACAAAGATGGAACCATTATGCATCACACATGTTAGAAAAGAACAAAGAATGACAGTAAATGATGACATTTAGAAATCATAACTCTTACGAGCGAAGAGGTTACAACTGTAAACGAAGTAGAAAAACAAGTTATTATGCTGGGTGCATTTTCGGACCAAACATGGCGATCTCCAATATGAGCACCAAGTGCTGTACCCAGGCTAGTCAGTTCAGATGGTCGTCCTAATAATCGGTGTACACGGAGGAGTAGTGTCTGCTGTCGGAATTGAGGACCATACCGGCCGAATGACAGGCAGGCCAAATGCAGAAGGTCGTTCTAGGTTTTCTCCATCTGCCTAGGGCACATGATTGTGGGATCTACCAGATGCTAACCCTACGGAATGTGAGCAGCGGATGTTTTTTTTTGCTGGCACAACTCTCATATGAATCAAAATCATGGGAGGACTGTCCGGTGTGGGGAAATCGAAAAAAAAAAAGTGAAATTACTCGTTCCCGCCAGCGAATCCAAGCCAATAAGTCGTTACATTGTCCTCCCCGACCAACCAAGGTAATGCATGTTATTGAATGCGAACCAAATATCATAATCTCCTGGACCAGCTACTCAGTCAAGATGGTCGTCCTAATAATCGGTGTACTCGGAGGGATAATGTCTACGGTGCTCTCTGAATTGGAGATCGTATCGGCCTGCCCATAATTAACCGACTGGCTGGCTGGCCAAATATAGAAGCCCGTTATCTAGGTTGTCTCCGTCTGATTAGGGCTCATGATTCTGGCTACAGGCAAATCTTATGGGATGTGGGAAGTGGCTATAGATAATTTGCAGGCGCCACTCCCATGTGGTTCGGAAGTCACGGGAGGATCATCCAGCGTTGTGTAATACAAAAAAAATCTCTTTATTTAGACTAATGTCCTGGCTGAGTTTAGCATATATTTTCCACCACTCAACCAGGTGCATTCTATTATTTTCTATTACGTGTGATATGTGAATAGCTCTATCTTGTTTTACATATTTGATTTTCCCATTTACCATATTTTTTGATCCCCAGAGTGTATACGGTGGCCCGAAGAAAATTTAGTGTACCAGGTATCCCAAATATGAAATATATTTTTTTTCGGATTCTAACCATATGCGGGGCGGGGAATCGATCAGCGATCTCGAAAAAAATAGACGGGGTGTTTTTAATGCCGGAACCGAAAAAAAGTGACGTATCGGACGAGAAATATGAAGGCCGTAAGGCAGAAACATGTCTGGGGAGATCCGGAAAGAAACATTTCAATGCATCCCGGGAGACCCGGGCGCAACCGTTTTCTAGGTTTAGATGATTAAAAGTTCACATTTCGGAATACTCTCTGATTCCGTTCTCAAAACTAGTTTTTATGAATAATAGACTGACTTTTGTGGCGATGTCAAACATGACAGTTTCCTGTTTATTATATTTCCATAGACACATGATTTATTATGTTATATTGATATTGATTCTGCTTACCTCATCTCTAAGGATTATCAGCCAGTACAAAAATTTGTAGAATAATTATTAGATATATTATTTTGTGATAATTTTAACCAAAAAGTTAAACGTGGTTCAAAATTAACTCACCTTTATGCAACTGGCCTTAAAATGATTCTGAAGTCACAGGAATAATATCAAATCATTTCTTGGTTGAAGATGTATAATTCAGAATTTATGTGTTTATATTTTTATACAATATGTATTTTGATAGCGTGTTGCCATTTTTCGAGATATTTTCATCATATTCAATAAAAAAGTGGTATTTATGGTACGCAAGCAGAGAGAAGAAATTACCAGTTTCTTATTAATATATCTTTAGGCTCTTTAAATAAGTAAATAGATCTAGAAAGATGTCCAAAGTGTAATTTCTGGAATTTCTATTTAACCCCCTGCTATCTGCAGAGGGTGAAACAGGAGTGGAATGTTGGTAATTCTACCCATTTCAGCATAAACTTCCTTGCACCAGCCCTGTCGTGCATTTACTTAAATGCAATTTTTGTGTGAGACACTCTTTGAATTCAATGTATTCATTTCGTTAAGTCTTTACTAAGAAATTAGCTTTTAAATTTACGATATTTTTAATCAACTCTATGAAAATTGCAAGTGTAATTATTTTGATTAATTAGTTATCATAATTTTGATGAGTAGAATTAATATTTTATAGAAATTTCACTAATTTCAGACTTAATGTTATCATTTACTTTAGGACACTCCGTTTTAAAAGTAATAAAATTTTATTAAAATATTAGTTATTAAATTGCTATAATTCTTTTACCTGCTATATACATAATTTAAGGCACAAATCACACAAGCGTGAAATTACGACTTTCCTGACATGAGCTTTCCTTTGAAAACAAGCACATTTGATAAAAAATGGTTTTTAATGATATTACTTTTGAATAGCACCCAGAGCGAAGAGTGAATTAAATAAATTAAATAACTTGTCGCAAGATTTCTACTTTATGCTTTCTTTTTAAAGGTGTATGACACACGAGAATCCATTTCAAAATACAAAGCATTAGAAAATTTCAAATAATTAGTGAGTGCATAGAGCTTCGAAATATCTGTTAATGATATATTCAGTTTTATAACCTACAATATACCCAAGAAAGTAGTTCACGAATTGAAACCCAACAAAGCATTTGATTGGATCTCAATAAAAACACAAAGATAATAAAACAAAACCAGACATGAAAAGCCTATACCATATTTATGTTTAATAGTGAGTGATAAAAATTGTAATGAAAATTAACTTTCATCTGTAATATATAGATTCTATTAGTGTAATTACAGAGTGCCCTTTTATGGGAATTTGTTTAATTTGCAAATTCTTGGAATGAACATACAAATAAAACATCAAATAACTCGAGAACGGCTCATTCTGCCGTATGTCAACAACACCTTTTTTGAGCCTATTAGACCAACGAATATTTTTTCTTGTCGATTTTTATCTAAAAGATAAAAATAAAAAAAGTTAAGGGGAAAAAGACGAGACCCCCAAAAATACATGAAAAAGAGGGGGTAATTCAGAAGGCACTATCAAAAATTGATTCTACTACCCTTTATTTCTGCCTAAAATTACGATTTAATATTTTAAGTCGTTTAAAAGTAATCAATCGCTAAAAAAGTGACTTTCATGAGCCCAATTGGGTGGTTGTGTCATCCTTATTATGCTGTATAGGACTATGGCCTAAATAACTATACTGTATTTTTTTTATTTTTTATCTACTATTGACTCCAAAAGTCCTTGTAGTTACGAATTATCCTGTGTAACAAGAGTTATAATAGGCTAGCGAATTGCCCTCTAAAAGTCGTTCAGAAAACTAGTGACCGACTAATCGCGTTCTACAGGCTAATTTAATTTTTTAATAATAGTATATATCAATTTGAAGCTGACCATGTATTTTTTCCTGGAATCATATTCCTCTATGAATATGGCCCGGGAGAAATACTGCATAAATTTAAATGACTCGTAAAGTTCAAATTCCTGCAGTTACTCTCTGTGACTTGTTTGAGATTTTGTCCGGTATAAAATCAATCAATGTATTATCTTAATCGATTTTTAAACAAAAAACTACGCTAAAATCCCATGTTTTCGATTCGAAAGACACATCACTTCCGATAATTATCGTGACAATGCAATGCAATAACAGTGTACCATAGTAAAAAAATGTTTAAACAATACTTGTAGCGAACAGTTTTCTCTTTAAAATAGGCGCCTCACAAACTGTTTTGGTTGAAAATTTCTAACTTTAGAGCAAATATCTCGAGTATCGTTACTTATTCGGTACAGCCTTTAACAAGGTTAAGGGTTGAAGCTAAAATCGGTAGATTTTTTTTTTATATTAATTTTATTTTGAGCAAACAACTTAAGGAGGAATCGAGAAAATAAATACATGCATGTGACGAAAAATATATTATTATTGATACGGCGGCAGTGAGACAACTTATACTGATTTTCATTTATATTACATGCAGCTTCAGGAGCTTTGTTAGTAGTGTTTTGTTTAAAAAAATCGGTTAGGATGATAATACATCGATTAATTTTACATACATAGGACATCATCTCGAACATGAATGAATTACAAGTCATTTAAATTTACATAATCCAAAGCAATGTTTCTCGCGGGCCATCTTTGTGGAGGAATATTCCAAAGTTACTTGCTTAAAAATAAATAAAAAACACATGGCCTTCCTCCGTTTGATATATACTATCAATATCAATTAAAAATTAAATTAACCTGTCGAACCCAATTAGTCAATCAAGTCCGAAAAATAAGAGTAACCTGGTTACCTATAAATCTTAAGTAAGTTTAACATTACTGTATATCTTTAATATACACCGTGTCTCAAGAGCTTCTGCAATCCGTATTTTGTACATATGCGCACATTCCTACGCAGCCCAATCAACCAGTCTTATCAGCGAGTCAGGTGGGCACGTGAATAACATATTAACTAGCCTCGCCCCGCCTCTAACTTCTAAGTCTGCCATAAGGGCGGCGATTTACAACACACGACACGCCTTAAACACGCATTACTGGCTAGAGAAGAGGCCTAACTTAGACTGTATTTTATTGCACAATTACTCACTTATTAGCAGAGATAACCCTCTGTTACTAGTCACACCCAATTTGTAAAAGGTCTTGAGACACGCTGTATACATATATAAGGGATGTGTTGATAAAAATATCATTACTTAGTAGTCCGGTCAATCTAGACATTTGAAGGTACATAAATTCACAGCAAGCTGAAAGTGCGTGTAATTGTTTAAAACATAGTTAAAAATAACATCTGAAAGTTCCTCATCATTCCGGTACCTGGAAAAAAATTTATTCGAGGTCAAAGGTCAAAAATCTTGAAAAAAATTGGTTTTTCGCGATTTTCAGCAAAACGGTAAGTTTTATCATAAAATTATTTCAGACACAATTTGTAGATCATAAAATTCTCTATAAAAAATGTACCAATACTTTTTTTTCTTAGAACCACCGTTTCTGAGATATAGCGAGTCAAATAATTGTAAAAGTTGTAAACGACATAATATGCACACGTTTCCACGCCACCTATGAGGTAGTGTACTTAGCGCGTTTTTTTTAACGCGGTTTCCCCAGTAGGCCTATTCCACATGTCTGTTGTGATTCTGTTTAATTGAAAACTTGCATAATAAAATATATTAGGAAGGGTTGGAAATAATAAAAGCGATTGAAATTTAAAAAATGTAGAAATTTATTCATCTGATTCATAACCTTCAAATACTTCTTCTTGTTGCTCTTCTTCTTGATCTTCTTCTTCTTCTTGATCTTCGTCTTGTTCGTTTTCTTCATCCTGGGTGTAAGTAAATTGCGTCAATAGCGATGTATCGCATGTTTCCTCGTTGGTATCAAACGAATCCTCCACTAATGGTGATTCAGCATTAGAACATGACTGGCCTTGACAATGTGTACATGCCAGAGAACACAACAGTCCAACTTTTTTACAACCACATTTAGCGCTGCATCCCTTTTTTACAGTTGCAAAAAATTGTGTTCAGCAATTTTTCCGGCGCAGGTGGGAGTAAAGTCTGAATAGGTTCTAATGTATTGTCGACCAACTTCCAACCCCAGTCTTTTGGGTCTAGCTGATAACCAAGCCACACTTGAACTTGGTAATATACCCGGAAAAGATGTTGATGAGCAGCAACTCAGGTTGGAGGAAGACAAGCTAATTGCACCTGTTTCTTATTTTTAGTGTTTTTAACGAAACATGCATATCGATACTTATCTAAGCAGGTGATTTTTTTCGGAGCTTTGTAGATAGAAAGAAGAAACTGAATCCCGTTCGTGATAATTTCTTGTTGAGTCGAATTACTTTTTTTGAAGACTTCAGCAGATTGAACTAAATCTTGTTTTTCAAACATTTTAAAGACTGTTGCTTTACCCCTCCTGTAAAATGCAGACGTCGTATCACAGCCAGTTATTGCGTGTAAAAATAGTACATGATTTTGACTCTTTGCAAAAGTAGATAAACTTTTTGACGAATATATTTCTGTTTGATTTTGAGCTTTTCCTGGCTTTAAAAAGAAAATAGTTTTTTCAGATGGAGTTCGAGCAGTAAGTAGTACGAGTAAGTCTACATCTTCACCAACAACAATAGTTGTATTTGTCAAATTAAATTGCTCTATAGCTGTTTCAATAATCAATACGTCGGCATCGTTATTAGCCTGTTTAACCAATATATTTTCGGCAATAAACTTATCTTTCAATATTGAAATGAACCGAGATTTGTTGTGAGTATTTGCAAGAAATTTCTGTTGACTGGTAGGAACTGTCATAAGCTCATCAAATAGAATATCGGAAGATGAAGATGTTGCTAAAGTTCGACGACGTTGTTCTGCAGCTTTAATATTTCTCGTGCAATCATCATAGCCATCAAATACGACAGTAATTCTGGCACCAAAATGTCTACGTACATACTGAACGTATTTATCTAAAATAATGCTAAATGTTTCTTCACTATCCCACACAACACGGTGTAGTAAGTAACCTCCGTCAATGATGTATGTCGTATTAGTATTGTTAATTTCAATATTGACCTGTTGAAAACAATCGTAAATAGCAGACTTCTGTGTTTTACGCATCCCGATATTATCAAACAATGATAAAGGGTAGGCAGCCAATTCATATTCAAAATATTTCTCTCTTTCATCTTGAAATGCTGCAGTAATACTCATGCGCTGGAACAATAATACAGGGTCACCGGGTACTTTTTCTTCGTGAACTTTTATAGTACTACTCATCGCTAAAAGAGGAACAACTTTGTCAGCGCGTTTAAATTTAATATTATTAAATGTTAGCTTCAGAGATGTATCTACGTGGCGTACTTATGCATATTATGACGATTACAACTTTTACAATTATTTGACTCGTTATATCTCAGAAACGGTAGTTCTAAGAAAAAAAAGTATTGGTACATTTTTTATAGAGAATTTTATAATCTACAAATTGTGTCTGAGATAATTTTATGATAAAACTTACCGTTTTGCTGAAAATCGTGAAAAACCAATTTTTTTTAAGATTTTTGACCTTTGACCTCGAATAAATTTTTTTTCCAGGCATCGGAATGATGAGGAACTTTCAGATGTTATTTTTAACTATGTTTTAAACAATTACACGCACTTTCAGCTTGCTGTAAATTTATGTACCTTTACTATTCTTTATTGGTCTAATTTGACCGGATTATAGGATTAGAATAGTAATTATTAATTTTTGACATAGTTTTTTGGGAATTTCGGTCAGATGTACACTATTTTTTCTAACGTTTCGGATTATTACACCACCATCAGAGAACTACAATTAATATAATATTTTAAAACACAATTATGGCTATTTTACATTACATTATGTACTTACATTATTAATTATTGATTAATCCGAATTGAATTTGTAAACTTTCCGTAATCTCATTTGTATTTTAAATGCTTAGATAAGCCGGTCAACTTTATAAGCATAAAACTGCAAACAAATTTCACTCTTTATGAATGGCACGTTAAGTGTGAAACTGCAGTAATGTTTAGTTACAATAAAAACAGTGACAAAAAAACAAAGTAAAGTGTTTTATTCTATCAATATTATTTGCGATTTTTGCAACAAAATACAAAATAATAATTAAATAGGCACATTTATTATTTTTTTAAATTTATTTAACATCTTATTTCTGCTGAACTATTCATTTTGTACCGGACAACTTGGTTCTTGTAAAATATTAGCATTTGATTTAAATCCATCGTTTCCTCGTGTGATACAAGAAATCAATGATGCAAATAACTCAACGCATAGTTCCATCAAAGTAAACCAGTCGTAAATTTCTCTGTTCAGTCATTTCCTACAAGATGCTTTCTTTTTCTGCTATCAACACGGTGAAAATATTTTATAGGATGTCCAGTTGACTAGTAGAATACTAAACTACAGGATGACTTCTGTAACCTATCTAATAAATATATGTTTTTATTTGCAACATAATTTATTTTACTTTTATTGTTTTTTTTTTATTGTAGATGACAATTATTTTATTATTTGTATTTGCACCAATTTGATCTCAATATTCTTGAAATATAAATCTAAGGAACAAGAATTCATATTATTATTATTGTTATTATTATTTCAATATAAAAACATTGTAAAAAAAACAAATTGATCAAATGCGAATTGTCTAATAATTAATATCAGGTATTAATTAAGAAAATCATAAGACCGTCAGTGTGCGATGTACGCAGAACATTTCATCGATCCATATTTACACCAGTCTGGTCAATAAAATATAAATCTGCTCGATGTAGAGGACCGATTTATAGTCGTCAGGACTGCTTATTATCAGATTTACTGCCATTAAAAAGCCTCACTTAAATCCGACTTTTGATATAGAATTGTATAATAATAAACTACAGAAATTAGACAACCACCGAATCCAAAGCCAAAGTTATGTGTGCTTCCTCAGTGTTTCGTGGGCCCATTCATTAAGGGCCGTTGTGACCTGCCTTCTTGAAATGCCTAACATAGGCTCAGGCCCGAGACTGAGTTACCCTTCAGTCAGAAATTTTGTCCATCAAACTTTGAGAGACCAGCGTAATATCTATCACCTGGCCCATGTTACTCTACTATTATAATGTAGCCAATGGGATAAAATTCACATTTAACAAAATTTGAAGATACGAGGTTTTGCAATCTCACAGGCGATTTGTCGTAAGTTTATCCCCTCCACCACGGAAGAATTTCTTCAGACGCCTATGTCTTCTTTGTATATAACGTGTACCCTCATTAACTTAAGTAATCTCTCTGTTTAGTTACAATTTTAATGGAGAAGTTTTTAATCTACTTAGTAATGTCTTATTTGAATTTTTGTTCTAAAACATAACTTTCCTGTCTATATTAATTTCCCCTGAAAAGTATTTTTTCGCCTAGCATATATGAAAATGAATTATATTAACCCTAAAAATATGACCGAAAGTAATATTTTTCGTCGCTTGGGCCGCTAAACTCACAACAACACTATTTTGTAGTTTTCACAATCTAGACACCTTTAATTGTAATTTGCATACGTAATTTTTTATTAAATGTCAATTTAAACCAAAATTTTGAATCAAAACAAACAACAAAAGTGTAAAATAATAAGTTGTGAACAATTGTAATTCTGTGAATAAGTTAAAATTGGTAACTCAGACAATGACGAAGAATTTACGAATACTCCACCAGACTTGCAAGAGGAATTTTTCCATGAATTTGTTACCCACATAGTCAAGACAACTGTACCAAAAGTACTATTAATTGTTCAATAACTAGAAAAAGAATAAAAAAGCAAAAAACTTAACAGAAAATGTACTACTTTCTTATCTATCTGAAAGATCAAAGATTATAAATGCAGGTACACTATGGTCTGATTTTCAATGTTAAAAAGCACTTATAAAGTCAAGGAAAATATTAATTTTGATCATTTTCATAAAGTTCGAGCATTTTTGACACAATATTCTGTAAATTACCTGCCCAAAAAGTCTAAAACTTTGACTCAAGCACAATGCATTGAATTTTTTATGGAAGCAAATGATTCGGAATATCTTATGATCAAGGTAAACAAATAAATTAAGATGAAATAATTATGTTTTTTTATTACCATTGCATTGTAGGTCTCTCTTATTATGGAACTATACGGAGCTTGTCGTCGAAATGAGTTGTTGAATATGAAACTTGACCACATATTGATTGTTACTGTAGTTGATTGAATCGACCTTTACTTGATGAAAATCCATTTTACAAATAAACACAAAATAAACTTCTGTTTGATTTTCACAATTTTAATAAACTTATGACAATTGTTTCGCCACACAGTGGCTTCGTCAGATGGTGAGTACAAGACTAAATTCTTTATTACAAAGTGTGGGTATATATATCAACTAATCTAGGGTAATAAAATGGAACAGTAATAAAATAAGGTACAAAATAATTTAGAAAATATTTAACAGCGGTGAACAATTTAAATCTAG
Organism: Rhamnusium bicolor; assembly: GCA_029963845.1. NCBI lineage: Eukaryota > Metazoa > Arthropoda > Insecta > Coleoptera > Cerambycidae > Rhamnusium > Rhamnusium bicolor. The sequence goes on from JANEYF010001760.1 coordinate 1,704,178, forward strand.
CTGGTCATTTAAAATGATATTACTATTTTTTAATTTATTAATTTCTAATGTCTCTAATAATGACAATTTTAAGCCTTTATTTTCTATGTGCAAAATATCAAAATTGTTATTAAAAGAATGATTTTCCTCTAGCATTTTGGAAAAAGATTGTCGGAACATAAACGCAGTTTTAATAACAATAAATTAGATTCGACGTATGCCAACCATTTGCTAGAGGAAAATCATTCTTTTTAATAACAATTTTGATATTTTGCACATAGAAAATAAAGGCTTAAAATTGTCACTATTAGAGACATTAGAAATTAATAAATTAAAAAATAGTAATATCATTTTAAATGACCAGCTAGATTTAAATTGTTCACCGCTGTTAAATATTTTCTAAATTATTTTGTACCTTATTTTATTACTGTTCCATTTTATTACCCTAGATTAGTTGATATATATACCCACACTTTGTAATAAAGAATTTAGTCTTGTATTCACCATCTGACGAAGCCACTGTGTGACGAAACAATTGTCATAAGTTTATTAAAATTGTGAAAATCAAACAGAAGTTTATTTTGTGTTTGATTGTTACTGTTCCTGAAACAAAAAATAATATTACAAGAACGTTTAGAGTCACAAACAAAACAGTTGATGGATTTAATCTGCTTACATATAACAAATAAGTTTCCCTTAGACCTACCCAGATCTCATAATCGCCTATTCATTTATTACCAGAATAATAAATGAACAGTGCAACCGATTGGAAAAAATGTATTTAGCAAAATCCAAGCAAAATAGCCACTTTTTTGAAACTGCATGAACCTAATACATACACAGGACATTGCCATAGTTCTGCAACCCTACTAGCAAACTCTGGGAGTGATTTTCTAACACTCAAGAAACATGGAGGTTGGCGTTCTTCTGCAGTTGCAGAAGGATATATCGATGACTGTTTATCAAATAAGATTGACATTTCACAAAAAATCCTGACAAACAAAAAACAACAGTCGAGTACTAGAGAAAATAGCACAACTGAAGTGTTACATATTTCCGACGAAATAAATGAAATGCCAGTTAATCTAGACAATTCCAATGAACCATCAACGTCATCTATAGAAATAAGTCACCATGCTACTAGCACTTCAAACACTTACCGAATGTCTACAAATTCTGGTATTACTACCCATAATAGTGCTCAAAGAATAATTAACATTAATTGCTATAATAAATAAATTCGCAAATTGTTACTACTTAAGTTTCTTATTAAATTCTGTTTGTATTTATAAAATTAAAGATTTTTGTTATATTTCTCCCTTTTTTTTTGGTTTTATTTAAAGCTAGGCGAACAACAGTTGTGTGTCACACATGCAGAAAACGCATTAGCAGCCCTTAGCTATCAGCTGCCCTCGCTTCACTTTGCTTGCTCTATCAGCTAATATCCGCGGGCTACTAATGTTCATTTTCTGCCCTTGTGACACAATATACCATTACGTCCCGGTGGGCTGTAAAGTGATATTGTAAGCCCTCAAACCAAGAATATGAAGTGAACAATTAAGACCGGGCGTACATAAATAACTATTATATTAAAGTATTGTTTACGACATAGTTTTGCGGCCATAAAGTATATAGAACTAGCAAAATAAAATAACTCTATTTTACTAGTACTATAAAGAAGTACTTTATGGTCGCCAAACTATATCCTAAACAACTTGGTAACCAAGCAATAGAAAAAGCACATTTCACATGGAATGTAAAATTTATAAAATGAACTTTTTTCGATAATAACCAATTTTAGCAGTCAAACATTAAGCTTTGTATTCAACCCCTCCATAAAAAGAATTTATTGAACGAGTCCAGTTTATTTAAAAAGGACTTGTTACATAAATAGTTATTATTATCATGTACTTGAAAATGCATTTTAACCAAACGGTTCATTAGTATTCTTATGCATTAAGAAATATCAAGGCTATTGGTCATGACACTGACTTATTAATCACTACATATGTATAATTAACTTCAATTATGTTTATATATAGCGTAATTTCTAAAAATATTACGTAATTACGAGCACAACATATTATTATTAAATTCAAATAAAGGTACACTTGCAATTGGCTAATATTACACAATATTAATACCAAAATTGGTAGTAAGGGGGCCCGGCAAAATGAGGGATCAGTTTTAACATAAAATGTCTCCAGAACCGCGTAAGCTATTTCAATCAATAAAACGGTTATATTTTACATGCATAATCCTGTTTTATTTCACTATTGCATCATACATAAAAAAATACAGAAGCTTTAGAAAATCAACAGACATTTAGTTCCACAAAAGGAAAGTCAACGGGAAGATCTCGGACAGTATGCACATGACAGGGTATTGCCAAGTTTAGACAAAACCCTTATAGGACCACTTTAAAACATTTCCAAATACCGAATATGTCAGACTGAAACTACACCGAATTTTCCATGAACGAAAATTTCAATCTCACAAAATACCAACAATTATCCAGCGAATATTACCTCAAGATCTTGAGGTCACCTTTAGGTTTTGCAATAGAATGAAGCAGATCTTCGAGGAAAATACCAATATGTATTATGAGTGATGAAGCACATTTTCACCTTTGCGGATATGTTAGTAAAATAATTGCAGGTAATAGGCGTAAGAAAATACGTAAGAAATTCACGAGCCGTCCCTCCACTCATCAAAAGTAACTTATTGGTGTGTGTCGTCGTTTGGAATCATTGGTCCGTACTTTTTCGAGGACGTAAATGTAACAACAGGAACAATTGCCTCCAATCGGTACATTAATGTGTTACAGTATTTTTAAACAATGAAATAGGTAATTTACGGAATAGAGTTTGGTTCCAATAAGATGGGGGCACTGCTCATTCTGCCAGAGCATCAATAAATTAATTAGATTCATTAGAGAAATTACCTAATACTTTAGGTTGTGAAGAACCGAAACAAAATTCTTGAGAATACGTAATTTTTATAAAGTTTAAAAATTAAACAATTGAAGACATCATTAGAGTGTTTCATAGAAAATAATAATAGCAGTTCCTAGTTAATTTATTATGTTGCTGAAGTGGTAAACAAGTACTTGAGAAATTATAAATTTTCGTCATAGGTCTTTAACAGGTTAATTATTATTATCAATCGTGGTAAATATAGCTAAACCAAAGATCGACAATAGCATGTGACTTCTGTTACAGAAAGCAGATGAAAAATTGTGTACACTTTAATTCAATTGAAACACGAAAATTAACAAATAAAGTTCATATTTAGAAAAAAATATATATTTGAGTATGATTGTGTTTAATTAATTAATTATAACAAGAAACTACCTATAGTTTCCCATATTTCACACTGTCATTCTTATCTGTCGAATTGGCGCCCCACGTTGGGCGCCAATTCGTGCAACATCCCTGCCCAATTGCTGGTATAAGACAATTAGCTGGTAGTTGTACTTATTGACTGATAGCAGGTCGTGAGATTGATCTGAGTTCTCACCAAAATCTAGGCTGAGCGCCAGGACTTTTGAAAGTAGCAAATAATTAAAAGTTTACTTTAATAGGTATAGTTTATCCAATGTCAGTTTAAAACGATATAGAAAACAAGAGCGCGGCATTCCTTTATAAGCCGACCTCGAACGCATGCCATCCATAGGCGCGCGTAACTTACTTTTCAAGACTTTTCAATGCATGCCCTAGTAAGAAGGAAGGAGCCCCGTGGTGTTCTCCAATCTAAACTCGATTATAATTTGGAAAGAGACAAACATTTGAAAGTAGAGTATGAGCAATAGAGACAGACAGATATATAGTGCAAAAATCTGCAAAACCAACGGTTCCAGTAGAAATCAGTGGCGCCATCTGGACTAGACTGTCAGAAACTTAATTCATCGCGGACAACGAGAAACTGGAATGAAATAGCTTGCAATTTCGTTACAAGCGAAAACTAAAGATGACCTAGTATCAAAACATATTGCACCAGAAACCCTCATTGTGCATGTAAGGAGTAATATCACATTCAACAGCTAGTTGTAAATTAACTTGCTCCTCATGGAAACATCTCACCGTCCTTCGTCAATCATGGGTCCTCAAACAAAATCGGGAATTGTCACCAGAGACCACATGATGCCGTTCCTGTTTCCAGCGCACTAACTACTTCAGCGATGAAATAGAGTAAGGGGGTAGGCAGAAAAATTGTCAGTAGGAACAAAGTCCAAAAGATCTTAAACGTCGATATACGGACGCCACAGATACGTTTTCTTCTAAAGTATCCATCTAATAATTTCCCACGATTTGTATTGTGGTAAATATGTCTCTTACAACCAATCTTCTCAGATGACGTTCTTCACGATCTGTAATCTTCCTAGTATGTCCAGATCCGTGGCGGCGCCCATAAAAACCTTCTTTAGACCACCTTAACCAACATCTTAACACAGTCATCACATTACGGCTTATGAAGTTGTCAATTTCCCTAAATGATGATCTGGCTTCCCTTATACTAATAATCCAATCACTTGAAAGTCATTTAACTGACTTGCTGAACTCTAGGTATTGTGAATAATCTTTGCTACAGGAACGTAAACATAGAACTAACAAGAATGTATTGATTTTTATGAATACGCTTCGAAATATACACTTTTTCACATAAAAACCACAGCAAAACCAGGCTAAATTTAAAATTTTTTGTTGAAATTTTAATCATTTCTTTTTACATTGAAGTACCTTTTCTGTAAAAATTTCAAATAAATTACTTAACTAATGCAAGGTGTTGCGGTTTTTATTCAAATTAGTATATAATACACTAATGTTTATAATGTTTTCTTAACCGCATCTCAAGTCACCGAAGTAACCCCCAGAAGATCTTAGGATTTTGTGTTGGGGCCTTACAGTTTACTGTGGAGTCCAAACCACATCAATTCTCTCTCCCATATTAGTCCGAAACAAATTACAAATAAAATGTCTAACTTGTTCCAGGATGGAATCGTACCATCGACTTTTGGTACCGAGTAAATAGCTATAAGAGCTTTATCCACCGGGCTACCGTGCCCATAATTAGGTAAATTAGGAGAATTCATATATGAAAATGGTACCCAGGTAGATTCCATCTACACTGACTTTATAAAGCCCTTCGATCGTGTAGATTACGATTTACTAAACTTTTGGTAAATCGTAAACAAAATGTTGTTATTCAAAGATATAAGTCCTGAAGTGGGTTGCAACCTTTGATGTGAAGATAACACTGACGTAGTTTTCCACGCAGTTTTCTTTTATTAAAAGTTTTAATCACCTCCAGATGATTCCAAAAGTCCCAGAAGCCCAGGTGTTATCAAATATTTCGCTTTATTATTTATGTCATATCGTAAATTCACGTTTCATCAAAATACAAACGCGTGTCGAGTTTCATGTTTCATGTTTAGCCTCTTCTTCAATCGCTCATTGCTTGAAATTCATTGCATTTATTGACTCTAATAATACATCCCTTTTGTAGGAAATTTTATATATCCTGTAAGTATAAAACGGTTTATGTGAAAAACGCCGAAAGCGACGACAAGGTGAGTTTGGGGTCGCTTTTGGGGGTAAAGCGACCACTTTCTACTTTGGAACTTTTTTTGATTTTGAAAACTATCCACTTGACGCGCATAATTCCCAAGCGGCAAAACTTTATAATTTTTTTCCTATTAGCCAATATTAATGGAGTATAGAGTTAATATGGCCAAAATATTTATGTCAAATTATGTAACAATGCAGTTGATTGTCCATAACTTCTAAGTTTATTTTCTCTTCATAGAGCCGGCACTTCCATTCTCGATTAACACTAATCGGACGATAACATGCAAGGACACCATTGTTGTAACTGTGTGTGTGTGTGTGGGGGGGGAGAGACAGTATCGTTCGATTAGTGTTAACCGAGACTGAAAGTACCGGCCCTTAATGTAACAGCCTATGATACATGAATCACTGAATTAATTCACGTACCATTTATCAGAACTAATTATGAAAATACATTGTCACAACATGACTAAGTAAACATTTAAACGATTACAGCAGGGTGGATATTTTCAACATAAAGTTATCTCGTTATTATTTCACTGTTATTTTTGTTGTTTCCCTTCTTTTCCTGTAACGTACTTTTTATTAAATTAATAATCAATCCATATTCCGAATTTGGATTTTCTGGTATCCAAAATTGTAGAATTATTCTTTATACTACTTGTACTTTCTCTTCAATATAATAATATTAAATTTATCTTATTTATTATAAGCAAAAATGTAAATACTAGACACACACACGAAGTACAGAAGTATGATGTATGGGATTCGGAAATTTGATGGAATATCACCGGCATTTTACGATGCTCAGTTTAGTCAAATATGGCTAAAGAAACCGAATGATCAAAATGTTTTATGCATAAATTTACTGAAAAATTGTATACCTGCACATATGAGAGCTAAAGTAAGATGTAAAAGTGGTGTTCATAATATCAATATTTAGATAAAGACTTGTTCATAATTCCGCAACATAAACAACCTTGTTCCAAAGGTCATTTTCCCACAGGAATATAAACCATAGACTAATAAATAATAAATAATTATTAATTAATTCAAGAAGCTTATGTTTTAAAAACTTAACTGACGAAACCAATATAATACTGTCAGTGTAAAAAAATGCTAATTACAATTTATATAAATTATGTGTCTGGAAATATTTTACACTTGGAAAAACGTGTGTGTGTGTATACGCAATTATTTAAATACAGGAAAAACCACCAACGAGAGTAAGAGAGACTAGTTAGCTTGCCCTACTGATATTTTATTTCAATAAATACTATTATAAATATATGTAATATATTCATTTTCTTTTCTTGGTTGATATCAAATATTATTTGATACAGTTTTTTGGGCATTTTGGTCAGATATACACTAATTTTTTTAACGTTTCGGTTTACTATACCATCATCAGATAACTACAATTAATATAATATTTTAAAATATAGTTATGGTTATTTTACATTACATTATGTACTTACACTATTAATTTATTAGGTGTTTATTTTAAATTTTGTTACATGTTTGGTGTTATTTGTTATTTAAAACAGGCAATTTTAACGAAACTGAATTATATTAACAAGAGCAAAATACCATGTTAAAATAATTCGGTTGTGGTAAAATGGGCAATCAAATAACACCAAAATCCTCAATCGTTGCCAGCACTACATATAACTCATTTTCTTCATTCACAACATTTTTAAATCGTTTAGGTTACCTTCAGAGAGCTGTATATCAGAATAGCATTGGTGATAATTCTAGCAAGCAAATAATTTCTTTCCGATTCGCCCAAAACAAAAATCATGACTTCTTCTTTGTTAAAATTCATTTTGGAAAACTCCAAATACTTCAGAATTGACAAAAATGAGAACTGGCGACCGATAAGTGCAATAAATATTCGTTTGTGCACGACAATTGATACCGAACTGACTATATTGTTTGTCGTATAAAAAAACAACCAAAATAATTTACAAGCAAAACATTCCCGGAAAATTGTGTGCTGTACGAGATCGAGACATATAAAATTACCTCACTAAAATGTGGAGCACTTATTATAATTTTTTTCTGTTGAATTATTAAATAAAAACCATAGAGATGTATGTACATGCAAAAAATGTTCGCTTTTCAATTATAAATCACATCATCGAAAAATATATTTGCAAAAATCCTGTCACCCTGTATACTTTTAGAAAGTGAAAATGATTCAGAGACATCACACAGATGCCTCGTAACCATTAATGTCAATTTTTCTTAAAATACATAATTGTAAATGTAGTGATATTCATTGCAGATGTCATTATTTCAACAAAAAAAAAATTGTTACATTCAAGTGGTTGGGAGATAGTCAATAATAATATAGGGGTGGAAGGAGACTAGAAAGAGGTTTTAAAAAAATGTACTGATATACAGGGTGTCCCAAAATTAATTTCCCAGCCGCCAGGGTTAGACTATGATCAAAAATAAGTCGAAAATCACATGTCAAAATTTCGAAAAGTTTCTCCTTACGAAATTATTGCCATCTTAAAGATCGCAATGAAGGTATTTTTGCAAATCACTTTTTGAAATAGGTACCTGGATAGGTAAAGATAGTTTATAATCAAGTCGCCCTTGACGAAGACAGAATACGACATTTTGTGTGTCAATGTAAATAAAATATTTCAAATTTCAACTGACGTACAACGGTAAACAATTAAGTTTTCATACTTATTATAATGCCCAGAAGGTACAGCAATCAAGAATATTTAGATATGATTAAACTACTTGGAGTTTGTAATAATAATGTTCGTGCCGCAGAGCGTCTGTACCGCCACCGTTTTCCTACTAGGTGACACCCAGATCATAAAACAATAAGTGCTGTTGAAGTTCGTCTACTTGAAACTGGATATTTGACTCCTAACATGATTCATGCTGGTCGTCCTAGATAGCTAACATGGCAACAGCAAGAGCAACTACTTCACGACATTGAAGAAGATCTGTCTGTAAGTACCAGGATCTTGGAAGCCAATCGTCACCATCGTTGTAGTACTATTCACAGATTCATGCAAAGAGAAAATCTTCATCCTTATCACTTACAGCCGGGTCAAAAATTGCATCCTGGGGATAGTGAGTTGCGCTTACAATTCTCCAGATGGTTTTTAAATTGCTTAGATACACATGAAGACCTTTTTAAGCAAGTATTGTGGAGTGATAAGACCCATTTTATTCAGCAAGGGATGTTTAATCAGCACAACTTGCATATCTGGAATTACAAAAATCCACATCAAATTAGAGAATCACATAAGCAAGTGCGCTGGAGTGTAAATGTGTGGATTGGTCTGTTGGGCAATGACATAATAGGACCACATTTTCTGCCTAGGATATTAAACGCAGAGAATTATGCAAATTTTTGCGAAAATATATTACTTACCTTTTTGGAAGATATTCCTTTATTGCACCGTCACAGTATTTGTGTATCAACATGATGGAGCGTCTGCTCATTATTCTCGAAATGTTCGAGACATATTAAATCGGCGATTTCCCAATCAATAGATCGGTCGCGGAGGACCTACTTTTTGACCACCTAGGACCTCGGATCTCAACCCAATAGACTTTTGGCTTTGCGGTTACTTGAAAAATGCAGTATACAAAGTCCTACCGAATAATGAAGATGACGTTATTGTTCGGATTTATGGAGCATTAACTCAAATTACAAACGAAACAATAGGTCGTGTTGAAAACAATTTTCTTCGCCGATTGCATGCATGCATAGAACAAAATGGCGAACATTTCGAACATTTGCCTTTGTAAATTTAAGTATTTTAATTTTATTATGTCTAGATGTCACTTGATTTAAATTAATAAACTATGTTTACCTGGATACCTATTTCAAAAATTGATTTGCAAAAATACCTTCATTGCGATCTTTAAGATGACCATAACTTCGTAAGGGCCAACCTTTCGAAATTTTGACATACGTGATTTTCGACTTATTTTTGGTCATAGAGTCTAACCCCGACGGCTGGGGAATTAATTTTGGGACACCCTGTACATGGTATTCCATTAAAAAAAAACTTGACCTTTTAAAATCGTCTTTGCTCACCCTGTATATTCGAAAATAATTTCCGGTTATATACATTTTTTATCTAGTTTACTTATATATTTTAATCAAATTTTAATCATACAACTCGTGTTATCGAAGTCGGACGCACTATTGCCCCACCCTGAATAACTTAACTAGCCATAGATGTTTTCTGCTCAATACCTAAATCATATTTCTTTAAGTACACCTGAGAGCAAAACAATCGACTCAGCAACATGCTCGAGTTTTGAGAGAATGTGTATCTACTCTGATAGCATTCCATGGAAACTCCAATGCAGTGTTTGAAAGCTTAAAAACTCTGCTTTCAAATGAAAAACTATGCTCTCATACCACTTTGACTGGAATCGAACCTGTTCTGACAAAATTCTTGGCCTAGGAATATAGTGAGTCGATTGTTTTGCTCACAAGTATGCATAGGTATATTACATAGCAAGTAATAAAATATCAGATTTTTTTTATAAATAATCTGCAAATGCTAATTTCCACTCAGGAAGTTGCAAATAAGTTCGTTGGAAGTATTAAATGAACACCTCCTATATATCGAGAGTTTTTTCCTATAATATTTTCAAATTTTAGCATATTATGCGATATATGAATATACGTGTTGTACCTTTCTGTAGTCGACTACGAACATTATTATAATGAAATCGATCCCCAGAGCATAGTAGAATATCTCCCTCAAGACTGATGATCTTGAGTTCCTCCTTTCTACAAACATTTGTAAATTGAAAGCCCAGCCCACAAAGCTGTCAGACTCCTCAAAGCAAAAGTGTTGTGTTGTTGAAATTCCATAGATTTTCTGCGTAGTCAACAAGCTATCTTTATCTATAACATGAAAGCTTTAGTCAAGTTGGACAAGACATGTATCTCTTATCTGCAATTTGTCATTTGAAACCAAAAAACTGACGCCTAACAAGGTTACTATGTATGAAACTTGGTATGGAAACTAAAATTTTCGATTTGAAGATGTTTTTTTTTTTATATTAATTAGCTCTTTGTACAGGGTATCAACGACCGGCTTCCCAAACCTTTTTTAAAAGAATGGTAAATGCTTTTTAATTATATGTATATACAGGGTGTCACATTATTTGGCAGCCAAGTTTCAAATTTGGTTGTGGAGAAAATATTAGCTGACCCATGATTTTTTGTCTTTTGTTAAATATTCAGGGGCTCAAAAATGACACCTCGAGATTTCAGTTTTTCTCCTTGTTTCTTCCCATATTCGGTTTACATATTTAGGTAATAGTTCTGTATAATACACACTTGTTTTCATAATTCTGTAGGTGTTAGTTTGTTTTTTTTTTAAATTTTGATCGCATAACTCATAACGCCTCTTTAATAATTTAGGGAAATGAGTCCTCAAAACAAATAACAACACTATGGTTTTTGACATTTTACTACTGTCATAAACTACAATCACCTGAAAAGATAGAAAACATAGGTCTAAATATTCTTTCAAAAATTCATTGATTAATATCTTAAAATCTATTTTAAAGGAAATCAAAATAAAGAAGCCCTCTATATAAAAAAAATCAATTTGAGTAAAGCTTCTGAAGTGGTTTGGAACCTTTGATGTGAAAATAACTCTGACGTAGTTTTCCGCGAGACATCAAAACACCATATACTGCACTCGACGCGCGTTTCGCCAACCAAGTTAACATCATCTGGAGATCTAACTTGGATAGCGAAACGCCCGTCGATTGTAGTATATGGTGTATTGGTGTTTCGTGGAAAACTACGTCAGTGTTAAACAATTGGAAATAGTTTCGAGTCAGAACAAAAAAAGCACATTATTACAATCGATTCTTGAATCCTGTATACAGATTGAGCACATTTTCACTTTGTGTCTTGACGTTAATAATGAACGCGAGGAAGACACCATAATGCCGACAATTACGTGTGTGGAATAAGGATAGAAACTGCCAAGAAAGTACGACCCACACACACTTCTTAATTGGCGTGGTCGTTTCTATCCTTGTTTTATACTTGCGATTGCCAGCATTTTATCGTCTCCCTTGCACTCATTATTGGATGTAAAATACCAAAATTGAATACTCAATCTGTATATCAAAACGTTCGAAAGTAATTGAAAATCTTTTGTAGTACATCGATAAAATACAAATAGAAATTAACAACTAATTTAGCATATTATTAAAATAATGATTGCAATATTTGAAGTAAACAATAATAATTTAGAAGCATATGGTACTATAATGATTTATATAGATGGATGTTATTCAAATGAGTGCTCCAAGTATTGTAATAATCAAGAGTCGTTTTCTATGTTGACGAAACTTTACTTTATTGTCATTATTATCTGCATTCTTTTTTCATGTCGGAGATTACTCAAAAGTAAAGCATTTCCAACCCAGAGATAAACTAAAATAGAAAGAACAATAAACACAGGAAACGCTCAAAGGGAGCAGCCGGAAAGATTACCCAGAGTAATGAAATTAATTTATTTGTGATGCACAAATGCACAGGGTTGTCCAGTTATGATAGATAACCTCGTTATTTATTAAGAACTTAAAAAAAACGAAAGTACAAATACAAAAGTTATATTTGTATATATATATATATATATATATATATATATATATATATATATATATATATATATATATATATATATATATATATATATATATATATATATATATATATATATATATATATATATATATATATATAATATATATATATATATATATATATATATATATATATATATATATATATATATATATATATATATATATATATATATATATATATATATATATATATATATATATATATATATATATATATATATATATATATATATATATATTATACGGGTGTCTCACCAGGAACTGCATCGATCGATATAGGGAAAATTTTTAAAATTTAGGGAATTACTAATGGCAATCTGGTCAACCATGTAAAATAATTACAAGCTTCTGACACTTCCGGTTATACCGTAAGTCGATACCAACGCTTAGGAATACCCTATATATTTTAGGGTTTTCGGAAAGAGCATAAAATTCTGAGTCAAAAACATGTGGGATACCCTATACCTAAACACAGCCGTTTCAGAGATATTTGACAATTTAAAAAAATTTCGACAGGTGTAATGGTTTAAAATAACCTTTAAAACTTTCTTTATTTGCTTTTTGGCATGCAGAAAGACCTTAAGGTGAGCTACGCTTTACAGTTTAAAGAAATTTAATAATGGTATACCAAGTGTTCCATTTTTGACGTTACATTTTGTAAACTACAAACCGCAAAAAATTGCTTAAGTCAAATAGAACACCCTATATTTTTTTACACCAAGTTATGTATAATTAAATTCCTTTTTTTCTGATATAAGCATTGTGGGGGTTTAAGTTACAACTTTTTGAAATATTTGCGATTTTCTTAGAAATTGAATAGAATTCAAGTAAAAATTTTGTGTGTACGTGCGTGCGTGCGTGTGTATGTATGGTGTGTGTAACTTGTGTGTAAATTTGGTGAATATGGTACCACCAGCTGAGACATAATGAATGAAAGAAGAAGAAAGGTCTCGAGAAAGGTATAATTTCGGGGAAAAAAATTTGTATTGCATTTCTGGACATATCTCAACGAATTATATGAAAAAAACATAACTTTAAGGAAAAAATCTGTAGGCATATCTGTAGTATCTCGATAGCATCCACAGTTTTTGAAATAAAACTCTCAAATTTTTTACCCGCGTTCTAAGGGCCAAAGACAATGATAAATTCGGTGATTAGCAAAGATTGGCCAGCTGAACGGGGGTCCACGGGACCCAAACTTTTTTTGTATTTGTGTCTACAAAAAAATATATTCTCGATGAAGGATTATAAAATCATGTCCACCATATCAAACGAATAAAATATATTTTTTTTACTACTAACCTGAGAAATCACCATTATTTACTCCATTCCTCTAATGAGAAGTAGTATTTCTCTCCCTAGGTAAAAAATTATAATAAAAAACCACCTAGGTAAATAATGAAAAAATTTTCTATATTTTTAATGAAATGAATAGAAACTTGTTAACTTAATTCTAAGCAAAAAACAAATAAACTAGGAAATTCAACACCGGTAAGTAGTATGATGAAAATTATAAAAAATTATTTAAAATTATAGTTAATTGTACAGTTATGGCAAATATTAATTTCATTTTGTCAGTTTGACAACTAAACTCCCAGACTACTTGATATTTCGAAATATTTGAAAACAAATGAGATATGACTAATATCAAAATCTAATCAAATCAAATATGGTAATATGTCAATGTTAGTAGTAAAAAAATCTATATATACTTCGGTTAAGAAGGCCATTTTTAGACCTCGCACATTATATCCTACGCGCCTTAGGATATAAAAGTGCTAGGTAAATAATAGCTCACTTCTCAACCTAGGTATATAATATACTATTTCCAAGTACTTAAATAAAGCTGATGTAAACTGAAATTTTGTACACATTTGACCTCATAAAATGGGGTTAGGATAAATTTGGCAGTTTGACATCTGAAATGTCTAATTTAGTACAAAAAAATTTCAAACATTTTGGTGTCCACCAGGAAGTTTTTATGCTTTTCCTCGTCAAGTAAAGAATGTCCTCACCTGTCACCGATTATAAAATAAATTTGATTGCGGTTATGTGGATGACACTCTCCGTTTTCCTGCTCAAAAACTAAGAATCTCCAGTCTTCCTTGCAGTCAGCACGGGAGAAGTCGAGAAAAATGTTCAGCAATGTGTTATGAATTTTAAACATTTTTACTAACTGGTATTTTCGACTTTCACTTTAGATAATGAAATCAGGCATTATATATTTTGTTGTGTAATAGCAGGAAATATTTGCATTTAAAATTTCACTCTTATTATTAAATCTAATAATCCAGTTAATACATTTTTTAATTTATTGATCAATCTCGTATTAATGTAAAAACAAACGACACATTAATTTATTTATCAAGACCAATATTTATAGATGTAGCCATATAAAAGAGATAATTGCTTATACATTGATTTGCAAATTACAATTTAAAATAGAAAACTACGTACCTATAGTACGAAATGTTACTGAACTTTTACGTCTATTTCCATGTGATTAATTCAAAATACATTTAAAATAATGAAACAAGATAGTCTTAAATACTTACAAATCAGTTTATTTCGGAACTAGTTTCGTTACTACCACTTGTGTTCCATCTTCAGCCGACTGACTATTAAACAAAACAATTTACATCGATCATGAATAGCATTCCATAGTTCATTTCTTAAAAATTCTAGGAAGTTTATAGCATTTATATTCCCATCGAAAAAGAAAGGACCTATGATTCTTTCGTTTAATATTCCGCACCATACATTCACTTTTTCCCAATATTGTCTTTTGCAGTTTATAACCCAATCAGGGTTATCGGTAGCCCAAAATCTAGTGTTTTGAGATGAAACAATACCGTTCGTCGTGAAAATGGCTTCATCGCTGAATATAATACACTTTAGAAAACGCCTGTTATTCAGGTATTCTCCTTGTGCTCACAAACAAAATTCTAGACGTTTTTCTTGGTCTCCTTCTTCCAGGATATGCAAACATTTGGGTTTGAATGATTTCATTTTGTTTTTTTTTTTTAGGCATCTCCGTATGTGTTCCCTCAACGAATTCAAATCTAGGCTTGCCACTGTCAAACTGGCATTTGGATTATTCCTAAAATAATCCAATATAACCGGTTCGTGTCCAATCCTTCTTCTCTCATTATTTCTCAAAATATTCTTAGATACAGCTCCTTTTTCATTGAAAATTATTTAGTCTGTGCACTGTACTACTACTTATAGGGGGCGAGCTAGATGTCTATCATTAAATATTCTGCATACTTCTCTTTCACTTCTATCACTGTCTCCAGAAAGACGCACAATTTCAATTTTTTCTTGCAAAGACAATTGTACAGCCATAACGTGAAATCAGCTTATTCTAATTGAATGATAATGATTAACTTTCTCATATTCGAATTATGACTCAATCTGTCATTGTCAGAGCTTACTTTTGTTTTAGTCAAATAACTATTCAAAATAATTACATGTCATTATCACAGCCTACCTTTCTCGAGTTAGATGCCTTTTTAAATTTTCAATTCAAGCATATTTTGAATTCAGCAAACAATGAAAGTAACAAAATTACTTTGTGGAAGAATACGGATAGCCTGTATGGAAATAATACCAGAACCCAAGAATTCTAAGTGTCTTTATTGAAAATTGTTGGTTGACAGTAGTAATTAACTGATTATGAGAAGCTGTATTTTCCAGTGGTGGAGTCAAAATTTCACGAAAAAAATCGCTAATGATATTTAGTAATTTTTGACATGACAAAAAAATCATAGCATGCCCTGAAAATTGGAATTATTTTTTGTAAATTTGTGCAAACGTAGACTTTTTTGATACTTTTTTTTCAAAAAAAAAAAAAATAAATAAAAATTGAAATCGGTTGATAAATGTAGATTTTATAAGGGTGCTCCGGATGGTGTGTTTCCAAAATTAATGTTGTTATAACTTTGTTACCAATGAATATATCCCAATGAAATTTTTGATTTTACCTAATTGAAGGATACTGAATCCAATGGTGGAGTCAAAATTTCACGAAAAAAATCGCTAATAATATTTAGCAATTTTTGACATGAAAAAAATTCATGCCCTGAAAATTCGAACTATTTTTTGTAAATTTATGCAAACGTAGATTTTTTAATATTCTTTTTGCGAAAAAAATAAAAATTGAAATCGGTTGTAAAATGTAGATTTTATAAGGGTGCTCCGGTTTAGATGGGTAACACTGTATATTCCCTTTTAACAGTTACTGGTACTGTTAGACTAAATTTTCACTATAATTTTACGACGGGACAGGAGAATTTTAAATTTTCGCCACAAAAAAAAATTCTGTTTTTTTTTATGGTAATCATAAAATCAGCTTTAATATTTTTTTTTCAAAGCAAAATTTGTAAGAAGCCACAAATACTTTTATTAACTCTATTTGTTATTTCTGAAACAATCTAATTTCAGAAATAAAATATTTGATTCATCAAAGTATTAAAAGAAAACGAATATAATATTGCATTTATTGTTTCAGCGATACTACTTTATAGGATATGCAGATGTTGTCGGAGGATCTACGTAAAACTTCTGCACACGGTGTTCCACGCCTTGGCCATCCCATGCGTGGCCGTTGGTTTCTTGGCTGTCCTAGATTCCCACAATCTTAAACAGCCTCCCATACCGAACTTCTACTCCCTTCACAGCTGGATCGGCCTTGTTACTATGGGACTATTCGCCATACAGGTAATTATTACTTAATATATCTGACACCTAGTAATAAATTTGATGTAGATATAACATTTGATTAATAATGTATTCAATACATGCAAGTTATTCGTGGAAGCAGGAAAGTGTAAGTGATGAAATGAATAATAATAATAATTATAAGACAAGACAGATTAATAAGAACATAAAAAAAATGACAATAATGTTAATAAATAAAACAACTTATTATTTTGCTAAGTAATGCACTAAAGTGGAAAATAAATAAGTCAACAAATTTATAGCGAGTAATTTCGTGTAATGGAGGTTATTAATGCTCTGATAGGGAACGGTATCTCAATGGTTAGTGTACCAGGACATCTTAAGTGTTAGGGATTAAATCCCCGCCTGTTGAGAAATAAATTTAATTATGACGACTCCACTATAAGCTCTAGAACACCATCTCTTTTACGCAAATAAATCTAGTTTCAAAAGACATTAGGTGTTGTTAACTCCATATTTTGTCTGCCAAATAAAAGTAGATGAACTCGTATTTGTTTTTTAATGTATTGTTTCTAAAAGTCTATTTTTCTTTGATGTCAACACATTAATTTTTGAAAATTTAGACACTGACGTTGCATTAGAAATTATGTCCGAAGCAAATCAGCGATGTCAGTTTTTGTTCTAGCATCGGCATTCGTGTCACTCTGTGGTAAAAGTATTGTTCTTTTACATACATGGATTTTTATAACTAAAAAACCCTTTCTACCATTTTCTGATTCTAAGTAGAAGACTCGAGTCTAAATAATGACCAACCGATTTTAATACAGATTCAGAATATTACATTCATCGTTTGTACAATGAGAGGCAGATAGTAAAGGCATAGTTTTCCTTTTCTTAGTAATCATAAATTGCTTAAAATATCTACCAAGTGTGTATAAAATTGTTTTGGGCAATATTATAGAGAATGTACGTGCTGATCAATTTATCATCATCACTACGTTGTACCTTCTACAAGCACCAAAGATGTATGAGAAACTCAATATCGTGTCCTTCAAATTGCAACGAATTTTACTGATTTTGAAACGACTATAGTAATTCTAAGTAATCTCATCGGCACCATTTTCTTTAAGACTTCTACACAAAATAGAAGTCAGGAGAAATTATAATAATAATAAAAATCATTTTCTCTTGATGTAGAATCAAATCTGTAGCTCACAGGGCAAAATTTATTATTAGTTATATCTTAATTTTGTTACCAAAAATTAATCTTTTTCGTTCATAATTTGAAACTATGCAGGTTTTTACTTATGATTAGACATGAAGGAATATTCGTAAATGGTCTGAGGTCGGTTGTACGTTAAAATATATACATACATAAGAGATATTTCCATGCTAGGACATTTCGTGAGATGTACACAATAAATTTGCTGCAAATTTCCAAACTCTTATCATTTATAAGTTTTGGTATGTGAAACTCGGATCTATTTCGAACATCTATGCTAAAAATGAATTGCTTTGGATTGTCTAGCCATTATATCTAATTTAAGTGGTCTATTGTAATTCTTTAACGTTGCCAAATATTTGATATACGCGTGCTATATTATTTTCTGCTAATAAAATCTCTACACAATTTATACAAATCTAATCTGCTTTACGTACATACCTTAATTTCTGTGGATCAAAATAGTGTTCTTTTGTGATTTAAGTTTCCACCATTCAAAAGCAAAATAAAATTCAAATTGTCAGAAAAACCATCAGTGCCGTCTGTCTACTATGAGGCGCCCTTTATGACATAATTGTTCTTAGAAATATGTATAATATTTACTGAAATATATATTTTTCATCGTTAAATGTACGTATTCTTTTAAACTATTTATAAAGATTTGCAAATATATATATGTATATATATATATATATATATATATATATATATATATATATATATATATATATATATATATATATATATATATATATATATATATATATATATATATATATATATATATATATATATATATATATATATATATATATATATATAAAAAATATATATATATATATATATATATATATATATATATATATATATATATATATATATATATATATATATATATATATATATATATATATTCCTATATAAAATATATAATATTTTAAAATATATATATTTTAAGCACAAAACAATATGAATATAAATTTTTTCTAGTAGACAATGCAAAAGGTGAAATTTGTATTTATATTGGTTTGTGCGTAAATGAAATATGTATATATTTTTATAGGAAAATACATAATTAATTGCAAATCTTTATAAATAGTTGCATGCATATATTTAACGACGAAAAATATATATTTCAGTAAATATTATATATATTTCTAACAATAATTATGTCTTAAACGGTGCCTCGTAGTCTACATTACTGCTGATAAAATAATTATGTAAATTATTTACAACCACCAATTACTCCATTGAATATCTATCAAGAATTTTAAAACAGTCAAACGTATTCATGGTTTCTTTTCACTATTCTATTAATAACAATAATAAACTAAATTCAAATGAACCTGTTTATGATACGTTGTAAGATACACATCTATAATTCCCTAAGGCGAATTCCTTACCTTGAAGTAACTGTATTTTTTAACACGTTACTTAATAATATTACAAGAATAATTTAACGGACTGCGCCACTGCGGAAACTTAATGGGAAAAAATAGAATTATTATCTGCTAAGGCAACAAGCCTCGATAAAAACAATATGCCTGTTATAAATATGTTTAATACATTTATCCTGTTTTTGAATTAAATATTGTTTTTTTTTCCTAAAAAATTATACAGGTGTAGAGAATGTAAAGAAACTTACAAAAGTTTTAAAATATTAAATTTAATAGTAACACTAATAAGTAATAACCTAACAACAGAGAATCAAAACCATGTAGTAATTTCGTCTCATACATATTTTTTCGAAAAACCATTAAGAACTATAATGGTCTATTTGTATCGTACAAAAAAAAAACAAAAATAACCCGTCAGAATACAAGAGAAATCACAAATATATACATAAGAGTTAATTAAACAGATTGATCTTTTTATTGATAAAAAAACTAGTATTTTTATTATTTTGCTTATGCCAATCCACAGTCCGATGGGTTGCCGGCAACGACCAAATACAGACTTCAACTAATTGACATTTTTTTTTTGAAATATTAATTTGTTAAAAAAAATATCGGTAGTTAAGCTTTTGCAGATTTTTCTAAATTGTATGAAAAATCCTCTATTTTATTATTGCCTGATGTGGTTCTTCAGGTTTAGAACACGCCCTTCCTGGTAATATATTATGCTAATCAAGCACTCCCTTTTTTCACCTGCTTAACATATCACGATTCAATAACTTATGATGGCTATAACCATGTTGCGTTTAGTGATATCTATATACGGTAGATGAGAATAAAGTTGATGATGAAAGCAGGCAAAATATCCACTTAGCACAGCGCGTTAATCTATAGTATGGAAACAAGCCAGTTTCGCCATTTTGGTGGGATTTTTTTGTTCTATTTAAGAGCCTTTAAATTCATCAGGTCATTCTCATTTATCAACTGAACTTCGTGTTTGATTTTGATCTTTAAGTCGTCTAGATTGTCGGGATTGTTTTTGTAACACACGCCTCAAATTACCCCACAAATATCAATCCATAGGGTTCATATCCGGGGCTTGAGGTGACCATTCAATAGCACCCCTTCGTTCAGTCAATTTTTGTGAAAATCTTTGATCCAAATATTCCCGCAAAGTGCATTCATAATGTGTTGGTGTTCCTTCTTTATTTTTCACTAGACTTAAGGAATTTGTATGTCATAAACAGCAGGGGCGAATTGTAAAACAGAAGCAGACAGTACAGTGAACAGTATGTTATCTTTACATAACAGCTCCTTCATGTTTCATCGCAATTATGAATGAGTGAATGTTTCAGTGCCTCTCCTACCAACTATAAAGTGAGCTTACACTCATTTTTAATAAATGAACACATCCTCACGGTGCCACGCTTCATCAGCCTGTCGAGCACCACAGAGAGCCACGACACAGCCGATTTCATGATGGTTTTGAATTATCCTCTGTAACTCTTCAAAACTTGAGGGCTTTCTCGCTTCCGATCGTCGAACTGCCCGGCACTCAGTCATTTCCATCTTTACACTCACTAGACCCGTTACTGGCTGCTCTACGCGCACGAGACGCCGCTCGCACAAGAGGAATGGTCTCCTATTTCATTGAAGTTTCTAATTTTACAAATGTCGCTGCTACACATATCTCTAGCCATTCTAGCGTTCTCCCATATATTCTGCTTTTACAACAAGCATCCTACACGACTTATCAGTTTGCTAGCTTCACAGCCCGAATTAAATTATTTTATTGTACTTTCCAAATGTTCTCGTTTTAACCAACGAGTGGCCTCCGACATTATTCAACGACTCATTTTGTCCCTCGCTCATCATATAAACATCATCAGTGCTCTACATCCTCTCAGTCATCTCCAGCTAGTGTAAGCCAATCAACGTTTGGTGTTTTTTCGACGACACATGTTTCATCACAGCGGATTTACTAATGATTGGATTAGATTTACGTACGATAGTCTAACATCCCACAATATAAATAACACATTGAAGACATGGACTTCCTCGCCATTTTTTACGTTCACTAACGCATTGCACTAAACAGAAAATATCGAATAAATGAATGAATGTCTTTTACTCATCGTACGTACAACAGATTACTAGCTAGAATGTTTTCGAACTGAAGAAATTATAAACTGCAATGCAAAGATGTAAACTAATTAGAAGGTTAATAAGCAAGTAGTATCCTATGGGCGCAAATGATAATCAGCCGTCACACTACATAACATACATAATATAATTCTCGGCCGCTCATCGGTGCCTATATAATTCTCGGCGGTTAGCGACCTTTCATCTGTCAAAATTTATTACTATTATATCACCCGTTTCTCGGACTAGTATTAGGTTTAAAAATCCGTCTCTGGGATGACATCCAAACTCCCTAATTCCCTTCACAATTTTAGTACATATTTTGTCTATTAACATGTTATTTTTATAACACATATAATATTAATTTTTTATTGATGTTATTAAATCAAAGGGAATGTATTCATTGAAAAACATAAACATTGATTTTCTTTTTAATTAGCTATTACTTGGTAAAAATTGCACGTTGGGTAACATACCCATACCTGCTTATAAATTAACCTTTAATAAGTTGCATAACATTGTTATCTGCGTAATTAATTAGTTATGTAAATGTATGGAGTCATGTTCTTATGAATATGAAGCATATTAATGTAATAAATAACCTTAGAGTGAGTAAGTTAATGCCTCGGGAAGGATTTAATTCCACCATTAGTAAATTTTTCTTATATTCTTGCAAGACGCGTAGAAGACAACATTATGTTACTGCAAAAATGAAAATTCAGATGATGAAAGAAGTTGGATTCTAATAATATTATTTATGTAAAAAGAACAGCACAACCAAATAAAACATTTTTTAATCAGAAACCAGTTTGCGAATGGTATAGAAAGATTTCCATTTATTTGGTAAAAATCGTTTAAACCGATTTTCTAATTTTTACAAAAAAAAATCAGTCAAAATATTATTTATACTATGTATTAAAATCTTTCGGTTTATTTAATATGTATGGAACTACAAAAAGTATACTCTCTATACAAAACTAAATAAATAAAAAAACTAAAATAACTAAAATACGTACAAATCCGTACGTTTGGCGATAAAACTAGTTTACGTATTAACATTTTAAAATGAAATAAAATTTATTGACTCCATTTCATATAAACACTTTTTAAGATAATGAAATTGTGCTTTCGTCATATCTAGGTCAACAAATATACTTAATGCTTGTGTTTTGTATAAGGTAGAATTAAAGATTTTGGTTTAAGCAGTACTTGAGTATTTTGTTATTCTATTTATAAACAAACATTTTTGAACCAGAAGGGCATTAGGCACGGGGTTGGAAATTCCTACTGCTGAATAGTCTTTAACTAGGAACCAATCAAATGTCTTTACAGAATTTAAATATCTCCAGCCGTTCACAAGTTATAAGGAAGAATATAGTGTGACGTCACTCCCGCATTTGGCTACTGTAAAAATATATTTTTTTTTGTTTTTTATCATATGTTTTCCGATAAAACTAGTTTACGTATTAACATCCGAATAAACATTTCAAGTTGTAATTTGATCACGCGATCAAATTAAAACTCGAAGTATTTACTGGGATTTCAAAATAAACTCACATTCACCTTATCATTTCGTATAAAGTTCTATTTTTCTGTCGTTTCAGTACTGTTTGCAATATAGTATTATGGCTGCATAAAAGCCGTCACTGGGAATTGTCACTGGGAACCGATAACTCAATCCAAAATCTAAGCATAATAGAATGAGTTTGTGAAATTTGATGTCAAACATTCGCCTGTATCATGAAGATTATTTTTATAGCAGTGATGCCAGATCTAGGGAATTTTTACATCTTCAAATTGGGAATAGGGAATTTACCGGATCTTTCAAAAGTTTAGAAAATTATAGGTATTCTTTCTCTTTATATAAAATCCGCTAAATCCACTATTTCCCTATTTGAAATAAAAATCTAAATCTAAAAATTCCCTAGATTATCATTGTTTTACAGTAAACTTTTACTACAATATGCTTGTGCCCGAGGCGATTTCAAGTCAAAATGTTTACGTTTTTAATCAATTTTTATATATTAAGTTTAATAACTGGTTTTTTTATTTAAAAACCAATTTTCGGAATTTTACAAATTTATCAAAAAAAACCGGTTTTTAAACCAGGTTTTTAAAAACCGACAAACCCTAAATATCATCTCTGTTGGAATACTTTGGTATTTTAATTTTTATTATGCCTTTATTAGTAATTATTATTATTTCATATTTTTTGCCTCCACAAATAGACAGAGATTTATTTGAAAATAGCATGGGTTTTATTAGAAACAAGAGGATCCTAGAAGAAAGAACTAGTTTCTCAAAAATATTCCATTATTTAATCAGATACAGTCCTCTTTATTAATACTTTCGTATGTGCCTGCCAATATTAATTAAAATTCATTATAATTCCTTATGTAGGCCTTAGTTGTTTGTATTACTTTACGAAAGAAATCTTTTAAAACGTAGATCCTCTTTTGTTCATTATTGACACTTTTATCTAAACACAGTTTGCTCTACTTTTGATTCATCGTCTTCTGTCTCTCTTTCAGTGGATATACCATTTGAAATAGCATTTCACATTTCACTTTTGAGATTAGAATATTAGAAATTGATAGTAGATAAATTATAATAAATGCCTAAACACTGCTATTTGGCTCTGGAACTCACGGGCGGATCCAAATAAATTAACAGGGGGCGCATAACAAAAACAACTCATTAATAACAGTAAAATTTAATAGACTTATTCATTGTTCATTTAACGGCTCAGTGGTGTAGTTAGCTAGAGCGCGCATAGCAAGTGTGATTAGAAATCAATCATTTTATCCGAGATGATGTTACTAGATGGTCACAAATTGATTTGACTAAAAGAGAAAAAAAATAAGATGATTCCGCTTCACAATATAATAAATGTACATAGGTATCTCATATACATTATACTAATTTCTGGGGTGTTTCTGATAATTTTGAAACAGTCTTCCAATTATTTAATCTTTATTTGCCTAAATTTTATATTAGGCAATTTTGTAAATAATTATTCATAAGAGAAATTTAAAATTACAGCAACGTGTTTTCTTTTATTTCCGTTTTGGCTTCCTTTTAAAAAACGGTATCTGATTGAGTGAAGCAGAGTTTCAGTTTCGGTTTTATTTTGTGAAATAAATGACAGGGCAGGCACGAGTCCCCGTACCCCCGGATCCGCCACCACTGGAATTTATTATAATGATGGTACAATGGAAATACTCTTTTGTACTAGATCCATGATTAAAGAAAATAACGAGGGGAAATAATTATTGAATGAACATATGGTTACAGATATGTTAAAATGTTAAGCACAGCATTATTTAGATTTCAACTGTTTAAATACGAATGCAAAATCCTTTACGGAAGTTACTGTCTTCATTAACATGTTTTTCTCATTTCAGTTTACAAATATTTCTATTTACTTTTAACACATGTTCCAACCAGTGACGGCTCATGATATTGTCCACAGAGGTGGCTTGAAATTTAAAAGGCAACTAAATTTCAATATGATTACAAACAATTTGCACATTTCTCCACCACCCTTGAGGTAGTACAACGGCGCGTTACATTGTTTTTGTTGTGGGTTGATCGCCAGAGTAGCCCTACTATCCCACTTATAATTAAATTATAACTTCTAATAAAAATCAAAATAGTTTTGGAAAAAAAAAATTGATAAATAAAAGTGTTTTTCTACAAACAAAAAATTGTATTCATTATCACTGCCAGAGTGTAAAATTATTACTTTTTAATAAAAATTAAAATAGTTTTGATAAAGAAGTTACATAAAAAATATTTTTTAAAAAATAAATAACGTAAATAAATATTTATTCTAAAATAATAGCGAACTATATTAATCTTTGGTGTAAAGTCTAAATATTTTTATAAATTTGTGGACCTTTACAATTCGATGAACACTGCTTCGTGATACACCGGAAGCCTCAGCTACTTTCCTGATCGATTGAGTATTATCCATCTGCAAATGACCCAGAACTGCCACTTTGACTGCTTCATTCCTAATCGGTCACTGAGGTTCATGCCTTTTGTTTCCTACAGAACCTGTTTCCATAAATTTTGTCAATAATTGTAAAACATACTGAGAACCAACCCTTCTATCTGGGTGATTTCTAATGAATATGCGCTTTGTAGCTCTAGCACAATTATCGTTTTTAAAATAAATGCTGGCAATTTCTATTCCCTCCTGCAGGTTATACACCATTTTGAGAACTCACTTGGTAAAATGTATCTCGATTTAAAATTGGTTGTGAACAAATTAATTTTCAAGGACTATCAAATAGTTATGAGTCTTTTATTATTCTAAAACTAAACGTACAAGGAAAGTGTTTTTTGTCGAAAAAACTCGTGTTGATTTGAGAGCACTAAAAAATGTAGTTTTTTTTATAAATTCCAATACCCAGTGCCGTGTATTTTAGATTTTTTAAACGATTTCGATTGTGTGTAATCATCAAAAATAAAATTATTTTCCTTAAGAACGAATCGATAAAAGTTAAAAAAAATACACAGTTATGTAGGGAATTGATAGACCTTTCAAACGATGTATCACTCGACCCCCCCTTGCCATTTGAATTTTTGAGGGGGTGGCCGTGCAGGGTAGAGGGATGATGATAGGTATACAGTATTACATTAAAATATGTCCCCCTTGGAAGCAAAGTCGACGTGTTTCACCAATTTTTAAAAAATTTTTAGCTCCAAAGTTATTCAGGGTGCCTACTTTCGGTTAGGACACCCTGTATAGTAGAGTATATAATATAATATAGAAGCCACAATTTATATTCAGTTTGAGTTTGATATTGTAGTCTCGTTAAGACAGGTACCGAAAATAGCTTTACTTTTTCTCAATTGTCAGATAATCTGCACTTTTTTCGGAACGTATAAGGCCGTCCTTCAATACCACAATTGATTATACACTTATGTTATTCAACACCTGGAATTATCATGCGAAATCCCACATATTTGTAAAGTAAGATTATTTTTGTAAGTAACAATTCGCCATCTTTGACTTTTTTATGTTAGAAGTCCGCCAATTATAAAAATATGATCCTGGCTGGTCCATTACAATAAATTGAATTCAGAGGCCATGCACCAATAGAAAGTGGATCAACGTTGATTTCAGGCTGAAGCGCTGACCAATTATCGTGTATGTGTTACCAGCGAAAAGCATTGTATCCACGTGTGTAATGTCTTATTAAGTTTTACCGAAGTTAAGCCAAAGAAACAAAAATTTAGTGGGTATGCCTTTTTAGCAAATTGCAACTCACATTTTGAATCTTACTTTACACACTTCACGGTTAAAACTTTCGTGGTAAATTTAAATATTACAAAAAAAATAATTTCGTAGACCTAATTCGAAATTAAACAATACAACATAACCGTTTCATCTCGTTGATTGTTGAGGGAGGGTTTTTTAGTAAGAATTTTCTCCTCTCATAGATCAGATCAACAACCGCGTGTTATAATACCAAATGAGTTTCTTAAAGAGATCTGTTCATTTTAAAAGTTGTGTTACCTCAACCTCATTCCCGTTTAGCCTCTCAATTTCTACGCAGCCTTACCCAAGGACTATAAATGAAGAGGATAGCCGAGTTCGCCTGATTTCTTAGCCGTAGCGATCGCAGACCGTGACGTCACCATCAGTGCAATTTCAGACTCACCTCATTTAAAATATACGGCGATACATCGTTTTTTTTTAAATTAAGTATGCTGTTTACCTCTTTTTTTTTATTTTTAAACTAAATAGTGTTTTAGATTTTTCAAATGAGCATTTAACCAGTAAAGAAAATTAAACACATCTGAAGTTTGTACGAGCAATACAAAATAGAGTAATAAATGAATATAATTTTAGTTTTAGTGAGATGACTATTATGAACGTCTCATTTATTAAATAAAACATATTTGAGAAATGATTTGGTCTGTTAGTTTATAAAAATAAGTCCAAATGTATATTTTTTAATATACAGGATGTCTCATAATTAAGTATCTTCCTTCAAGGGGGTGATAGAACTAGAATTTTCACTATAATTTCTTTTATTTTCTTTAAATGTTTAAAACGAAAAAAGGCACAAGTGTTAAAAATTATATAAAAAGGTGCTCTTACTGAATTTTTATAAGAGCCATCGTTTTAGAGTTATTTGTATTTTAATATTACAATACAGGATAGGTATGCAATAGTGAAAGGTAATTACATACCTCTACAAAAATAACTCTACAATATTTTTAATTACTATTTTATAGGACAATTTAAATTATCGCTTCACGCACTGAGGTATGTAATTTAACAAATGTTTATAAATAACAAATTTATTTTTTTTATTCTTGATCATCTTCTGAACTAAAGACAGAAACTTAAAATAATATTAATTAGAAAATTATTGTAAATAAAAAATATATTTTTTTTTGTCCTTAAATTGTATATCTAATGTATTGCAATATTAAAATACAAACAACTCCAAAACGATGGCTTCTATTAAAATTTAGTAAGAGCACCTTTTTCATTAAGTATTTAACACTGGTGCCTTTTTCGACTTTAAATGTTAAAAAAAATAGCGAAAATTCACTTACAGCCTATGTTGTACTTACCCGCTTTAAGGGGTTGTAGCTCCTTTATGAACTGTTTTAAGGCAAATGTTTGTATACAAAACTCAACTTATATTTTCTAGTTCTATCATCCCCTTGAAGAAAGGTTCTTATTTATGGGACGCCCTGTATAAAAGTACTAAGTGTAAAAAGTTGCTTTTACATGAGGAATAATTATGTTTTCATATAAAAAAGGTTTTACTTTCTTTCACAATGGATATTAAAACATAAAAGAACTTACGTATTTTAATTATTTATTTAACTTCTATTAAAAGTTACTGATGTTTAAACAAACGACAATTTTTTTGTTTTAAAACTATTTAAAATTACAATTTTTCAAAATTTTTTTTATAAGTTGTAAAATCTGTTATTATTAACAAATCTTATAAAACCTTAAAAGAGATTACAGAATTTTTTACTTTACTATTTTTTAATATACGAATTTTGCTTCTTTTGCCATCGTCTGCTGTTAAAAGCTTTCTTTTCAAATCGTTTTTAAACTGGACTTGAAAGTTATTGTAATTAATTCGAATTATATAATTTACAAAAGTCATAAATAGTTTTAAATAGTTTTTCTTTATTTTATTTGCTATTTTTTTCACAATTCCTGGGCCCAGTTTTAAGAGAAAAAGTTACCAAAACTGTTAAAATGCTTTCGAAAAACTTATTAAAATGCAAAAATGTTCAAATACTAATCACAAATTGAATCTGTGTAAAGACGAAAAAACACACAAAATAAAGTTTAAGACGCAAAATATTGATTGTAAGATGTTCTTAAAAGTGCACTATCACTCTAAAACGTTTAAAAATGAAAAAATGGTTACTAAAAAACTAAAGAGAAAACACATAATATCACAACGTAAACACACAGGCTCTCATTGATAACAGCAATTCTGCACTGATGGATACGTCACAACCGTTCACTGCTCCGTCCGTACATAGGCCAACGTTGTTCTTATGGCAATAATCTATCCTCTTCATTTATAGTCCTTGAGCCTTATCCACGTAGATGTTGTTAGGCTTGCTCCGGGTATAGGGACCCGAAGGGGAAACTATTGTACTGTTAATATTTTAATAGATCTTTTGGAAAGTTGTATTGTCTGTACACGCTTCAATCATACCTTTTATACCTATAATAATTTTATATTTATCCGGAAATAAGGATTGGTGTCCTAAAATAGTTGTAATAAAAATTAGTAGGCTTTGTTATGTATTCTGGCTTTCAAACAGGAAGTCACACCTACTAAAAAGCTTGCAAATTAGTTGAAATATCGGTTCTCTGGCGCTAATCGGTTATATAACTTTTCGCCAGTACATCTGATTAAAATGTCTACCCACTATATACTATTACCTCTAATTTTATATTTATTTAACGATGTATTATATACTTACCTATTTTAAATAACGCCTCTACAGTCATATTTATTGACGCTATTGCCTTATGTATCATCAAGTACACTTAAAAGTAAATATGATAAATAAATTGAGCAATTGGACAATTGTTTCCAATTTATTTTAAATGTGTAGGTGAGCTCTCATCGTGTAGGAAGGTACTAACTAAATTATTCATTCACGTACATAAAATATTGCAGATAATATTTATATTTAATTAATGGGTTTTATTTAATATTTTAACTTTTAATTTTTTATTTGGATTGTCATAATCAATACAGACTCTAGTGGATCTTTTATGCGAATAACGCCAGCTGAAACGTTTCGGCTGAAGGGGCATCCCTTGAACTTTCCACTCAAAATGTATAAGTTAATTAACGATATAATGATAAGTAGAGGGAGTTTTTATAAAACACGCCATGGGCGACTTTACTTTTTATACAGGGAATTTCCTAATAATACAGGGTGGTCCAGTTTCCAAGGCACAAACTTCAGTGTAGAGTATGTAAAAATAATGCGACTTTCTTCTATGAACATAATTCGAAAAATGCACCATAACTTGGATAAAAGGTGTTGAGGTTTCATTAAAAGTTTATAATTTAATATTAAAGTAAAGATAAAAATTATCGTTTTAAATTTGGCAAATCGCATTTCTATGTAAAGCTCTATTTACATTTCAAGTAAAAAAACTAACAAAAAGCCATTTGCGTAGATATGGGGGTTTCATATCCCTTTTATAGAAATGAGTAGTACGCGACTGGATATGTTTGAAAAAGTGTAAACTGCTAAATTGCGATGGCATTTTGAAGAAAAAGCGTTTTTGTAAAATGTTGGTAGAACAAGCCGTTTCCGATTTATTTGTAGTTCTTTAGAATCACCTGAAAAAAATTCCCTAAAATCCTCCATTGGTAACATGCCGTCATTTTGGAAAATATTCGTCGTCATGGAATCTTTCGCAAAACCGCTAGACGGCTGATTATACTGATCCGAAGTTGGCGTGAAGTTGATGCAATGGAGTCAGACAACATTATTTTGACAAATGGCAACCGAAAAAAGTAACAAATAAACAATTCCACCACTCAATCGCGCAGCGAAAATGGTATCTTTGGTCCACCAATCTCTACTGGATCTAATCAGATTATTTGTTCAGTTTGTTACAACGTTCGTGTGAACCAGGCGGGATAAGCTTTCCTCACGTAGACTCTAAAAACGGATGTGCAATAGAAGACCGCGAGGGACAGGATTACTGTATATTTTGTTCTGAAGATTTGGTGAAATTTTTTTACAATGAATGTGACGAATGATTGGAAAAGATAAGACAAATAAGAAAACACAGATCGGGAGGTAGCGATAAATGACGACAATTCCAGGATTGACGCGTAAATGTGTTCATGACACAATATCTCACCTCTTGGTTATTTTGTCGAGTTCGGTAACATCTAAAGTTAATCCGAGGGTGGCTGAAAGTATTGGTGAATGTAATACCAATACTCGCATGTATTTTTAACTAGCGGTCACAAGAGTAAATATATTACTAACATCTGGCAACTTCCAGCCGCAAGCATTGGTAGTTTCATCCACGCTAATCCAGATATATTTGTTATTCAGTTCACAATATTTTTTTTGTTTAATACTATCACATCTCTGTAATAAATATTTTTTCTTTGTGCCGTTTCCGACAATACCAGAACATTGCTATACTGCCCACTAATACACTTTTGCAAAAAATGACTAAACAGTGGATTATCTTTCTTATTTGCCTGTTATTATCATTAACACGACTACACACTACACACGTAAGCACTTTTTTTACAGTTTGTGCCATATAATTCTGTGCCGTTAAATTGGAAACCCCTTAAATCCACAAGGTCACTTTATCCTCTAAAGGAATCGAACGAGACATTTTACATAAGTTAAACTCCGTTTTCTTTAATTTCGCACTGTTTACGTATTTACGTGTTATTCACATATGTTTTAAAAATACTACGTATTTAGAGTGTAATTCATTTCCACATGAGACAGTGGGTGTAAGTAAATGAGCCACGCGATCCGCTTATATCTATCTATGCATTACTATTGGAAACTCGACAATAAGAAGCAGAGTCAAGATATGACGGTCAGAAAGTAAATGTTTTTTTTTATAGCTGGAGGCTGTACAATTACCTGTTCCCATTGTTGTAAAGAAAACAGATTTATTGCATACCTAATGGGAACATGTTGTTGTTTAAACGTTTATATAACGTTATTTAACGTTACACAAACTTTAATTAACGTTATATAAACGTTTAGACAACCGCATGTTCTCACTGGGTAGTACGTAAGAATATTTTATCATTTCATATTGTTTGGGAATGTTTCATTAGATTTTTACAATAATAAAATCGTCTCTGGAATTTATTGCTACCTTCTGATTTCCATTTTTGAGTCACAAATAGTTACAAATTAGTTACTACATGACGTTCAGGTGTAAACTAAAAAAGATTAACCTCACAGACCCCCATTAACTGTCTTTACAAACTATTGAAATTTTCAACCCTTTACGGGATGTGTCTTAACGACAATGACCAATGGATCTACAATTACAGTAAATCCTCAAGTATGTCAACAATGAGCAGAGGGAGCTACATTAACTCTTTGTGGAATTTCTATTATAATTTTCTTATATGTCGCCATGTTTTTTCTATATTACAAATTGAAAACCATTTTTTAAGATTTTTACAGGATTTAGGATCTAAACTAAATTTTTTGTAAGAACTCAGCATCATCTAATCAGATCTAAGTTATAGATAGACCAATTTAACAAAAAAGAGGATAAAAACCATATAAAACCATACAAATTTTCATACCTACGTAGGTACGCCACCGAGACCCGAAAAAAACAAGAAAGCTGAATAGCAGTTTCCCTTTCCCAGTTCAATTCTTATATCATTAAATATGTATGAGAATGGAAATAGTGGACGTTAATCCGTGTAAGAAAATTTAACACGACAGCCAACAGACACAAAATATTCTAATCTCGAGAAGAATTTCTTATTTCATTATACTTACCTAATTATTTCGCTGCATCTATTTGTTTTTATTCTTAATTCCGTTCTTGGATCGTTATATAACTTCCTAAGTGAATGAAGCGGGAATAGATAATGTTTTTAATTTTTATGAATAACATGAATTTTTAAGGTTTTCTGAAAATAGACTATTTTATGCAAAAAGTCTAATTGGATGAAGAGCTAATTAATTAGTTTAATTCAAACTTTGGACTAAATATTTTAAGAAAACTACGTATTTACCACTTCGTTACTGTGGGTAAAATTAAGTTGGAGTCAAATTACATCATTAATAACTGTTTTATTTATTTAGGGATTTCAATAAATTTTGGACACATCGTAGGTATGATAGTTTTAAATTAGACTTTTTGATCAAATATCGATATAACCGTGGCGTTGCAGAAAAGTGGTTGTTTTGTCCAAACATTTATATGTCAGCGTTGCAAAATTAGACTGCTCCAAAATATTTCAAAATAGATTTATCACAAAATAAACACGTCCCAATGGAAACACGTTGTTGTTTAAACGTTTATATAAGGTTATTTAACGTTACACAAATGTTAATTAACGTTATATAATCTTTTAGACAACCACATGTTCTCACTGGGTTTATACTAGAATTCCTTTTTAAAGAAATTAGGAATATTACGACACAACACAAATTAAACTTTTTGTCTATGAAGGAGTGTATATTCTCTATTTAGGTCAGAAGCCATATGCACAACTCAAGATTTCGTTGCTCCATGAAAGTCAACATAAGCAGACAACGAATAAATCCCATTTATTGCTGAACGGTCTTTTGTTACTGCAAAAACTCCAGTAGAAGAGTCCAACTTCCCCGAATCGGTAAGAATGACAAAAAAAAGATTAAAAGAAGCAGGCACCCTCAACAGCCAAAATGTCACGCTTCAACGAGGAAAATAAAATCACAAGAACACAATTTGAAAATGAATATCTGGATTTGGCACCAAATTTTTGGGACAGTAATGTTTTCTGATGAACAAATTTATAAAATCCTCATACTACCAGCCAAGAGGACGAAAATTTTTGAAGGCCTACATTCATAAAACCAACAGTGGCGTGAGATTGTCTGTCCATGTATGGGGATGGATATCTATTGAACGGCCGGTAGTGTTTGTTGCATGCTGTTAATGGTCGCTTAACTGAGCAGAGATATATGAAAATACTCAACAATGTAATGCTTCCGTCTCACAGTGGGACAAGACCCTATTGTGCCACCCAAATCAGTCTACAGGTCTTCAAGTTAATGTTATCAGAAACTTATGGAATTTATCAAAAAGAAAACTGTTAGAGGTTTTCACTACTCTAAAGTGTATAGCACTAAATAAACAAGAATTTTCTCATGAGGAAAGTTGATTGTTAATGATCTTTTTCTTTCGATTTCAAAGACAGAAACGATTAAAACTATACTCAGCTTATTGGGAAATTTAAAAATGGATATACACTTCTGTGCGAAACGTTCTTAGATCTACGTATAGTTTTACTGTTTTCATTCTATAACGGACAGTAAGTGAAATTAAAGCAACAGCTTCTTTCGAACAAAAGGCTTGAAACATGTCAACAAAAAAATTGTAATTTTAAAAAAGTAAGATGCCACAGTAATGAAAAAGAACAATTATAAATTCTCTTTAAAAGGGTCTAGACCTTACCTACTGGCCTTAACACAAAAAAATATTTAATAATAGTAAATTGTAAATAAGGATTAAATTATTCTACCATGAAGTCATATTTTCAATAATTTTTGTACATCTGCAATCTTCATACACATTTATTATACAGTAGTATCGATGGCAAGCTATTTCCAGTAAATTTAATAAATTGTCTTAACAATTTCATCGAGTTGTTCAGTTTAAGATGCCTTTGTAAAAATTGAAAAATCATAACCACAACAGTTTTCTATGACAAAAGACCAAATATCAGTTTCAGACTTTATTCTCCATTTTTTGTTGGTACTGTAATTACGTGAAGTTGTCATTTCAATAATCAATACTAAATGAACTTTTCCAATGTGTCACCTGGAATGGGTCATTTTTTTCTTAATATCGACACTCGATAACCAAGTGTCACCAGAATAAGCCTCATTATAGAATGTTAAGTGAAACACTCTGTACATTCTCTTCTCTGTAATTAGTCATTCAGTCAAACTTGGGTATGGACCATAATTTTACCGACATTTAAATCATTTTGGAAAAACACTGCAAAATTTCTTTAATAAAAACATGGAGAAATTATTATCCCGAACGTCAATATTGCGAGAACATGACACCTATCGTTTTATCAAATATTCTCATTTTCAGAAGGATTTGATCTCATATTTAATTACCATAAAGATGGCGTCGAGGGTGTCCATTTGTCTTCATTCTTAATACGTTTCCTAGACTGTAATTTATCTTCCTAAATGAAAGGAAGCGAATTATTGCTCGTGAAATGGAAGAAGGAAAAATATCTTTCATTTTCGTTAATAAATGATAAATTTATGGATCGATTGACCATGTTATATTATTTCATGGAAATTTATGCACTTGATAATTGTGTGATAATACAGGGCGATCCCAGTTGTTTATTTTAAGAGTTGCGACCTAGATTAAATTAGAAAAAAGCACATACTTATAGTTGGGCGAATAAATATAAGATTTGTTTACTGTTTATCTGTAGATAGGACAAAAACACTAGATTTCGGGCAGGCCAGAACAGCCGCGCTACCTGCCTTGCTTGCCTAATTGCTAAAAATGCGGCAGTTTGACCTGCTCGCGCCAGTTTAAGTTATTGTGGCAATTAAGAAAATGAAAACAAATCCCATATATCTGTTTCCAACTTCAGGGCCTACAATAGATTCCAAATTACAAATTTAGTGTATACATAAGTATTTTTAAAATGGAAATAATAACGTTAGATCATAAAAACTGTAAATTTCATGTACAAAACTTTTTGAATTAAAGTTTGGAGCAAAATATAAATTTAGTGTATTTTCGCATACATACTATGAACGGAAAAAATATTTAAAAACAGTATCGAACTTTCGCATACTATAGTACAAAAAAAATATTTTATGCCGCATATTATGGCACAAAATGCAACAAGAACATTATAATATCATTCGGAGTGACACAACAGATAATAATTTCGGTCTTTATTTAAGTATAAATACATTTGGCACTTTCTGCAGAATACAAAGAAAAATTTTAATAACTGAGAAGCTCAAGGTCCTCAATTTCTTGACGAAGTTCCCCATTTCCAAGAAATTTCATATCATCCTCAAGAATCGATTTTTCCCACTTTGGGAGATTTTTTTTGTTTTGGCTCGTTTGGGCGCCTGTACATATTAAATGTCATCCTCACTTATCCAAGTCGGTTTCTGGTATTATAACCTTTTTCTGAACCATCTTCTCTTTCATTTTCAAAATCAGTTATCTCAATAAAGCCGTTTTGAGCTATCAGGATGATCATCCCCTTCAATAATATTTCCATTAGGTATATCTACCATTAGGTATATCTACCACATGTCGATAAAAAATGTTATGTCTATTAATGATAATTTGAATGTATAAATTCAATATTTTTTATCTGGTAATTTCTTCACTGCATGCTGTGCCATATGTGGCACATACCTAATTTCCAGCAAATCATAATGTCTAAATAACAGCTTTATTTCACTGGTACACCACTTAATAATAGTCAAACTTCCCTACAATATTTATTAAATTATTTTTGTGTTGAAAAATTTCCACTAACAACATCTACAAATCGACGGTTAGGAAATATCAGGTGTTAGGTTAGGTTAGGTTAGGTTTGTTGTGAGTGGGTCTCAGTAGACCCTCCACTGCGGCCATCAGCAGGCCTATTGTGGCTCACGTCTAATTATATTTCACCCAATAAGTTCAGTCTCTTAATGAAACTGATAACTTTATTGGGTGAGAATGTGTCCAGATCCTCTGGCAGCAGTTGCCCTTTGCCAAATATTGAGAATCGGATCCTCTCCACAGCGGGACAGGTGCATAAGATGTGGTCTGCCTTCTCATCATCCTCCAGGCATAGACGGCACTCGGCGTTTTCCGCTAGGCCGAGTTTATGCAGATGATAGTTCAGTCGGCAGTGCCCGGTATATAGGCCTGTTAGAGTTTTTAGGTTTATCCTGTTTAACTCTAAAAGTTTCTTAGTTCTCGATTTCAAAGGGTATTTTATGAACGCCTTCGAATGAACTAATCCTGGTAACTCTTGCCAATACTGGAGAGTAATAATATCAGGTGTTACTGAGGCAGCCATTGAACAAGTGATCCATAGTTGTCTATAG
This sequence comes from Rhamnusium bicolor, assembly GCA_029963845.1. Lineage (NCBI taxonomy): Eukaryota > Metazoa > Arthropoda > Insecta > Coleoptera > Cerambycidae > Rhamnusium > Rhamnusium bicolor. Next base: position 1,741,173 of record JANEYF010001760.1, read on the forward strand.
AATATATTTCAGTTGGTGGTAATGTTGACATATGCCACTAATAGTTTGCTTGTTAATCTGGGGAGGTGATTCTAATAACATTTGACAGCAATTTGACACCAAACACACGAAAAATAATACATTGTGCCATATATGGGACAGCATGCAGAAGAAAATTCTTAATTCCTTAATAATATCAAAAGATAATGTTGTTACTTAAAAGGTTTATCACAATAAAGACATGTCTGATTTTACTGATTAGATTCAAATATGTTTTCGGTGTCATTTCGAGCATTGACTGTCTCGTATTTTTCATGTTAATCATCTCTTGGAAAGGCCATTTCCCAAGATATGTTGCTTGCCTACAATTTTTGTGTCTTCAAATAAGAATTTATGATTAAAAGTATTGCAATGCTCTAATAGAGAAGTAGGGTTAACATTGTTTTTCTTTTTTATATCTCTTTCATATTCTTTAAGACGAATCTTAATGTATCTTCCGGGTTGGCCACCGTAGTTGTTTTCAAAATTTATGAATGGTATTTTATAAACAATATTGAATATATAATCAAACGGTATTTTAGTTTTCAATTTACTGTAAAATAGTTTTCCAACCGCATATTCGCTTTTGTAGGCATGATTTGGTTATTTAACAGTTTACAATTTATCTGAAAGATCCTTAACATACGGCAGTTTTAGATATTTCTTTTGTTCGGTGTTACTAAATTTTCTTTGTGAAAAATCCTGTTTATTAGAAGTGGAAGGTAATTAATTATTTTTAATTAAATACGTTTTTAATAATTTAATGTTTACAAGAATTTCATTAAAACTGAAAAAAAAAGTTTATTATTTTGTTTATTTTTTAATCGAAAAACTAACGTAGTTATCTTTATATTAACATGCACATATATTTAACAGATCTATAATAAATTTAAACCAGAATAATAGATTGTCGAAAATATTGATTGCTCACATCTTGGGAAAATTATATATACAAGTTTGCAGGAGAATCTGTTAAAAATCTTAACTACAAAGTAACAAATTTAATATACAGCTATAAAGAAAATTGAAGGTACTTAATACAAATCTTTTTCTTTTTCAGTTCGTCGTAGGATTTTTCAGCTTCCTGGTTCTTCTATGCTGTGAAGGAGCCACGGCGGGCTTCAGGGCATCTCTTGTGCCAATCCATGCGTCCTTCGGACTTACGACCTTTATGCTGGCTATTGCAGCGGCTGTTACTGGTCTAATGGAAAAAGTTATATTCACTTTAGGGTACGTATTCAAAGTAGAATTTTATTCGTGCATTAAGAACTCGTTAATATTTTCTTCTTTTATTAATAATTGTTTTGAGTTGGTACGACAATTTTTGTCTAGTGATCTAGGAAGATTCCTGTAAGTTAGTAAGTTGTTGAAATTATTACTGGTTTTGTTCAAGGACAAGTTAAGAGAGGAAAATGTCCAGTATACAAATATGTAACTCGTATCACCGAAAAAATACTTTTGGAATCAAAAACGTGATAATTTGAATTTATAATAAAATTTGTTGTAAAAATTAAGGCTGGGAATCGAATACGAATAATTCGAGTATTTGAATATTCGAATATTCGAATATTCGAGTATTCGAATACGAATTATTCTAATGGGAAATTATTCGAATATTCGAAATATTCGATTACTCGAATACATTCGAATATTCGAATACTTGAATATATTCGAATATTCGATTATATTTGAGTAAATTTTAATATTAAAATATATTATTAAATTATGTACGAATAGGTATGCAGTATGCATCCAACCAAAGTAGGTAGATAGTAGGTATAGGTAGGTACCTATTCTAAAATCCAAATATATAAATTGACCACATTAGTGGCACGTTTTACTCCCAGTCAAACTATTCCATCTCTTTCTCGCCTCGACCTTATTCTTACTGTACTAAGGCAGGGGTTAAAATTAAATTTTAAATTTTACAAAACCTGTAAATATTGACTTTTCATGTATTTGTTTACCTTCACAATCTGCGTCTTTTTTAAAAAACATTCTAATTTTAGAGCACTTTTATTTTTTTCGAAAAGGAAAAATAGTTATGACACAGAAGTATAATAAACTAGCTCTGTTTTCGCTTTATTTAAGCTTCAATAGTTAAATGTGAACAATAGCGCCTCAATCCTAAAATAAAATACTAACTAAATAATTCTGACCCTTAAATCACATGTACAGGAGACATACCCTATTGTGGGTATGGAAAGCAAATCAAATTGCCTGCTTAGTGGATTACGTCACGACTATTATTGTGGTCTATCCAACCAAATACTCAAATAGAGTATTCACTATTCATTAGTATTCAGTGCTAGACCTCTTAATAATGAATATTCGAGGATCCGGATTATTCTGATACCTAGTCGAATAATTCGGATTATTTGAGTAATCGAATATTCGAATTATTCCAATAGGTATTCGAATTATTCGAATATCCGAATACTCGAATAATTCGAATATCCGAATATTCGAATAATTCGAATATCTATTTGAATAATTTGAATATTCCGAATATTCGAATATCGGAATAATTCGAATATTCGAAGATTTTTTCGAACGAATATTCGAATACTAAAATCTGGAAAATTCCCAGCCATAGTAAAAATCGCATTTCGACATTTTTGACAATCGAATCTAGGGCACTCTGATTATACTTGAATTTCAAAGATAGATTATGTTAATGTGATTTTCAAAATTCAAACGACGAGTAACAAACATAAATACCAACTTCGATTTGTACGACATTCTTTATTTTAAAATTACTACCAGAATATTCCTGGTATTAGATAAGTATCCAGTTAAAATAGCTGGCACCATAACTGACTGCCAAACATGGAACATTTGCTTTTTAGTCATTTAGCAATGTGGAAATTAGAAAGTTATTATAAAATGATATTGGCTATTGTGTTCAATTAATGCAATTTGTATATTATTGAAATTTTCCTCCTTAAAAATATTATTAGACACTTTTTCTATCATTTTAATTTGTATATGCAGGAACCTTTCTAAGGATATCCTTCCTAGGTTCAATATAATTTTAGATGCTTCCCTGCTCATGTGGGCTGCAAATGCACGCTAAATATACCATACAATGTTTTCCTGGACTGACACAAATTATTATTATGCTCACTGTGGAACAAATCGTTCCAAAAATGGTTCTGTGTGCGTTTTGAGACGTAGTTAAAACGTACATAGATTTAAAGCTCATATGTATTTTAGAGATATTATATGCAAATTCGTACAAAAATCGGCCCCTGCAAAAGGGCACTATTCAAAATTTTAGAGATATCTTGACGAAACGATAACTAAAGTACTTATCCATATACTCACAAAGTTTAAATACAAAGTCTGCAGTCGTTGTGTTGTAAAAAATTCGCAAAAACATTGGCGCTTATGGACCTTCTGACTTTGAAAAACTCGATTCTAGTGACGCTGAAAATTAAATTGATTTTAAGATATTTAGCTATTCATTTTCGATTATTTCAGAAACCAAGCCTCAAATCGAAAATTTTCTCATTACGAGTTATTATCGGTCCGTCATTTCTCGTTCTAACAGTCATCATATATTTCCGATCAGGAATAATTAATAACAAAAAAACGTAAAGTAATGCAGAATTAAAAACCGCTAGGGTCTGTTCCATTAGCCCCTTTTGTTCCACAAACCCGCGCGCCTGACCTAACAGTTCTGACGGACCAAATCTGATTTTCCGCAGTGTAGGCGTCGTCTCCAAAATATCCAGAGGGGTCGAAATAAAATTTTTTAGAAATGCGCCTGAAAGTATCTTCACAGTAAATACTAGAAAATACGTTTTTTTTGTAGAATAAAAAAACAAATTTTCTGAAAAATGTGTAATACAAAAATATTTGTTTTGTTAGCATTGCTCCAAATACATCGGCATTGGCATTTGATCTAATTGCCAATAAAGTGTATACTGTCTGTTTATGTAGGAGCGCGGCACTTGTATAGTGTACCCATTAGATGTTAGATAATTGTTTTATTAGCAAAACAAGATAGATTTATTGGGGTTCAAAATAGAACAAAAACGGTTTAGTGTCAAAAAAAAACAATTATGCAGCCACGGATACGTGTTTCGGAGTTATTGCCCCTCGTCAGCGTAGCCTATCTAAGGAATTGGATCTAGGATGGGATAGATCAGGAACAAGAACTAAAATTTTATTTTGAACCCCAATAAATCTATCTTGTTTTGTTTGTATGTGACAGGTGAAAACGAGCAGTACACATAGAGCCCTGTGTGTTGACTTTGCTCATCGAGGCCCGATTTGTGGCACATGGGAACATGTGCCACAAATCAAGCCTTTTCCCAAAGTTCGGCTCGCAGAAAACTGAAATAATTGACGCACATGCTTCAAAATAATGCCAATGTAATATTGAATTACTGCACTGATTAAATAAATCTTATATTGAATATCCGAATAGCAATTTCTGCTTTTTACATTTTAAATAATGATGTATAAACAAAATTTTATTAGTTCATCTCCTTCATATTTCTGCAATCTAGCAATAAGTAAAGTTTCGATAAGATACCTTAAAAATGTTGAATAACGCCCTTTTGCAAAGCACGACTGTGTCCATAAAATAGATGCTTTCAATCTACATATGCAAGTGTTACCTTTTAGTCTCAAAACGTCTGACTAACTTTCTAGAACGCCCTATAAAAGTCAGTAACAAGTAATAGAGGTGCGGGGATAATTTGTAGCTCAAATTTGAGCCTATGAAGGAACCAGTCATTCCATGAATTTTAGAGGGGGGTGTCTCACCGGCACCTTCACCATGTAATTCGTACTTTTTGCTTAAGACCAAAATTTTATTTCTAGAGAATGCTGTGTTCTCGCAGAGTAAGCATGGCTTGATATCTTTGAATTGTTGCATATTACAAATCACATAAAAATGCGGTCAATTTGCTTTCAGCGACAAGGAATAAAAATACAAAAGGTCAAGGTTCTTGTTATTTTATTAATGAACGTGCAAATTACTTAATTATCAATCATATATATGTATGGTATAAAATATAGAAACAGTTGGTTTAAATAGGAAATTAAGATTTTACTTTTATATGTATGTCAACAGTGAATATTCACAGAAGTCTAATCTAAAAACAAAATCTTGCAAACATGCCGGAGCAGAAAAAAAATTCAAAAAATTATGTATTCATTTAGTAGTATGTTTTTTCGAAAAATGTTCGTTTATAAATTGGGATTCTTGCGTCACTTATGTCAATTATGTCATTTTGATAACAAATCATTGGTGGGGTCATACTTATTTTTTTAAGAAAGGAACTAACAAAAAATAATTTGGTAAAATCAACATCTTAGAGAAAAAAATATTAAAAAAGAATTAATGTTTGGTAAAACCACCATTCTTCCCTAAAACATTTTGCATTCTTCTAGGCATGGAACAAATTAAATTTTGCATGTTTCTCACAATTTGTTCCACTCATTTTGATTTGCTTCTTTCTAGTGGATCTAAATTCATATTTGTAAATCTTTTTTTCAAGATGTCTCCAAATATTTTCAAATGGGTTTAAATCGGAGTTTTTCAATGCCAATGAAGTGTTTTTATATTAATTTCCTCAACCCAGTTACGAACCACATGTGCAGTACGAACTGGCGACTTATCCTTAAAACAAAACATAATTTTTAATATTAAGTCCTATACTCAAAATCACGAAAGAATGTCGATACGTCACAGATTTATTTCTAATCTACAACGTACGTTCAAGCGTTCTTTGTTTACAAAATAATAAAACGAGGGAGACAGAACAAGACATTATATGTGACTGTTAATATTTCAGACTAACGTTGTTGATGCGTTATATGAAAACCTGACTTCCTTACGAAAAAGAAAGAGAGTCTGATATCGTACGTCTGAGTAAAAAGCGAGAATAATATCGATCAGTCTGATCGAACACTTTTGACTAGCATCGTTGTTACATGTTTCATGGTTACCTGTTTCTGCATGTCAGCTGTCAAATATGGGTTTATTTATTTTTTAGTTTGATTGTTACCGTATTCTATTGATTTTTGTATATAAAAAACAAATCTTTACAGAATGGTAGTTAATCCTCAAAACAAAAGAATGTTTCAATGTGTAATAATAATGATTCATAAAAATACAAACAAAATCCTTTTTCTAGAACGCCATCAGACAGTTCTTTTATTTTTAATGATGTTAATTAATTTAAATGTAATTATTAATATCTGCAAGCAATCTACATGTCGCCAAATTATATAAAAATATAAAATTAGTTCAAATTGAAAGACTGACAATATTGTTCAATTATTCTGACTTTTAGCGGACAAATTGTAGGTTATATTTTTACTTCTTCACTTGTCAAGTTTGTTTATACCTGGACTTCATTTCAACAAACATGAATTTGACTAACGCAGTGCTCAAATAGTTCATATGAATTATAACGATGACGTAACGGCATTCCTTCGTGATGTCGATAATATCTTAAAAAGTGGTTAATAAAATGTCCACTTAAAGTTTAGTGTGACAAATGGCAAGCGAGTACCGTTAAAAATGGATACATTTTTTCACACAAATTAAAAAATCTCTAAAATGCTTTAACCTAAATCAGTTAAATTTTAGTGATTGACAATGCTGACAAATGCATCGATTTTGAGAACTAAGAATGCATTAACGCAAAATTTTTTTTTCTAAAATTTTCACTAGCTTAAAAATGCCGTGATTATTTCAAAATAATTATTAAATTTTGACCTTTCTGTACTGGACGTCCGATTTCCCGTGTAAATATTACCAAACCTCAAACTTAGCTTTTTCATTTTTTTTTAAATGGCATGAAGCATAATTCAATTCTCTTTCGATTAATAAAGATAATAGATTATAAACTGATACCGAAAATCGGACGCCCAGTAAAAAATCTCCAAATTTAATAATTATTTTGGAAAAAAACTAAAATTTCGGAAAAAAAAGCGTTTTGCGTTTATAAGTTTTCAAAATCGATGCATTTTTCATAATTTTCAGAAAAAGTTAAATATCTCTCAAATTAATAATAGAAAGTACCTAGGCATATCCCAATTCTATTGAAATTAAAATTTTGTGAGGAATTTTAACTTTCTAATAAAAAAATGTACCATTTAATTTGAAATAAGAAAATTGGGGTATGTAACATAAAAATAAATTAAATTAGATTACACGCTAGCGAATGGTTTAAATAACAGTTTCTTGATGTACTCTTTCTTTTTAAAAAACACGCTATTGGTAACAAACATTTACTGTATGTATCATTTAAGATTAATCTTAATCTTACAAACATTTCAAATAGGTAGTTATTTATTTGAAATGATTAAAAGTAAAAATAATTACCTACGTCATTTACCATACGTGCAGTTGTTTTAACTATTAAAATTGAAATACCACGTGTAAATACGTATATTTGTGCATGATATGCAAGAATATTTGAATATTGACTTAAATGTGAAATTCGTGTGCACCTGAATTACATGTGATATTTCAGTTTCACATTTAAATCGCCTCCGTTCGTTATCTTCTTTTTGTTTTTATTGCTTTTAGTTAATGTTTTTTTTCTGTTTCATATATTTAGAGCACGCTATTCCACACTAAATGAGGAAGCCATTATAGTTAACACCATAGGCATGACCTTAGTGGCCCTAGCCATAGTTGTAGGCTATATTCTGCAAAGGGACGAGTTCCGCTTTAGAGCACATATCCTTATCCGTTCCGGGGATCTCTAATTAATCTACACCTACTTGATCTAAAACCTTCATTATCATCCATTGTTTTTTACTAATACGACAGTATTTTTGGGAAAACAAGACAAAATTTGATACATTAGATAATTAACAAAAATGAATGATATATGTATATCAATTGAGGATTATCAGAAATAGCTATCACTAGAACAGCAAACAAAATCTGCTATTGGTTACCTTCTTTATTTTCCCACAAATATGTTAATTGTAGAAAGTAAAAATAGTTTTAAAGTGTTTTTGTTTTTAAATAATTTTCTATGTATTTTAAAAGTCTTTTGTTTAAATATTTAGTTATTTTTAAATGTGTGTATGTGTAAAAATACGTTACAAACTGTTTGTATATTTGCTTAATATAGGTATTTTTTTTTTATATATCGCATTTGTTTTTATATACTTTTATTTCTAGTGTATTTTGGTTTCTATTTTGCTATTGCTTTAAAACTTTTACACTGGACTACCAAAAAACTATTTTTCTGTGAGTCTGGTTGTTACTATTTTTAATGTAGAATATTTGCTTCTAAGTAGTTTTGCTGGTAACAAAAATACTCCGAATCAAGTTCATATTCTATTATAATTTTTGTGATATATACTCCTCACTACGTTCTAGGTGGTGGCCTAACTACTGTAGATTTATATTTTTATAATAAAACTTTAATAACTAACTAAAAGTGAAAGATACTTTTGTACTTCAAAGTTATTGACTGATTAGTGGTAAATGGTATCTTATAGTGGTCTTAGTAATATACATTCTACATTATATTTTTAGCTTGTCTGTAGATTTGTTTGTAAAACAAAAACTTGTGCTGCATGACGCTTTGTTTTATCTATTGCATGTACACTTTATTTTAATTTCAGTAAAGGTATTTATCTGGAAGAAGCTGCATTAACACGTCCCTAAATTTTGGAATGGACTTTAAGAGACACTCCATTTAATTTAATAGTTCCAGCACAATCTGTGCGACATTTTCATTACCAAGCTCAAATTTTGAGAATATACATTCTTGATACGTTAACCGCCATGGCCATATTGAAAAGGTGGCACTTGTACACTACCTATTCTCAAAAAATGTTTCATGGTTAGTTCATGCCTGTTTTCCACATATCGTATCGCCATATTTTCAGAGGTTAAATGCAGATTCTTTCAGATTGTATCCTCTGTAGACATCAACACTGATAAACTCTTGTACAGAAGATAACAAAAGTAATCTACTAACAAAAATTTCAGGGAATCTTACTCTAATTGGAAGGACGAAGGACTAGTTGTAAATGTCTTGGGTATGGTGCTCATAGCGCTTGGTATTCTGGTGTCTTTTTGCTGTCCGCGTCCCAGCCCTCAGACGCGACACAAGGGTGTGTGGTGAGGCAGAATGATTATAGGACATGGCGCTTTCAAGCGCCAAAGTCTCGGATATAAATGCGGCTCAAGAACCTGAACGATTCTAATGTCAACGATAAAATAACAGAATAATGTTGCATGACTAAAATTTTTTGTGAACTACATCCAGACTGCTGCCCATGCAATGTATGCCAAAATAATTTTAGTAGTACCTACTTATTGTAGAATATATAATCATCATATATTAAATAAAGCATCTTAACTAATAGTCATATATTATATCATCTCAGTATTTGTTTTTCATTCAAAGTCACTGTATTAGATATTTGATTAGGATATTCTAAATAAAATTCAAAAAATTTGAAAGATGCTTGTTGAAAGCACAACTTATTCTTGTTATTTGTCTATTTGATTTAATTGAAAACCTGGCTCCACAATTCTACACACAATCTTTCAGTTTTTTTTAAGGACTTTTTTATACATAAAGCGAGATTTACTAATAGGCAATTATCTAGAATAATTTTTTAATAAATTAAATATATATACATGTATTGCAGAAAAAGTCTGATGAGATGGTTTTTTTCTTTACATTTTTTTAACCATCCCATTGGTAGGTGTCTAGTAGACCTACCTACCTAAAATTGTAACTCAAGATGATATTCAGAACGTTCGCTACATAATAATAATGTGTACACGCAATTAATGTGTATACGCAATTAATGTTTTTCAAAATTTATTTGACAGATTTGGTGTTTTGAAAAGAAATTTTGAGTTAGATATTTTGCGAGTGTGCATGTTTGTTAAAAGTGTATCGTTAGTCCTAGTTGTAACTCAAATTAGAATATATTGTACATATTAGTAAAGACGTACATACTAATCAACATTTTTCGTGCTCAAAACCTTATAGGTACGATAATCAAATACTCTTTTCCTATGTCTATATATGTGTGCTATTTTTCTTAAGTACTATTAGAAAAAAACATTTAAGATTAACTTATAATAAATACATTCTATATTTATTTAGTAAAATGGATTCCCAGATTCGTAATCGAATTAATTGTAACTACATATCTGCGCCATATTTTTGTCAAAATAATAACCTGAAATAACCATATATAGCATCCTTCTTGCAAATGTTTCCAATGTAAAAAAAAACTGATGAGGTGCTTATTGTCTCTCGTGTTACCATCCTGCTCCATCAGTTTTTTTTTTATATAAATTGTGTTATGTTTCTGGGCCACCATACCTAGAGATAATTAAATATTACTAGTTTTAATTATTTCTGGTAAAGCAATATATATATATATATATATATATATATATATATATATATATATATATATATATATATATATATATATATATATATATATATATATATATATATATATATATATATATATATATATATATATATATATATATATATATATATATATATATATATATATATATATATATATATATATATATATATATATATATATATATATATATATATATATATATATATATATATATATATATATATATATATATATATATATATATAAATATATCTTCGATGTTATTTAGACGGAAATTATATTATATTAATGGTTAGAAACATATTTACCATTTATTCTTAATATGTATATTACTGAAGTACAATTTGTTTAATGGACCAATATAAAATGTACTATTTACTATATTAATTAATGTATGTTTTATTGCATACATTATCATTTGTTATAACATTCTATTATTTTATTGTATTTATATTATACTCTGTTATAAGATTTTAAATGTTAATGCAATATCAGAGATAATATATAGATATAACGATATGTACAAGTATTTATAAGTTTTAATAAATGTAGTCAAAGTTGTACCTGGTATGTTTTATTTCAATCCAAGAGCACTTCTTCAATATTAACCACAGGGTATTTTTTTGTAAATGAGATAATTTTGCGAAATTATTCTAGTGGTTTTTATCCCCTCTATAGAGGACTGTACGGAATATTGTTGGATCTGTGTTCATTAATTCTATTTTTTTGGGTATATAACCACTTGGAGAAATATTGGGCAGCATTTTCGAGAACACCCTATATATAAAAATTAACATGATTTAAAACGGTTGACTGGATAAAATAGTCAGGTTTTCCCCTCAGATTAATAATATAAAGATAAGTAACACCCATAAGAGATACCCTGTTTATTATGACCCATACATAAACAACAATTTCCATGTTTACATATCAACGTATCCAAAACAAACCAGGGGCGGCTCCAGGCTTAATGCTTTTGCATAACTTAAAACTTAATTAGTATACAAATTTTGTTTGCTTGAGTAACATATTTTTCAATGCTATATTCTGCTGTTGTTATTTTAATCTCTGTTGTTTTTAAGTGATAAGTGATAAACTTTAGTTTTGTGTTATTGGGTACTGATTAATAATCGATTTTTAGTTATTAAGAATTATTTAGTGAATATTAATTAAGAAACAATGAATAATGAATGTGGAGTATGCGGCCAAAGAGGAAAATAACGGGGTTGTTTGTCCTTTCACAGGTAAGTAAACAAAACAGATCAGGGTCGGCATAATGCGTGATTGCGACAGTGTGAAAGTTCAAAAATAACTAAAATTAATATTAGCTTTACAACAAATAGAAAACAATATTTGATTCCATTTAAACAGTAAAAAATAAACACTTTATTAAAAAAGATACTTATACAAAAATATTTATTTTAACTTGATTGGAAAGTTCATTCTTAAGGTAGCTTACAAACTAGATATTTTAAAGTCTGTTGATATTTCTTTAATTCAATTTTAAAGGTTATTATTTAAAAAAATGTGTTTATTTTCAGATTTCCCGAGAATCTGGTGAGAGAATGTTGGCTGAAACTTTCAAAATGGAAAATGCCAGTAAGTGACACTACGTGTGTTTAGAACACTTAAAAAAATGATTATACTATTAAAAGATCTGGATTAAAAGTTTTGAAAATCAGTACTGTTCTATTTTTCCCCTGGCAATACTATCACTAGGTTCGTCACACGTACTGTCCAGGTTATTAGAGAATTATATTGAAAATTAATGATATACTGAGGAGTCACGCATTCATACCTCATGAAATAATATCAAGTAGATACCTACAAAGCATCAACTGTTTTGTTGATATGTTACTTTTATTGCAGTGATGTAGGTTTATATATTTCAAAGAAATCTCACTTGTTTCGGCATTGAAGGTTATATTCCTTCGCCACCATTAGTACCCAAGATAGCAAGGTATGTTAAATTTAAATATGGAGTGCAGTGATCCAAAAAAAAAAATTTTTTTGAATCACTGTACGCTACATTTAAAGAACTTAAATATATCTACAATTCGATGTGCCGGACATGGCCTTTGCTTCAAAAATAAAAAAAAAGGACCAGGGGAGTTGAAAGTGGCGGGCCCTATGTATTTAAATTTAACATACCTTGCTATCTTGGGTACTAATGGTGTAGAAGGAATTAAATTTTCAATGCTGAAACAAATAAGATTTCTTTGAAATATACAAACCTATATCACTGAAATAAAAGTAACATATCAACAAAACACTTGATGCTCTGTAGGTACCTATCTACTTGATATTATTTCATGAGGTACGAATGAGTGACTACTTAGTATATTATTAATTTCCAGTATAATTCTCTACTAACCTGGAAAGTACGTGTGACGAAGTGGTGACAGTGTTGCCAGGGGAAAAAATGAAACAGCATTGATTTTCAACACTTTTAACCCAGATCTTATAATATTATAATCACTTTTTTTTAAAGTGTTGTGAACACACGTAGTGCCACTTACTGGCATTTTCCATTTTGAGAGCTTTCAGCCAACTTTCTCTTCTCTTCTCGGGAAATCTGTAAATAAACACATTTCTTAATAACAACCTTTAAAATTGAATTTAAAAAAATATCAATTGGCTTTAAAACTTCTACAATTTGTGAGCAACCTTATGAATGAAATTTCCATTGAAGTTAAAATAAATATTTTTGTATAAGTACCTTCTTTGATAAAATGTGGATTTTCTACTGTTCAAATGGAATCAAATGTTGTTTTTGTTTTTGTAAAGCTGTCATTAATTTTAATTATTTTTGAGCTTTCACACTTTCGCATTATGTCGGCCCTGATTTGTTTTGTTTACTTACCTGTGAAAAGATAAACAAGTCTTCATAATCTTGATATAAACAACCCCGTGGTTTTCCTCTTTGACTGCACACTACACATTTATTAGATATTGTTTCTTAATAAATATTTATAAATACTTTTTTCTACGATTGTGATGAAAGTCAAATTTTCTAACTTCAAAATGACTGCGGAAAATGTCACTTTGCCGCACGCATCGATTACATCTTCACACACCGGAATAAAAGAGTGTGTTTACCTTAAAGAAATATATTATTTAACTGGTAATACCAATTAAATTCTATAAATGTACATTAATTACACGGGAATTACAATTACTTAAGTTAATGCTTGGAAAAACTGGAATATTTACATTGTTAGAAATACTAGAAATATATACATCTGGACCAATGTTTTATGGCATTTTCGTTGTCGCCCATTATTTTCTTGGAGACACTTATTTTGTTGTTAGCACTATCTTCTATATAAGCTTCTGCTGTTGTTGAAGAACGCCACCCACCGTGTCTTTTCAAACTGGCAAGATCCGCTCCAGCGTCAACCAAAAAGAGTCGCTGACATTCGGCGAATGCAGTGCCCAGTAAAACTTTCAGGTTTAGGAAGTTTTAAATATTCTGCAATTTTTTTTGACATCTGTCCAAACGTGTTTATCCCTACCACTTGAACTGTACACTTGCAGGTCTAAGATGAACATATCGACGATAAAAATCCACCCAATTATCTCCTTTTGTAACCGAAAACGTTCTAGATTTCTGAGTTTTGAAATCTGGAATGATGAGCAAAAATTCTCCATTGTCCTGAATGTCGTCTATGGTAATACTCATCAACGCCTCCCTTCTGAGGGCACCAGCCACTCAAATAATTAACACTATCTAAAATAATGCCATTACAATAGATTGAAAAAAACTGAAATTTGTATTACCTTTCGAAGTTAAAATGTGTCATCAGGAGCGTTAAGTAAAAAAGCATTAATTTGTTCTTTGGTAAATACTTCAGATTTCCTTGCCTTGTATCCTACAGATTCTCTTTTAAAAAGGCATTGGAAGAAAATGTAGATATTTCGAAGTTTTCGAAACTAAATAGTTTCGAAAACTTCGAAATATCTACATTTTCTTCCAATGAGAGTGCTCCTGAGCATTAAGTAAATTGACCACATCGTGGAAGATTTCAACGTTTTAGTCTTTTCGGCAAAATAGGCTAGTATGACTAATTCCGTATAAACATTCACCTTATTTTGATGGCACCAGTTTACAAAAAGAAGTTTTTCCTTATAACGTTCTTTCGATTTACGTGGAAGGAGGTCGGAACTCACACTTTCAGCGGCTGCAACAATTTCTGCAGGAATATCTTCGTCTGAATTCATCACTTCCTCAAAAGCAACAGATACAAGACAGAACGCGTCAATTTAGGAAAACAATTTGTTTTGTTTGTTAGTCATGACTACCGTTTGAGCAGTACTTGATCTTTATTATTTTAAATAAAATCTGACAAGCGGCAAATTTAAAATTTTGGAAATAGTTTAAGGGAAAAAACTTCCTGGCATTTCCTGGCAAAATTTAAATATCGCAATCCTCGCAATTCCTGGCAGTTTACTGGTTAAATTTATTATTTTAATGTGTTACGTTTGTCCTAAAAGTTTTTAGCTTTAGATCATCTATAAGTTATTAACTTTTTATTTCGTAGGAACTTAAAAAAAAATGAATCGAGTAACACGACAATAACGAGATTATGGAGAACCGGAGAACTAAAAATTTGTTTTCCTTTTGTACCAAATATTAAAATATGAATTTGTTTTCTCTGTTCAACACTACTTAATATTCTTTACAGTCTTTACCTGCAACTTGCATCTTTTTTTACCATATTGTTAAGTGCCAAATGTAACAGAGATAAATAAATTAGATTTTGGAGAATGACGTGATACATCAATCTCTAGCGACGCTACCTATCGCGAATCAAAATTCTTCAAACCGAGTTAAGTAATCTTTATGGTTCGTGATCTGTTAATAAAAAAAGCAAGTGTTGGGAGTTACTAGCAATTCGTCATCACTGAGAATGTAATTCCTGGCAAATTCCTGGTTTTAAGTCATTCCTGGCAAGATTACTGGTAGGACTATTCATTCCTGGCAAATGCCAGTAATTACTGGCAAATCGGCAACACTGCAAGACGGTGATAGATCGGGTATCATCGGGTTTCTTCGTGCTATATTCATGATTCTGACCAATAGGAATAAAACCAGCGATAATATTCAGGTATCTCGCGTGGGATACAGATAAATCGGACAACTTTTTATGATGTTTTGTTACTCATCTTCTAGTATTATTAATCTAAGGGGTTTACTGTTAAGTACATCCTTGAGAAGAGTCATGGCCGCCGTCTAAGCAGATTTACGGAAGGGTCAAATATATTTTGCACAATAATACTGTGGCGGTTATTACCTAGCTAGCACATTGGTCTTATAAATGTAGATTAAATGACTAAACAGTCATCTTTAATGAATAATGAAATTTCATTTTGGAAAGTGTTTTTATTTAATATTTTTGAAAAATTTTGATAATATTGGCAATTAAATTTTAGGAAAAAGAGCAAATATGTAGAAATTATAATAATTTTAATTAAATTTATATTTATAAAATCATACAAAGTGGTAGAAAATTTTTGATTTTATTTAAATTTCATAGAATTTTAAATAACATACATACAATAACAATTGCCGGCGATTTTGAGCACAAAATTTATTTTATTGTATTTCACAATTATTCCATGTAACTTGAAGTATTTATTTCATGGCATGTAGGTATTGCAAGAGTCAGCCATAAATCGAACAGATTTTAAATATGAAGAAGTGATTGTAAACAATTTTTAGCTCCATCGAAATCGCAAATAAAAAAATTGGTGTTATATTTAAAATGAAATTGGTATCACCTTCAGTAAATCCAGAAGAAAAAATATCTTGAAAATAACATCAAAACATGTTTTTTTATTAATTAACAATACCCAAATTTCAGATTTATAACTTCAAAACATGGAAAATTTTCGGGGCGTACCATGTCCGGTCACTCGGTATAGTGGTTTTCGAACCAATCTTATTTCAGGAAACATGTACTACAGTGAGTACAATTTATTGCGTAAGCGCGAGTTGAAGTTAAAACATTATTTATCTGTTTGATAATACCTTAGGAGGATTTAGTACTCAGTGTTTAAATTATTAATGGATAGAGCGGCTTATATATTGTTCCCATTATTATGCAGTATATTTCAAACTTACTTGCCGCTTAAAAAACGAGAGTAAAGAGATCAGTCATCGACATTTTTTATGTTGCAAATAATTTTGAACTGAACTTTAGAGTATCGTTTATTTAATTGTATCTATAAACTTAAATCGATAGTATTTTTGGTTGCAGTCCAGTCTAGTATTATAGTTTCAACAGGAAACTAATTCTTGAATCTTGAATTTGTCTATTTAAACTACGATCTTGGGTCCACACCGCAACCAGCATTACAATTTATGTAAAACATTTCATGTGATAATGTGCACATATTTGAGATTTATCCAGTTCATTTGATTCTTAAATTTGTTCGCAGGTTTATCATACGCACAAACAACGTTGTTTTGTGAATTAGATATTTGAAATTTTCTAGGAATAATTTTCTTATCTAACGCATTTACGCATCTATGTTTTCTGGGTATTAACAATTTAAGTGCACTTACTGGAACTTAGAATTGTTAGTCGTGTGCATTATAAATCGTCAGCAGTGAGCGATAAATTAAGTAGAAAACAGAATATTTCAGGTAATTTTTAGAACCTACTTTCACCGTGTTTTATTTGGCGAAGAATTGCGTACTATTCAACTCAAATACACCTGACAAATGTTAATATTTTTATTCGAGAGAGAACATTCTTACAAATCCTCTATATTTACCAAAATATTCCAGTACCGCATCTTCATTTATCAATTTGATTTTATTTTTAATGTATCTTTCCCTCACTCCCAATACTAGATTTCATTACACTGCTATGCAACACATCATACATGAAAGTGGCATAGTTTAGCACGGTTCAAGGCAATGAGAAACTTTTTCTGTTAGTTTCTGCTTGTGAAATGAAACAATCAAAAACTGATTCTTTAAAACTAACATTTCTAGTTTTTTTATTTTAATTTTTTTTACTGAAGGTGATATTAAATTATAAGTCAAATCACTTTTTAAGTTACTATACCTGTAGTAATATACTTATGAAAATGTAGAAAATGTTCATAACATGTTTACAATACAAGGGATCCCAGAATTGGAGGTTAATCTCTTAATGGTAGATTCTAGACCGTAAATTACGGCATTTGAGCCATACATACCTATATACCAAAGTGCGCCGTTTTTAAATGTGACGTACAGACAAACTACAAGAATATAATTCACCTGTCCCATACATACCTCATCCTATACCCAGCCTAATCACCCCACAGTAAATTATAATACCAACAGCAGTCACAACCTCCAAGTTTTTAGAACAGGTTTTTATAGTTTTTTTCCTGTTATATCATATAAATCACGCATTAAAAGATTTGAGCACGTTCATTCAACTTTCTTAAACAGTAGTATTCAGCACGGCTGACGTCCTGTTATTTTTGGAAAAACAGTAAGAAACACAATCATATTTAAGGCAGCTTGGCCAAAACAGCGGCCTGGACGGGCATTTGCCGCGTACGCGAAGTGTATCGCCCGCTCCAAAAAGCAAATATGATTGTCAAATGACGTAAATAAAATAACACCTTATTTTAAGCATATGTATTATTAAATTATAAAATTCAATAAATATATTAAAATGGAATGGGTACGCAAAATTATTTTTCAAATATCTTGAGAACCGTTTGAGATCTTTTCCAGTTTTAATATGAGATTATTATAAGGCCAATTATATCTTCATTAATGATTTGGTTGAGATTGATACACTGGATGTTTTAATTTTTTTCAGGCCAGTTATTTTTGAACCTACCCCTATTTTTTTGGCACACCAATGATGTTCCTGTGTTTTCTAGGTAGAAAATTCACATAATGTGTGCGATTTGGCAAAATGTAGCCGCACTGTGTACATAAAGATGGAAAATATGGAATAATAAGAAATTTTAATTCATTTTTGATTTACTATATACATGATGTTCAATCAGTTGTTATAATTTTACAATAATTTACAAATTTCGAAGGTATTAAATATGAAAAAAAAAGTGAAACTGTAAAGTTTCATATTCAGTTTGTGCCAGTTTAATTTGGGAAATTTCTGACTTTCCTTGATGGATGTTAAAATTGCATTACTTTTTTTAAGTGATGAATTTGATTTTCATTTCCCTAAAAGAAAGCTGATGGAAATGTTTTGCATTACAAATTCTGTGCTAGTGGTTCATTTATAAACACTTGTACCATATTATTAAAGTAAATAGGTATACATTTTACTTTTATGGAGAAATACATGAATTTCAGGCCTTTTATTAAAAATTAGCAAAATATTCACTGGCAGTCTACAAATTTTCTTATGAATCACTGATACGGTTATTATTCCAATTCAGTGTATGTAATAATTTTTTTCCTAGAGGCATTGAATTCTTTCGATCCAATTTATTTTTAAACATTACTTATTTAACTCCATATTAATTAGTCTACTTTATCCATATCATTTCTGAAAGAATTTCAAAAGTTAAAAAAAGAAATGTATAGGTACCATTTAAGGGCACTTAAGATACATAAGTGGAATCAGTGGAATTAAACAAAAATATTTAAAAATATCTTTAATAAAATAGTATAAAAACAACAAAGGTATATACATAAGTATCGACGTTATGTATTTCTAGCTTTTTCTATGCTATAAAACAATATAATTACCGAGATAATTACTAATGTGCCTTTCCTCACAAATTGCTCAAGTTTCTAACTAATATATTTATGCTGCATGGTTATTTACATCTAGCCTTAGTATCATTATTCTAAATGAATGATATACAAAATGACTGAAACATCTCTACACCACAAATATGACAAAATAAAATATATGAAATTGCGAAATAACAAAATAAATAGTACAAATGTTTCACATAAGTAATTGAGATTCTATTAGTACAAAAATAGTGTGATTTAAATATCACACAGTTAAATATTTTTCATAATAAAATGGACGGAATTTAATCCTAAATCTAAATCTTTTAAAATAAAATAGACAAAAAAAATTGTATAGTCATAATTACAAAAATATAAAAAAATATCTTTTGGTCGTTAACATATAAATGGCTGAACACATGATTATCCCTATAAATACTTAAAAACTAATAATAAAACTGTTGTAACTAGTACTGCAGGATTTAGTTTACTGGTCATCATAGCTGCTGACTGAAAGAGATAAAATAGTCAATTAAATTTAATAAAATAGCTGTAATTTACAAATATTTAAAGTAAATACAATACAGTTTTAGAATACAATCCTTTTCATATACTGTTGCATATAATTGGTTAAATCAGTGGTGGCTGGTGAAATTTAGGCTGTCATATTTTAGTATTGGAGCATGGAACTCAAGCGATACTTAAGGCATAATTATCAAGACTAAAGGTGGATTTATTCAGACACGTTCAGCATTTAAGGTTTAACATTTAGCATTTAAATGGGAGATTTAAGAATGCCAATATGCATTTATGCACAATTTATTTATAACTTATCATTTAAGAACCATCCAACCAAATTTATGGCTTCTGCTCCTGCCCAGATGATGACAACCAATAATTTGTTTTAGGGATTTGTAACCTAACCTGACATGTTTATACATGCGCAGTATAATTTTCATTTAACATTAATCTAAAAGTTAAAAGTTGGCCAACTCTTAAATCTAAAATGTAAAATGCTAAATGATAAACGTGCTGCATAAATTGGTTCATTATGTTACGAGACTTTAACTCATACACGTTAATTGCTAAATGTTAAATGATCAATGTTAAATATGTCTGCATAAATCCACCTTAAATAAAGAAGTTATGCACAAAAAAAATTGCGATTGAAATTTGCAAAAAAAAGTTGCAAAAATTGTGTGCATCACCAGTTTGATTTTTAAACAATTTGTAAAATATTTGCAAAACATTTTTTTTCAGAATCAGGTGGAAAATTTATCGACAGGCTTCAAGTTTCATAAAAAAATATTGCTTGTTATAAAGTTACAGTTTTGAAATTTTATTTTAGATTCATTTTGCATTCATGCTCCAATATTAAGATGACTAAATTTCACCAGCTACCACTGGGTTATATTCCACTTTTATCTCATTCTATATTAAAAAAATGGTGAAAAAAAATTTTTTTAATAGCTACTTCGTACATGATTTTAGGGCTTCGGACACTTTGTACCAAAATATTTTCTAAAAAAACTACCACCAAACTCAGTAGGTATGGTACTTTTCAAAACATTCAAGAATAAAAATTTTACTATATCCTAGTAATGTACTTACAATAATGTAGTAATTACAACGATCTCCTTTTGCAACATTCAGAACACTTCCAATCTTGATACCATATATGAGTACACGTTGCCATATTATTAGAACGATATTTAGCACATTTATCTTTAGTCGAACATTTTTTGGATATGTAATATTGTTTCAATGCCCCTTGCTGCCAGTACGGAGTACTGCCCCAACTAATTTCAGACAAACAAACATCATATCCATAATCACAAGTTTCAATTGTTGCTACACATTTTCCTTTATTATCTTCTTGTTTATCACAAACATAACATTCTAAGGCTACGCCTACAATGAGTAATACATAATACAACTTACTTCTAGGTTAAGTACAAGTATATAATTATTTTTTCATTAGTACCTATATCTTTCAACTCACCCAATTTTATTGACGTTAAGAATAGCAAACAAGATAAGGCACATATTTTTATCATTTTATTGTAAGTAAATACGTTAATATAAACACAATAATAAAACGTACACACCCACTAAAAATTAATAAATACACACAAAAGCCATACCACTACAATAAATGAAACTGGAAAAGTACCTATAGCAATACCACCAACATTACATCTCAGTCACCAATGCATTGAAAGTGTCTAAATTACCACATTCTTAATCGATAATGCTGACATCTGACATTGAAATTTATGATTTTTTCATTCAAAGTAAGGTAAATTATTTTTAAAAGTAGGTACCTAACTTATCACTAGTAACTATTTGTAACAATTATGTAATTAATAAGTTCCGATTTCTGATTGTGCTCTAAAATGATGAAAATGCAGATTACACTAAACGCGTTCTTTCTAATGGAGATCTCAGTTAATCTTAGTTTTACGGTTGCGGAGGCTACATCAAATGAAACTGTGTCTTTATTTGTGCAGTGTAACCGCAAAACACTTAGATTGGCTGAGATCTGTTAGAAAGAACGCACCTATTGTTATAATTAAGGTCGTCCTACTTAATACTAATTACTAATTATAATTAAATTCCGCGACTAGTCTACACTTTCTTCCCGCACTCACATTCTAATGGTGCATCCCCATATGCGGAAATACGGAACGAATCTATCAATTTTAAGTGATTTGATTGGTTTTTGGCATCATTAGATTCGTTCGGGATACTGTCTAAGAAATCCAAACTCTTGAAATTAATAGCAGAGACAGTGGTTGTCTCTGTTAATAGTTCCTTTTCACATTTCCGAACATGGGGACGCACCTTTGAATAGATCTTCATAGTATTATCTGCGTACGCTATGTGAATCTAGTATAATCCTTTTCTGTTAGCCGTGGTACAACTTTTTTTTGTTAAACTAGAGATAATACATCAACTTTGTTTTAAATTTTAGCAAATGCATCATTCGATATAAAAAATACACCGTGAGTAACAAATCAATCATACCTGACAGAAATCATGCTCTGAGAGTTCCTTTTGATCGCTTCAAGAGTTTGAATTTTAAAAAGTTTTTCGTAGCTGAAATATGCTTGCAGAGTTATTATGAAACATGTCCAAACACATTTGAGCCGCGGATTATTATTTTCCTCCCTATATCAACATTTTAATATCTAGTATGAATAGTAATTCAGCGTATTCTTACGAATATGGCTATATGCGCACATTTTTTACTTTGGTCACGAATTTCTTAATATAATCTGGATCTCCGATTTTTATTGCTCGATCTTGAGAAAATGTCCCTGTATAGGGGGCCGCCATACTGTGGACAACCTAGTTACATTTCAATTTATTATTGGTAAAAATTAGTGATTTCGCGTTGCCACACTGGATTTAGATTTGTCAATTGTCAGCTTTGGACGATTTGTTTATGTTATGTGCTGTGACTGGATTTATTAATTTGTACTTTTTGCCTGATTTGTCAGTTTTATTAGATTTGTTCTGTATTTATTAGTTTTTGAGTGGCACTCTGTGGCTATTGTTTAATGTAGTGCTTCGTTGTGCGCTTAATTAAAAATGCATTGTTTGGTTCCTGGTTGTGCAAGTTCCACTAGAAAAAAAGAAAGAAAAGGTCTAACGTTCATTCGTAAGTCTGGCAGTATTCAAACACCAATAGGTTTTCTTTATAAGCTGGATAGTTTTGTAATTTTTTATAATAAAACACAACTTATCTGCTAGTTGCCAATAATCAATAGTAATAACACAAGAGAGTGAGAATAAATTGAAAATAATTTAGCAGTTTTTCGACAACCTGGTGCTTAGTAATAGACACGAGAGTCCGTAGGGCTCAAGTGGCTATTGCCAAATTAAGAAAAGGAGAACTATTTTCTAATTTATTCTGTCTCGAATGGTATTCGAAAGATTATTTTTTAATGTCAAATACAAAATACAAATATCGTCTAAACGTTATTTGTAGCATTCTCTAAGCATTTCTTTCTCTCATTTTTGGGACTTACTACCACATGAATAATTCTTTATTACCTAAAAAAATACAGTTAAACTCTATTCACTTAATTTTTGCAGTGCTGGGTTAGACTTAAGTGAGTGAAACGTCCAACTACGATCGATACTTATAATATACAATAAAGATCAAAATGAACCGTTACAGAAACTTTGCACTTGTTTACATCTGCCTGCCGTCTGCACCAAGAATCAGCGCGCATTATTGTTCTCTATCCTGGCTAACGCTGCAAAGTTTAAGTGAACAGAGTATAGTCACCCAATATGTTACTGAAAAAATAAATCTCTGCGCTTGTGACTTTACGTCAAAAGATTAGTCAAATAGTCAGAGGGTGTTCTTTGACAACTAATATGAGACATAAAAATAATAATATTTCCTAACGTTTCGAAAAATGAATCTGTTTCCTTTTTCAAAGTTATTTATATGTCAAGCGTGAAACTTGACACATACATTATTTGTTTATGTCATATCCATTGATACTTAGAACTGAAATTATACAATATTAATTTCGGTCACTTCTTCATTTAACATCGATATAACCACGTTGTACCAAAATGTACAGAACAATGGGATAAACAATTTTCCTCATTCAATAATATTATTGCCGATTTCCAGTTTATTCTATGTCTATTTTCCCAAGCATGTTTGCAAATTTTCGATTTTTCAATTTCAGCCTTTCTAATAAAACTTATGCTCACCTAGTTTTACATAAATAAATAACTTTAAAAAGGTGAACAAATTCGTTTTCCGAATCGTTAGGGTATAGTATTTTTACATGCATTTTCTTTAGTTTGTATGACAATTTCTTCCACTGAGCTGAACTAAATCGTTTTTTTGGTTCATGTTTTAAAATTTAAGACAAAACTGATGACAGATGTCAAAACCAGAAAACAAGTCAATGTACAAAAACAAATTACTAAAAATATTCTTAGTAGGATAATATAATTAGATTATTCTCACTATAATAACAATATAATTGGAAAAAATTAAACACGATCAAAAATACTGCTAAATGATTAGAAAATAAAAACATTAAAAAATAATCACGGAAATGGACTAACGTGTGTGGTAAACACGATTTAAATTTCCGCGGTATCATAACCTTCTATAATAATTGGTTAATATGTAGCCAATATAAATTGCCCGTAGTATGGCAGCCTACATGTAGGGGACATTTCATTAGCAGTATTGTATCAGAGATCCAAATTATATTAAGAAATTCGTGCCTTTGGTATAAATATCGTCCTTTATGTAAACGCTCTGGGTTTCTTTCTGTTACTTTAGCCACATCCAGCTCTTACATTCAAATGTGTCAAATTGTCAAATTTTTGACAACTAAGCAAAGCAAAGCAAATCGCTAAATCTTGACCATATCGAACAGTATGTATATATGATTTGTTAATTGTTTCATCTAATCTGTAAATGTATTTAACATTCTAATTGAAGTCAGTGAGTATTGTAAACTTAATAATAAATATTTGACTGTATACAGTTGTTTATATTTATAAATATAAAGGTATTTTTCTAGTAAAATGATGCAAAATTAATATGGAAGGCATATTGTGGAAATGGACTAACTATTGGAATGGTATTCATATTTTTTGTATTTAACGATAGGTAAATATAATGTAGAATTTTTCTAGGATGGCAAACGAGATGGTTTGTGTTAGAAAATGGTGTTTTAACGTACTATAAATCTCAAGATGAAGTAAATCAAGGTTGTAAGGGTTCCTTAAAAGTGCAGGCATGTGAAATAAATGGTAAGTTTTAGCCAAAAGTTTGTCTACTATTCTAAATACACTTATGAATTTACAGTAAGCCCCTTAGATAACACCCGCATGGATTTGGTTATCCCAGGGGAGCAACATTTATACTTAAGAGCAGCCACTTCACAGGAAAGGCAGCAGTGGTTAGTAGCATTAGGCAGTGCCAAAGCGTGTGTTCATCGAAAAGGGAAAGAACATAGTGAGTTTAATGACTTTCTGTTTTTTAGTCTTTGTAATAAAAAGTAGTTTCATTTCAACTAAATGTAATGTATCGTAAAACTGCTCCGAATTCATTGCATGAATTTCAGTTCACTTCAGTTCATTTTATGCGTGGGATTTTTGTTTAATCTGCTAATCTGTTATTGGGCTCTGTAGCACAGTTGGGTAAAGCACACTATGTGACAATCTCATCCTAGCTGCTTCTTAGTTTGACTCCCTGCTCAGATTGAGAGCAATGTCAGAATAACGGTTGTGGGGCAACGTCAGAGGGTTAGATTTAAGGACTGTCTGATTTATATGGTTTGTTATGTTTTATATTTCTTTTTAATAGTTCTGTTTTAAATGTCCATATGACGAAATAATTAATATTTCTTTAGGTATGTAATTATTATTGTATACAGAATGTTAAACAACTAATCAAATTTTATATTTTATAATATTCTGATTGGATCTTTGATATTCTGTATTTAATTTTATATCCACATTATTATTGTGTCAAAATGGCTTTTAGAATATTTTTAAAATAAACTACAAAATGTAGCATATACATCATTGTTACTGACAACAGTAGTTTTTTTTTTTTGACAAAATCTGATTTGTTACTGGATTCAATAGTAGTGGATATATGCATATAGTTACATTTTAATTTTTGTTAGGAACATTCAACAATCTCGTTTTGTCCTTTTTCTTTATTTCATTATGAAAAATAGATGAAGAAATTTTGAGCTTTTGGACTCTGGGTATACCAACCGTTATTGCATGGAGGAAATCATAATTTACATATTTTAACAAACTACTTGTACCTACCTGACCTAATTTTAATGCAATGGTGTTAATTTCGTGTTTCTGATATCAGAATCCTAGAATGATATTTAATTATTTCAGGTTTTTTGAGTTAATAACTATTTTATTTACAGTTGCAACCAATCCAGATGCACTAAAAACTAAAAAGTCAGAGTTGAGGTTATATTGTGATCTACTGATGCAACAAGTTCACTTGGTTAAAACTTCTGCCCAATGTGAAAATGGTCCAGAAATTGAGGTAAGATCTATGAAGGAAACCGCATGATACTAATTATGTGACAAAAAAATAAATTGTTAATTTCACTAATTTTTAATATTATTTTTACAAATTTTTCTATGAAAACGCTTTTTTTGTTGTTACAAATCACATGGTTAGTTTTAATGAAAATAGCAAAACTTATGTTTTACAAAGATTCTGTGCATTGAATCCTTGCATAATCCCAACTCCAGAGCAGTTTGTCTTAATGACATCACTGGAAATACTCGAAGGAAATACTCGAAAATGTCCCAGAACTGATATTTCTAATTTTCGTCAACAACAATAATAGGCGTCTTCCTTTGAATTTCTTGACAGAGTTTCTACAATTATTCAGTAAGCTTTTTACAGTGTTTAGTGATAGTTTCTGTATATATCTTGTAGTAAATGTGTTATATGTTCTTGATATTATTTTATAACATTCTCCATAAATAAAAATAAATTTAAAATCTTGGATGTAATTTAAACATGCTGGCATTTTTTGGCCATAAGAGAATAACTGACATTGCTGATTGTTTCTAGTCATTGCTAAGTTAGCAGTTTTTATGTTGAGAATCTAAGAAAATCATAAATAATTCAAAAAGTTGTAACTTTAACCCCTACAATGCTTATACTAGAAAAAAGAGAATTTAATTTTACATAAGTAACTCGATTTAAAAAAATATATTGTTGCTCCATTTGAACTAAAAAAAGTTTTCCCGGTTTGAAGTTGACAAAATATAATATGAAAAATGGAACACTTGGTAAACTATTATTGAACTGATCTTAATTGTACAGTGTAGTACACACCAAAAAGCAAATGAGAATCTCTGTGAGAAATATTCTCTCACTAATACAGCAGGCTTGATCAAAGAAAACTTTATTCAGGATACTACACAAACAGATTTTAAACAAATACAGCTCGTAAAACAATATTTAAATACATAGGCACATTAGCAAGTATACCGACTGAATTCTGCAAGTAGACTGCATAGAAAATACAAAAACATGCATTAAGTCAACAACCCGCCGCTTCGGGTACCTTCGCGGTAGGTTGAGATAGGTCAGGACCAGGTTGAGGTTACACACACACACAGGGCCGTACCTACGCATAGTTCACAACACCTTTTTTATTAACTTTTCACAACACTCCCACCAGTTGTGCACTTTGCGTCTGAAGCAGAGTTGAATATGTCCACTCCTATTTCTCCACGAATTCTCTGGAACAAGTTCTTCGCCAAACCCTTGGTTAAGATGTCCGCCAGTTGATCCTCAGAAGCTACATATGAAACGTCGATGTCACCATTCTCAAACTTTTCTCGAATAAAGTGGTAGCGTACATCGATGTGTTTTGTACGTTTATGGAACTGTGGATTTCTAATCAGTTTAATGGAGCCTTGGTTGTCCAATCGCATTTCAATAGGATTGATATTTACACCGATTCCTGACAATAACAGCTTGAGCCAAATTGCTTCTTTCGTTGCATCGCTCGCTGCAATGTATTCGGCCTCTGTA
This sequence comes from Rhamnusium bicolor, assembly GCA_029963845.1. NCBI lineage: Eukaryota > Metazoa > Arthropoda > Insecta > Coleoptera > Cerambycidae > Rhamnusium > Rhamnusium bicolor. Next base: position 1,768,889 of record JANEYF010001760.1, read on the forward strand.
GTTGAGAGAGCAACTACTTTCTGACGTTGACTCATCCAAGTCACAGCACCGCCTGCAATTTTAAAAATATATCCACTTGTTGATCGACGTGTGTCAGTATCCCCAGCATAGTCCGAATCTGAATATCCAACAAATTCATCACTACTCTGACAATATGTAATACCAAGTGATGTCGTCCCCCTTAAATAGCGAAATATTCTCTTCACAGCTGACCAATGTACAGGTTTCGGATTTGACAAATAGCGGCTCACTACACTAACCGCGTACATGATATCAGGGCGACTAACAGTAGCTGCAAACATGAGGGAGCCTACCGCCTGGCGGTATGGGACACTGTTCATTTTTGACTGTTCCTCAATGTTTAGAGGTTCTCCCATGTCAAGGTGAGCACCTGGCTCGAATGGTATCGCGACAGCCTTTGCATTAGTCATATTAAACTTATTCAACACACGATTTATATAGTTCTCTTGAGAGATAAATAATGCCCGTTTATTTCTATCTCTCTTTATTTCTAGTCCAACAAAATAAGTCCCGTCGCTAACAGTTATTTCAAATTGTTTCTTTAATTCACTTAACACTAGTTGTATGGCCTCTTTAGAACTAGACATTATTAAGCCATCGTCCACATACAACGCTAATATTAATTCATCTGTCCCATAATAACCATGATATACACAGTGGTCTGCCTCGTTAGGCTTGAAATCATACAGTTGAAGAAATTCGTTAAATCTTTTATTCCACTGTCGCGGAGACTGTTTCAGTCCATACAGTGACTTATTTAATTTGCACACAAGGTTTTTATTATTCACACTTACCCCTTCCGGTACTTCCATGAAAATGTTCTCCTCTAGCTCACCATTCAAAAATGCCGTTTTAATGTCGAACTGACCAATTTCATAGTCCCGGTAGGACGCCACTGACAGTAGTACACGCACAGATTCGTACCTCACGACCGGCGCGAAAGTCTCATTAAAGTCTACACCAGGGCGCTGTAAATAACCCTTAGCCACAAGCCTGGCTTTACACCGATCTATTTCACCTTTAGTATCACGCTTTATTTTAAACACCCATTTAGCCGAAATGGTTTTATTATGAAGAGGCAACGTTGTAAGTGTCCAGGTATCATTTTTAGCAAGCGCTGAGAGCTCCTCACGTATGGCTTCTCGCCATTTACTTGCATCTGGGCTTTCCAAGGCTTCTTTATAAGAGGTAGGTTCTTCAAATTCAACCATATTTGCCTGATAACGGTCAATCGGAGGCAACAATGTCCTATCTCTTAATTGTCGACATCCGTCATCATTGTCACCTGACACAGGTGCAGTGGTTTCTTCGTCTCCCACCGGCTCTTGACTTGTTGGCACATCAAGTTCATTATTAAGGTGCAATTCGAGTTGTTTTATACCCTCATCTTTTTTCCAGCACTCTTTTTCATTGAACGTAACGTTTCTTGAAACAGAAAACTTTCTCGTTTGTGGATCATACAATTTATAATTTGGACCATCTTTGTCATATCCAACAAACATTTTCTTCTTTGACTTGGCATTCCATTTTGTGCGATGTTGTGCAGGTACAAACTCATACGCCACACAGCCAAATGTTTTGACGTGACCAAGTTTTGCTTTACTACCTGTCCATAACTTGTAAGGGGTGGAATTAGGTGCCTGTTTTGTTGGCGTTCTGTTTAAAGTGTACACAGCAGTTTTTACTGCTTCGGCCCATAGTTCCTCAGGTACCGCTCTTGCCGCCATCATCGACCTAGCAGCCTCAGCAATCGTTCGGTTGTCACGTTCACTGCGACCGTTTTGCTGTGGTGTGTAAGGCGCCGTTGTCTCGTGCTCAACTCCACATTTTGCAAAATAATCACAAAAATTTTTATTTATGTATTCCAAACCATTGTCGCTGCGAACTTTCTTAATAGAATGTCCAAACTTATTTTTAATTAAATTTGCCAGCTCAACAAACTTATTAAATACTTCTGATTTTTGCTGAATTGCAAACACGAACCGAAAACCTGAGTAATCGTCCTTGAACAAAACAAAGTATCTGGCACCACTCACTGATGGTTTAGGCATTGGCCCATTTACATCCGTATGTATAAATTCTCCAGGGCGGTACTTTTGTTTATCACTTGAAGACTGGAACGGCTGTCGATGTGCTTTACCAAGTTGACAGGCCTCACAGAATAACTCAGCATTGGGTGGAACCGTAAATTTAACATTTGCTAAATCGTCCTTGACTAGCAACTTCATTGCTTGCAAATTAAGGTGTCCTAAGCGCTCATGCCACTGCAACAAATCACTTGTAACCGCGTTAGCCTCTACACAGGGAACGCGTCGAAATAGCATTTTATAAGTGTTGTTGTCTATCATTTTTCCAGCAGCAAAGAGTTCATTATTTTTGATAAAGCGCATTTCTTTAATATCGCACTCTTGTTTAAACCCGCGCTTGACTGTTGAACCGACACTCAACAAATTCTTGCTCAAACTCGGAACGTAAAGTACATTTAATATAGTTCCATGTAGCCATTTACCGTGCACAAACCGTTGAACTTCAACTGTCCCGCGACCTTGAACTTGAATTGTTGATTTATCAGCTAGCGATATGACAGACTCGCAATGTTCAAATTCCACGAACCAGGAACGATCGTTTACCATATGATTTGTCGCGCCGGTGTCCGCTAGCCACGTGTCTCTACCTCCCGCAGCATCATTCGTTAAATTTGTTTCGAAGCACTCCGACTCGACTATCATAGCCTGTTCATTTTTATCTTGTCTCTCTTTCTTTTTCAAACGACAATCACGAGCATAATGTCCCTTCTTTTGACAATAAAAACACGTAACATTTTTCTTGGATTTATTTGCTTGTGTTCGTTTAGATTCTGACCAGTTTTCACTCGATTTTATTACATCCTTCTTCTGAACGACCATTGCACTCGTCGGCACCTCGTATACACTTGTTTGTCTCATTTCTTCACGAATAAGTTCCTGTGTAAGTTTTGTAAGTGTCTGCTGCTCCTTGGCAGAGAAATTCCATGCATTAAGTAGACCGCTGTACGTGTCTGGTAAATTATACAGCAGCCTCGCCATAATAGCCTCGTCAGACACCAACTCGCCAAGATCTTTTAATTTCTTAGCCAAGTTTTCGATATGAGCAATGTGTTCTACCATTGTTTTTGTACCATCATATACATAACCAAAAAATGCAGTCTGTGCCGCAACTTTACTGGATGGGTCGAATTTTTCATAAAGCGACTTCAGCTTTAACCAAATTTCTGCAGACTTTGTGCAGGAGTCGACAAACACCATTTGACTTTCGTCAATCACGCCTAGCAACAACAACTGTGCTTGCATGTCTTGCATATCCCATATGCTTTGTTCAGTCAACTTCGTTTCATCAGGTCTTTTTAATTCACCACTAACTATTTGCATAAAACCCTGCACCTTAAGTAACAATTCAACCTTCTTTTTCCAAACGACGTAATTTGAACCGTTTAACTTCTCAATGCTTGGTAGGTCGAATTTCATTGCTGTAGCCATTGTTCTTTGATCGCGAAAAACTCAATAAAAGTGTTTTTATCTGGTTGAACTAAACTTAATGTTCTAACCGTTAACTTGTGTTAGCCGAACGTAATAGCTGCACACATCTAGAAACACTCGCGAACTGCACTATTGTAGTTTTTCCCTCGCGCAGTGGAAGCGTGCTGGGCCCATAACCTGTGAGAAATATTCTCTCACTAATACAGCAGGCTTGATCAAAGAAAACTTTATTCAGGATACTACACAAACAGATTTTAAACAAATACAGCTCGTAAAACAATATTTAAATACATAGGCACATTAGCAAGTATACCGACTGAATTCTGCAAGTAGACTGCATAGAAAATACAAAAACATGCATTAAGTCAACAACCCGCCGCTTCGGGTACCTTCGCGGTAGGTTGAGATAGGTCAGGACCAGGTTGAGGTTACACACACACACAGGGCCGTACCTACGCATAGTTCACAACACCTTTTTTTATTAACTTTTCACAACAATCTCCAACATAAAAGTTATAAAGGTTCTTGCAAATCGTTGCATCTGTCAAATTTTTTATAAAATGTGAGTTACTTCCGAAACGACTAGGTTCATGTATAGGGTATGCTACACATTTTCAATTCAGAATTTAATGCTCTCTTCAAAAATAGTAAAACAAGTAAGTTGGTATCAACTTCTGGTATAACCAAAAGTAACAAATGCTTGTAATTTTTTTTCGTAGGAATGGCCCCACTGACATAAGTACTCTAAATTTTAAAAAAATTTTCTATTATATACTTTTCACTTCACTATATCGATCAATGCAATTCCCGATGAGACACTATAAAATACACTTTATTTTTTGTCTACTATCAACCTCTAAAGTATTGTCCCGTAATTACGAATCACTCGGGATATTCTACAAGAAGAAATAAAAACGTTGTAATTTACTTAGCTAAATAGATTTTTATAAGCTATTAATGTTTTTATTATTAGTTTTTTTATACAATTGTTTCACTGTTCTTTCTATGATATAAATGATGTGAAAACTACATAGGATGATTAGTTGAAGAATTATATTAACAAATTACAAATTCTGTCTAAAATATATGTGCACTAAACAAATTGTTTTTAGAAAATGGATGAGGCAACGAGATTGCTAGGTGCCACTTGTGATACATTTATAAAGACTTTGGAGGAATGTATGAAACTGTCAAATGCCAATATTGTGTACGAGTTACCATTGAAAAATGATGTCATTCTACCACCAAATGCCAATCCATCCAATAAGAAGGTATAATCATTATGAAATAATATACCTGTTATTCTTTTATTGTGTTTAAAATTTAGGAAGCCTTAAATTTAAAATCTGTTAAATATTAAAATTCCTGAGTCAAATTTGATAGTTAAAACTAGTCACTATATCTTAGATTATAATCTGTATAGAATGTTGATTACATTTTATTATGGAATAAAATAGAATATAAAAAATCTTCAATGTTAAATAATTTAAGAAGGTATATGTAACAAAATGGTGATTTATTTATATTAGTCAATAAAGTTTTCCCAGCTCTAGTAGTAAATACACTGTATAATGACTACGACCTAATTTCAATAAAGAAAGATATAACAGAGCTCACAAAAAAAAAAAAAGTGTATGTATATATATCACTGATATGGAAGGTTCAAAATCGGTTCTGTGGAACCGGCAATTTTTTCTTTTAATGTCATTGGTAATGACTTTTTTTGTTTTTTTTTATTTTTTTTTTGACGTTATTAACGTGGTAACCATTTTTTAATATATATTGATATTTTAATAACTAATTTAATATGTTTATTATATGACTGTGTTGAGTCGGTTGTTAAGGATTATCTGTAATCTAGATCATTACAGCTCAAAAAGATCTGGCTATTTCATTAAAAAATAAGCTTTAAATTTTTAGTTGGTTATTAGCAAACATGCATTTTAAAAGCTGTGTAAAATGATAGTAGATATCTTTATGTAGGCAGCATAATATCGGATTTTGTGTTGTACCAGTTTTCAGTTGGAAGTATAAAAGTTGACCATTTTAATTCATTTATCATTTATTTTTGTGCCAACTATATCAGCTCTATCAAACCATTTAGAGTAACCCATGATTCTTAATCTTGTATTCAATGATTAAATACATTAAACGATGTACTTTTTGTTTCAGAGAAATATGTTAAGAACCAACTCCCAAGACTTGTAAATGAACAATACACCTATATGTAATAATTGTTGATTTATGTTTTCATTAAAAGACATTTATAATTTTTAACCATTTGTAATCTATATAATATTGTGTGTTAGATAGCTTCAAGTACCTATATGCAAAAATATATTTACTTACATTTATAATCAGAGTTGCATAAAATATAAAAATGTTATACTACCTAACTTTAGAGAAATAATATATGATATTATTTATTTAAATTCGAATTATATCTTTCTTAGGTATGTATACAATGTTTAAAATAATTGTCTTTTTTTTATGAAGTTTATAATATGATTACATACTTCTGTTATTAAGTCATCATGAGTTTATTAATGTTATTCATGGTAAAGTTGTATTTAGTGATTTATTTGCAAGAAGACTTGGCATCTTTCTTTTTTATTTAGATACACCGCCAAAGTATTTACAATTTTTTTCCTAAACTTTTAAATAAATGTGATATTTTTATTCAAGTGTTTTACTGGATTTTTGTATTTTGGTAGGTAAGTTTCAATAAGTAAAATCATTGAGGAACTTAACCGTTTCAAATATGACCCAAATAAAGAAAATTTTAAAGATAAATTGGAAATTCTGTTTATATTTTTCCTATGAAACAATTCCCAGATAATCACATTTTAAGTGTTTTTGGTCCGCTATTTCCGTATTTTCCAATCATACTGCAAATAAAACATGGGATTTAGAAATAATTTCTTCAATAAAAAACAGAAAAACTTTCTTTCCTATTTTTATTTTTAGAGCACTTTTTAGTTTTTAACCTTGAAGAAGTCCGAAAACTCGGACGAAACATAGGATAAATTGTTCATGTACCTGGCTGAAAGTCCTCTAAAAATAAAAATAGAAAAGAAGTTTTTTCGGTTTTTTATTGAAGAAATAATTTCTACTTTAACAGCCAACAACTTGTAAAATATCATCTATTGGGATTTAGTATTTCCCACGGATACTTGAAAGAAGTAGATAAAAACCAAAAATCTATATCTATATAATAAGGATGCTGATGTGACTTTTTTTAAGAGAAATGATTTAGATTATAAGTAGATACGTTTGAGCATTCTTTGAAATATGATGCGCGCATATTCTTTTGTATACAAACGCCGTAATAATTATTCTAATCTAATAAATCATTGACATAATGAATGGAATTAATAAAAAGTAAACTGAGCTAAACCCATGTAAAAAACTGTTTATCTGACCGAATGGAGTCATTATCGATCCAAAAATTCAAAAATCTGATTTTCTGTAACGAATTTGAGTAAAATTTCGAAAATGTATGGTCCAAATGTGGCTCTAAAATGTATGGAATATGATAACAACCGAAGATATCACGTGCCAAAAATTCTTAATATTTGAAAGGTTGCAATTTGAACGTCACAGGTTGCTCGTAATTTAATTAGAATCGTTTTTCTCGAAAACGGTTAATTAGATATATTATTTTCAAGATACCCTCTTGACACAATTCCTCATTCTGAACAATTTATTTGATGGAAAATTTTTTGTTTGACACCCACTTTACCTAATTCAGTGGACAATTGCAGTTGAACTTCCCAGGTATTATATGTAAAATTTCACGATTTCAAGCTAAATCGTGTTCTGGAAAAAACGTAACTACTACTTTTTATAAATTTTGTTTTAATTTTATTTAAGATTATTTTTTTCCTTCAACTAGCCATGTCTGGTATATTTTTAAATATACCTATTCATAGTTTCTTGTTTAAATAGATAGCTATATATAAATACAATTATATTTATTTACCAAAAAAACAGTAAATACAATATTTACAAAGATATTTATAGCATTTATTGATAAACCCTCAAGGAAATTGTTCAATTTCTCTACCAAAGTAAAGTTCTGATCTTTCACAAATTCCTTGGTTTTAGAATACCTAGTATACTTATAACATACAAAATATACATAAAAGGAATAAATCTAAGTATGATGGGAGCAGCAAATAATAAGTAATATAATAATAATTATTGTGGTGGATGATTTAATCTAGGTATATATTAATTAATTTAAATTATAAATGAACTATAAATACACCCATTTAAACTGTCTGTCTGTGTAGCAAGTAGCTTTTATATTGTGTTTTGAATTTATTTAATGGCATACATCCTAAACTGTTAGGAAATTTATAATTTGTGTCACATTGTACTGAAAAGATTTCCTAAAGTGAGCTGATATATGTCTTGGTATTTGTAGTAATAATCTATTTCTAATATTTATATATGATGTACATCTGTTCTATGGTTTATTTTAATTATTATATTAATAAGGGGTAGATTTGAAAATTAATAATATGTGAAAAAAAGCATGCTGCGTGTAACAAGTGACATGTGATATCAAATCAGAGTTAAAAACAATCCCAAATTTTTTACTTCATTTACCAGTTCAATTTTATTATTATTTAATGAGATGTTTGTTATTAGATTAGTAATAAAATTTGTATCAGTCTTTTTACAAAATAAAATGGCAAATGTTTTCACATGATTAATTATCATATACTATATCAATGGAGGATTTTGAATTATTTTCAAGATCTGTGTTAATATTATTGATTTCTATAAGTTTTGTTTATTAAATTTTAAATAAATTTGGGTATCATCAAGATGTTAAAGATGGTAAATAATAACGGGCCAAAAATGGATCCTTGCTGCACTCCACAAGTTGAACTTTGAAGATACATCGTTTATTTTTATCACTTGCCTTTTATCGCTTAAATAATTTTTGATAAAGGTTTGAGAACTGACACCATAGCCTAGGTAGTTTAAAATTGCAACAAGAATTTCATAATCAAGTGTATCGAATGCTTTACTAAAATCTAACAGAACTAAAATTGTCATTTCATCGTCGTCAGCAGCAAATATATCATCGGTTATATTTAGCAAAGCAGTGGTACAACTATGATTTGACCTATGCCCTGATTGGGCAGATGGCTGTAACCATTTGCGTCAAAATATATTCTAGTTTGTTCTACATGTTTTTCTAGAATTGTAGAGAAAGCAGGTAAAATACTAATAGGCCTTAAATCCTTAAATTCAGTTGGTTATCGATTTTTTTGGCAAAGGATATACAATGGCTTCCTTAATTCCAAGCAGAAGGAAACTACATTTTCCATACAGAAATTAATTAAAGGGGTTATTAACGGTATAGTATATGCATAAGGGCAGCACAATTATAAAAGTAATTGATAACAAATCACTAGTCACAGCATTTGTGGTTATTTTATTTAAAATTCTTCAAACAGAATTACCATCAATTTGTTTAAAGCAACATGCGTTCCTCACGCTTCAAAAGCAGGAAATAAAGATGTCTCGCTCTCCCGCGTTATTTCGCAATGATAAATGATAAAATATCGTAGTCAATCAATTTCCTAAAATAACAAATGAAAAACTGTTTTAGGTAACGCAGGTCCGTACCGTCTTACAAAATCTGCTAGAAACTCATTAGATCTGAAACCGACAATATAATATCCGAAAATATAAGAAATCTGGACTATAATAGATTTAAAATAAAAAATTAAAAACCACATATTGAAACTCTGTTTTCACTCGGTAGATGAGTATATGAGTACTCCTATAGAAAACTAGGATACTCTAATTGTATATTTCCTGTGTTCGTGAAATTTGCTCACAACTACTCTGTTCCAGTAAGACAATCACAAAAAATACGCATGAAAAAGTTTAGAGAGGGAAGAAGGAAACCCCCCTTCTCATTTTGCACTCCCATGATTGATTTTATTCTTGGTAGATAACATAAAATAATGACCTATATTAATATCAGATCACATCTAAAAACTGGTCACTGTAACTCATAGGATACCTGAAATATTTAGTAAAATCCCATTTTTGGGTGCCCCTTTCAGAAGGTCCTAGCTCCCTTAAGAGGGATTTCCAGACCTATGTTACAGGAAATTGTTTTAAACATGTTTGAAGTAGAATCACCCCAACAAATTAAGAACTGCATACCTGTAACACCCTGTATAACCAATACAGATACAAAAATAAAAATTAAGTATGTTTAAAAATATAAAATAATAAAAACAGTTAGACGAAGAAAAAATTGCTTACAATAAAATATTTAAAAAATTCTACAAAATTAATATCTGCTAAAAAAATATGACTTTTCACTTTAAATAGACAGTTATAATATTCAGCATAGTTATGTGTACACAAAAATAAATTTTCGATTGCTATAAAAATGAATGATTCAATTTATTAGTTTTCAAGAAACATGTATTATACTATGTACTTGCTACACTCTACACTCTGTATATTATCAAAAATCTAAAATATTTAAAAAACAAATTACTAATATATTATTAGTCCTCCATGGACAACTAGTATCGATTTTTTCAACAGTGTTTACATTCTCAGCGTAATCAATAATCTCATAACCAACTATTTTCATTTGCATTTCAATACACAATTTATTAATAGGTTACTTTTTGTATATGGATATAGATCTAGAAAATGTCTTTATTTAAAATAAGGGAATTTTGGACAACTCAAAGTGAAGATGACGAATATTTTGACCAAAATTCGTTAATAACCACAACATTAAATAGTGACAGTGATTTTATTATAAGTGGTAGTCAGAGCGGCGTTTTAAGGATTTTTAAACCTTCTAGTGAGTTAACCGAAAACGACGGTATAATTGGTTACAGTGCTACAGATTTGTTAATTGAAAAGATTTTAAATGTTCCGATATTACAAATAGGATGTGGACGACTAGTCTCGTAAGTATGTAAAAAAATATAATTTAATATTATCCAGCTTAGTTCGAAGCACCTATATGTATATCTACCATAAAGTATATATATAAAAAATTAGATGCGGAAAAGTGCATTACTTAAAAATGTTTACCAATTCCTGAGAAAATTGAATCTTACCAAAATTTGAGTAGCTGCATACCTAATGAATTAAATTCTGAATTACTATCAATATTTACTAGTTTTCGTTAAATCAATCAATTTTGAAGATTAGGTTGTTAACTAATAACTATTAAAAAAAACTTATATAAACTACCTATATTGTTAACTTTTTTGAAAACCTATATGTGTATAAAATTTAATTGTTTTCGCTTTCGGCGTGATAAATGATTTGTAATAAAAAATTTAGTTAATATTCATCAAATTCAACCAGTAGAGTGTGATGATGAGATTTTTAATTTGTCATTCTTAGCTGGATGTTTCGAAATAAATTTTAAACTTTCCTTCCCATTTTGGAAGAATCAAAAGTTTCAAAGTTTCACCATAACTTTATGGGCTCGTTCAATAAATTAAAATTACAAACCTGCTCTCATACTTCTGAAAATGATAATATCAAATTCTAACTTATTTTTACTATTTCTGCTTACTATGTAAAATGGTAGTGAAACTTTTGCAATATGTTCTTTTAGTATATGACTATAGAGTAAATCCTGAAAATTATTATCCATGGATTGTAATAACACTTGAAAAAAATTTGGCCAAGTTTGAATGATTCAGTTGCTAAAGCAACTGGTTTATTTCTGAATTTTGGTAACAATTTCTAAAAAGATTTTTTTATAAGGACCTATACTAATTAGCTTATTAAACATTTTAATTTACAAATATTTGCAACAACGTTTTTTTCAATTAATGTTTTGTAGAATTTAATGACTAGATTGTCGTAAGTAATTAAGTAGTAAATTATATTTTGATTTTCCTATAACCAAAAATTTTAAGGTTTCAGTCAACATTCTACCTAAGTTACAAATTCATGCTATTTATGAATTAATTAAATAAATATAAATGCAGTGTATATTTCTGGTACATTGTTAAAGTTTATATTTATTTAAACACCTTAGCAAAGGTAAAGTAGTAGTTTTTTGTTTCAGAAGTATGTTTGTGATACTGTTTAACATTAAAGCATACAAGAAACTCCGATATTTACTATACAGTTTCAAACGAAGTGTTTATAAAATATCAAATTATGGTTTTTGCATATTAACATACCCACAATGCAATACGGATGAGCAAGTTCTGTGACACAGATATACACATATGTATGAACGCGAAAATAGTAGTCATTTTAAGATCATGTCACGTTGGCGATATAATAGGTTATTTAATTCTTGCTGCTTTTAAAATCATCTTTTGTGAAAGTTAAGAGTTAAATTATGGATTATAATTAATAAAACAATATCTACAAACATTAAAGGAAAATTACATAAAGTGTGTTCGTAAAGAACGGAATAAATTCATTATTTCTTAAATCAAAAATATTTAGAAAAAATCCTCAGATACGTCGATTTTTATTTTCGATTGCGCACCTTATCATTCTTTTTTTAATACGACGTCATCACTGTTTCCGTTATGACATCATCGATAGTTTTTTAAATGGAACATCCTATATATTCCTCCATTTTTGGATTCTGCTTCAACAGCTAATATCAAATATGTATCACACTTAGGGTCTAAAATTGATAAGTTAAAAGATACGGCCATTAAAAAAAAATAAGTAAAAAGTAAAATAAACACTTTTTTTATTAATTTTTGAAGTAGGCTAGTTTTTGTTTGTTTTTTTTGTTTTATCATTATCGTCTTTGACAGTGAATCACTTAATCATACTTTACCCCAGTAGTGGTTTCCCAATAATTGTTGCCGATTTATTTTTATTTATAAAGCAGAGAATTGAAATTCTTACGATGATTGGGTATGGTGATACGATGCGAACTCAACAAGAAGTATGTAATTTATTTAATACTATCCAGAACGACCCATAAATCAATCGACATTGAATAAAATTGAAAAAAAATTTAGAACTAAGTGATGATGATCCAGATCGGATGATACAATTTTGTGAAACAATAATGAATATGTGCAATGGTAATCCTCTTGCTGATAAAAATTATTATTTTCTCCGATGAATGAATGCAATTCAAGTGAATCGTCAGAATTGTAGATACTGGGCAAGGAAAAACTCTGGATGGATGCGGGAGCAGCACGCATAGTATCCATAAAAGATAAATGTGTAGGCATGAATTGTAAGAAATAGAATCATTGGACCCTATTATTTCGATTGAACTGTAAACGGACCGACATATCTCCAATTTTTAATAGGCTATCTTATACCAACGTTATTAAATTTATTCCCCAGTAGAATTAATCCTGAAAATGTCGACGAAAGCCTGTAGTATCAACAGGATGGTGCGCCTCCCCATTATGCAGCAGACGTTCGAAGGTATCTTGATCACATATTACTAAACAGATGGATTGGTAGACATGGACCCATCGAATAGCCACCAAGGTCACCGGACCTCAATCCATTAGATTATTTTCTGAGGGCCATCTAAAAAACGTAATTTATAAAACCGAACCGGAAAACATTGTTGAATTAAAAGAAAGAATTAGAACAGAAATAAACAACATTTCTCAGGAAACTATAAACAAGGTTCAGTATTCGCAGTAACACTTTATTCATCGCTTAGGGTACTGTCAGCTATAACAAGGAGTACAGTTCGAACATTTACTATAAATTGTTTTTATTATAAACTAACCGTTAGATCTAGTGATTATTATTTTTCAAACAAAACATGAAAAATTAGTACATTCTTATATTCAAAATGGCAGCATCATTCAACTTATTAAGTTTATATCCTAAGTGTGATACATTTTTGGAATCAGCTTTGATTCAGAATCCAAAAATAGAGAAATATACAGGGTATTTCATTTAAAAAATATATCGATGACGTCATAACGGAAACAGTGAAGACTTCATAACCAAAAAAAAAAAAAATAGGATAGGATAAGGTGCGCAATTGAAATTAAAAATCGACGTGTCTGAATATTTTTTCTAAATATTTTTGGTTTAAGAAATAATGAATTTATTCAATACTTTACGAACACACTGTAGGTATTTATTAACATCACCAAGGAGTATCTTTACTACTGGTATAATAATTTTACTTTCAAGAAATTTATTACTTCTTTTTTAATTAAAGTCCTCGAAATTAATTTCATATTTGATTTATTTAAACTAAACCAAAAATTAATCCTAGCATATTGGGATATTGGGTGTGTCCGTTGTCTTTAAATGTGTCCCTCACAAGTCTTAAGGTAGTTTTAGAAATACAGGGGGTTAACCTGTGATGTTTAATAAAAAAGACATTTTGTATTTAGCATGTCTAAATATTTGGGGACGCCTTGGCAACAGTAATTCTATAAACGTTCTGCTCTCCTTAGAATTAGCTCTGTGAAACTGGTATATATATACTATATACTTCGCAGCAAAATAAAGTATGAAAGTAAATCAACAACTTTATTATTTTCAGTATTGCTGAAAACGCAATCATTTTAAGAAATATATTGTGACGCTCTATATTCATGTCTGTCTCTTTGTCATATGTATAATTGCACCGCAGGTCAACTTGAGCAATTTAAGTTAAGCACAAGAATTAATTTCCCTAGTGTAGAGATTCACGAGAAATTTTATTTTTGTAAAAGATATATCACAGCAAGGACTTTCAGGTTTATTAGATAAAAACAAAATAAAATTTCAGAGGGTTACTTTACTATACGTACACCAGAGAGTTTAGAGACCCTTTTATTTATTCTTTATTTTATTATTATCCTGAAATGATTTCCAAATAGAAATTTGTTCGCAAGTTACCTTTTCTCGACGGTTTATTGCCAAGTCTAATGATAAATAGTGCAGGAGCCTGAGGATTTGATTGGTACTACTAAAGGGGACGAAATCTGAACTATTCGGAATAATTTTTTACGTTCCTTGGAACGTACAAAACTAACTGATATGCATATTTCAATATTTTATAAGCGAATTTTATCAAATTTTTCGAAGAGTTCTCATGTCATCAAAGTTTTTAATGCCTTAAAATATACAAATAACATTTTTTAATGGTTGTTCCACTTGGGTATGTAAAAGAGAAGCTATTCCTTGGCCTCTAAAAAGTCCAGATTTGATCTCGCTCGAAAACTTCTAAATGTAAAATTTAATAATAAACTAAATATAGACAACAGTTACAAAATCCCATTGATGAATTGTTAATAATGTAAATAATGTATAACATTTTGAAAAGTAGAAAACAGATTCGTAATTTATAACAAAAATAAAAAATAACAAAAATAAAAAAAAATGCTTCTTAAACAACGAAATATGTCAATAAAAATTGAAATAAGGCGGAAGTATAGTTTTGTAGAGAGCACCATATAGAAGGATTAAATGTGATACTATTACATCATTAAATTCATTACATACGTTTAAGCTAAGTATTTCCTTGACTTTTTTTCTTGTGGCTTATTCTTAAATCATTGTTTGTTCAAGAGGTTCACAAAACCTGCAAATCGCCGTGCTTCATCCCAGATTGCTGTCAATCTACACATTAAAGTCGAAGGAAGGAGCTACCGAACACGGTAAGTAACTAGTAAGATACTAATTCTATTTTTTTCACCCATAACATATTATTTTAAGGTACACAACATTATTTAGAACTTCTCTACGAACACAGCCTTCGAAGATCCTCAGCAAATTTTGTGATCGGACAATTCGGGGGAAGTCAAAATAGAGATTTTATCTGTGTTCAATCTCTGGATGGAATGCTAAGTTTTTTCGAACAAGAAAGTTTTACTTTCAGTTGTTTCGTACCTGATTTTCTTCTACCGGGACCAATAGCATATGTAAAAAAGACTGATCATTTCGTTACAAGTAGCTCCAGCTGGTGTATTGTAGCTTACAAGTTAGTAACAACAAAAAATATATAAACCAGTTAAAAGTTAGAACTTATAAAATAAGGACAGTAATGTCCATCGTGAAATAAGGCCCTGTTTTTCTTTTAATGAATATTAGTGTGCTTGATCTCTGTATAGATCTAGTTTATTTCCACATAATAAAAAAACTTCTATTCCTTAATTGTGCTGTAATTGTTAGGAAATGGGAGGTAATATTTGGCACCAAAAATTATTCGGTGAATAATCGGTATGAGTATGACTCTAACCGAGTATAACATAATTATTCAGCGTAATTGAATGTCTTCAAAAAATTACAGAAAATGCTGAATACTGAATAATCGCCAAATATTCGGCCATACTTAGTCTATATCGCTAATTTTTACTCTTGCTCCAATTGTTTTGTATTCCATTCATATAAATATATCCCTTTCTAACAAAAATAAATAAATAAATAAATAAATATTTATATTGATGTATTTATGTATTAAGACTTACGAAAAAAAGTTGTAATATCATTTTGGAATTGTACAATATTTTCATCTGCATTGCTATCTATTGTTGGTTAATTTGTAGTTCAAAAATAATTTTTAGATATAAATTGTTGTCTGAAGCAGGAGAAAAATCTGAAGAAAAAGTCAACTCTAGCGTAAAAATCGATTGTGATTGGAGTTTTAACCTTGGTGAAGCAGTTATAGACATATATGTGATAGACGATTTCATTAATAAGGAAGCGTGGATAATGCTTTTGGGTGAAAGAAATTTATATTGTTTGAAATATAACGGGAAACTTAAATTTATGAAGCGACTGGACTATTCACCAATTTGTTTTCATACATACGTGTTGGGTAAAATAAATACATTTTTTGTTGGAGATTTTACAAATTAATAAACAGCGATGTAGCCAAGATACATTTACAAGATTTTTTACATAAACACCAAATAATTGATATTTAAATACGGTTATCCAACGGAATTTTTACATGGTAGGTTCACGGCTAATCTCTTCTTCCGAAGTTATTGCAAGATAAAAAATATCTGACCCAAAAAGCCCGAGACTGACAAAATCCTATATTTCCCCCTTAAAAAACTACCCGTTCCCACTATCCTCTTCCTCGTTAAGGTGTTCAATGTCTGCCTCCTTCTCATACTGTCCCCACACATGGAAAACAACAAAAATAATTCTATCCTAAAACCGAAAAAAACTTTCTCTTGTCAAGCTACTGCCTTGTCATTCTCCTCCTTTCGATCGGCAAAATCCTTAACTATTTCTATCTGAAACGTCTACTGAAATCTATTAAAACATCGACAACAGATTCCAGTACAACTTCCGTTCATGCCACCTAACTATCCAACTTTTTCGGATCGACGATGCATCAGTCACCGAAGTCTATACAAAGGATTTGTCGCCCCAAATCGCGAGAAGGCTTTTAATAATATCTGGCAACCCCCACAGTTATACAAACTTCACATTGTGTACATTCTGACTCGTATTACAAAATTATACAGTTTTTTATTTCAATGTGGGTGTTTATCCCTACCCCTTATTTTTTCCGGCGTCCCTCAAGTCCAGTTCTTTTCAACTTTCACGCGAATGATATACCTCACCCTTTAGGCAGCCTTCCTAATGATAGTAATGCTTCAAACCCAAGCCAATACCATCACCAGCTTCTACCAGAGTTGTGGGTTGCAAGTTAACCCAACCAAAATAAGCCATTTACTTGTCCAAAAAACCAGTAACCACCAAACTTAATGTACTGCGGCATGGATGTCGAGTGGCAAGACATAGAATAAATACATGCTGCCGAAGTAATTACCATAGTCAACACCTTCCATGCCTGCCGCTGTAAAATCATTATCATATTCCCACCCCTTACAATCACCCTCCTATATAATTCCTAAACAGGGTGTCCCCACCAAAAATAGGCACCCTGAATAACTTTGGAAATAAAATTTTCTTGATAAATTGGTGAAACACGTCGACCTTGTTTCCAAGGGGGACATATTTTAATGTAATACTTGTATACCTATCATCATCCCTCTACCCTACACGGCCACCCCCTCAAAAATTCAAATGGCAAGGGAGGTCGAGTGATATATCTTTTGAAAGGTCTTTCAATTCCCTACATAACTGTGTATTTTTTTAACTTTTATCGATTCGTTCTTAAGGAAAATAATTTTATTTTTGATGATTACATACAATCGAAATCGTTTAAAAAATCTAAAATACACGGCACTGGGTATTGGAATTTATAAAAAAACTACATTTTTTAGTGCTCTCAAATCAACACGAGTTTTTTCGACAAGGAACACTTTCCTTGTCCGTTTAGTTTTAGAATAATAAAAGTATTTGATGGTCCTGGAATATTAATTTGTTCCCAACCAATTTTAAATCGAGATATATTTTACCAGAGAGAGTTCTCAAAATGTATTATACCCTTTAGGAGAGAATAGAAATTGTCAGCATTTATTTTAAAAACGATAATTGTGCTAGAGCTACGGAGCGCATATTCAATAGAAATCACCCAGATAGAAGGGTTGGTTCTCAGTATGTTTTACAACTATTGACAAAATTTATGGAAACAAGTTCTGTAGGAAACAAAAAAGCATGAACCTCAGCGACCGATTAGGAATGAAGCCGTCGAAGTGGCAGTTCTGAGTTATTTGCATATGGATAATACTCAATCGATCAGGAAAGTAGCTGAGGCTTCCGGTGTATCACGAAGCAGTGTTCATCGAATTGTAAAGGTCCACAAATTTCATCCATATAAATTTAAATTGGCACACGAATTAAACGAAGATGATCCCGTTCGTCGGCTTGAATTCTGTGAGATTTTTAGTGAACAATTAAACGGTAATGCCAATCTACTGTACAATACGTGTTTTTCTGATGAATCGACATTTCAGTTAAATGGGGAGGTAAACAGGCACAATTGTAGGTATTGGAGTGAAACCAATCCACATTTGTTCATGGAAACTTATACCCATAGGCCTCAGAAGTTAAATGTTTGGGCTGGCATCTTAGGGGATCATATTGTAGGGCCGTTTTTTATTCCTGACAATTTAAATGGCGAAAGGTACCTTGATATGTTAGAAAATAACATCGACCCAGTGATTACCCAAATCCTCGAAGAAGACGATAATCTTTAAGAGGGCAAACTGTTTTTTGAACAGGAAGGGGCACCCCATATTTTGCTATAGCAGTCCGTCAATTTTTGGATAATCGGTTTCCTGAGTTATTGATTGGAAGAAGAGGTCTTGTGGAGTGGCCCGCTAGGTCACCCGATTTAACTCCCTTGGATTTCTTTCTGTGGGGACATTTGAAATCGAAGGTATTTGCAACAAAACCCGCATCTCTGGAAGAGTTACGTGAAAGAATTGTTCGAGAATGCCGTTTATTGACTCCAGATTTGTTCAGAAATGTTCGTACAGAATTTCAAGACAGATTATACTACTGTCGACGGGGGTCATTTTGAACAATACATACGATAATTTAAACTGCTTCTTTTATTTTTATTTCCCGAACCTAAAATAATGAAACAATTATTTTTCAAGAACGAATCAATAAAAGTTTTAAAAAATACACAGTTTTGAAGAGAATCGAAAGACCTTTCAAAAGATATATCACTCGACCGCCTTTGCCATTTGAATTTTTTGAGGGGGTGGCCGTGTAGGGTGGAGGGATGATGATAGGTATACAAGTATTACATTAAAATATGCCCCCCTTGGAAACAAGGTCGACGTGTTTCACCAATTTTTCAAAAAATTTTTATCTTCAAACTTATCCGGGGTGCCTACTTTTGGTTGGGACACCCTGTATATTTTTGTCTATAAGCAGTGTTAAATGTCTACAATAGACTCGGTTAAAAAGACTATATCTGGCGCTGATAGTGAACCGTCTACCTATAGCAGATTTTTACACAATCCAAGTTCGGCATGCAGTAAAAAGAATTTTCTCTTTGTACCTGTGTTTATTTCTAAAACCAGCCTTCAATTTCCAATTAAAATCATATAATCATAAAATATATTGAGGAAGCCCCATTCAGTTCACTGTTGTAACCAAAATGGACAATATTTGGACGTTTTAGCGATAATTTTTTGTTACAAACAACACCCTTGGGACAACTACTGTACTTCCAATGGACTTGTTTTTAGTTCTATTATTCCTAGATGGCGAATTTTATAAACTGCTAATATTCATTGTCCACTTTTTCCATATATGTGAAACAGTACACAGAGTGGTGTTTAAAAACATAAATTGACATCACTTACGAATAGTTACGAATCAACGCAATATTCCTCAAATACGAAATTTTAATTAAACAGTTTTTTTTACCTAAACACACTTATTACATTACAATTGTAATTAAACTGGTAATTTCTTATATTTGAAATAATCATTAGACCGATAGGTTTCTCCATGGCTACATCACTGTAATAATGATAAAATTACTCAATTATCATTGTTAATTCTTGTGTTTTAGGAGATAATATAATTTCTTTAATAATATCGGAAACAAATACTTTATTAATATACGAAAATACAACTTTAACATGGTCCGCCCAGTTACAATTTCTACCTGTGTCAATGCGGAGAGCATTTTTAAGAACAATTAAGGGTGCTTTAGTATTACTATCAGAAGAAGGTAGATTAGAGTGTTGTTATTTAGGTACGGAACCAAGTCTTTTTTGTTGCGCCACCATTGACGACAAAGGAAATTGATTTTGAGAGGGCCGAGGACGAGTTAATAAACTTAAACAAAATCATAAAGAAATCATATGGAAATGGTAAATGGTTCTGGATATTAATTAATATCCCCAGTCAACCAATTATGATTAGTTACATCAGAGAATTATTTATTTGAGAGAAACTTGTTAAATCACACTTATTTTATCCTCTTTATATAGTTGCATCAACAGTATTTATAAATTTATTACAAAATTATAGGTTTTCAACATTACATACCAGTAATGTCTGATGTATCATTATTATGTATTTATAATATCAAAATGTTTTGTAAATATTTTGAAACCACATTACGTCCTCATTGCATTCATTCTTAATGTACCGAATTCATAACATGGTTTTAAGTTTGTTACAAAACATGTTCATTACAATTTGTAAGTTTGTCAGGTATGTATTAATTATAGAGCAACAGTGATAAATCTTACAGGAAATAATATTCCAGTATATCTTTGTGGTCGCTATGTAATTGAAGGGGTGGATATATAAAGGTGTTAATTACCAAATTGCTAATTTGTCTTTACCCTTTATTCATCAGATACACGGAATTATATTGTTTCTTAGCTTCTGTATCCATTCGGTATCTAAGCATCTAGTCACAATAAATATACGAAAAAGTTATCACAGATGGTCAAGTGTCAGAATCGTTAGTCATATCATCGGGTGAACCACAAGGCAGCATATTAGGACCATTATTATATACCCCATATACTGTTTGTTTTCATGAGTCTCTAAAATGCTGTGGTTATCATATGTATGCGGATGACACGCAAATCTACAAAACGTTTGATCTACCTGATGCAATAGACTCGAATAACTTAATAAACCAAGATCTGGACTCGTTACTTAAAACATCAAATGACCACCTATTAAAAATTAATCCAATGAAGTTATCGGTTATAATATTTGCTGGCAACAAGGATATAAATTCAATTAAAGATAATTTAGAGTTTAACATAGGTACCGACAAAATTCCGTTCAAAGATCATGTAACCGCGCCATGTATCCCCTGCGCTCTGGTTTGCTGTTCTCGTAGCAGGTCAGCAAGTCATCCCTTAGTTTCCTCGTCCACTTAAAGCGTCCGTACATATTGCCTTGTTCGTCAACGTTGAGACCATCCGGTCAGGCCTCTCCCACTTGTCTCTGATCCCCATCCGATTGGGGTCAGTCGTGAGGGGACCTTCTTCTGAAGTTGTATGGAACCAGAAGTGAAAGGGGTACTAGGTGGTTAGCCTTGATAACCCCCGGCCGACATTTGTCAGGCAGAGTTGCCTCTGCCACATTCTTAAATTTCTTGGCATGGTACTTTGCGGAAGAAAACTAGATCTTTAACGTTTTTTTTTTAAATCACGTTCCAATTTGCTGAAACGATATTTTAATTAATGTTGATGACCCTATCATCGATTGTGCACCTTCAAGTTGTCGAAGAAGTACAAGTTTTATTTCCATTAATTAAATTATCTTTAATATTTAAATATTTTAATGGGCCCATTTGTTTTTTATAATATTTCATTTCACAACATATCTTACCTTCGATACCTCCATCCGAGCTCTAATAATATTGGTACGTCAAGATTGACATACATGTAAAAGTCACTTTTACACTACGCAATAAGAGCTGTCCCATTTTTTATTGTTCGCAACTGTACATGTCTGTTATTGAACAAATTTTAAAAAAGCTCATTATAGTAAATTTGTAACAGCTATGGATGTGTTTTATAAATATTTAGTAACAGTAAAGTAGCAAACTAACAAGAATAGCATATAGCAAGAGTTTTTAATGCTGACATTAGTCAGATGTGGTAGGTACACTACAAGTACTCTGCATTTGACATAATTGTTTCTTACTGGGGAACGTATATTATATAATGACTATACAAAGAATACTAGATTTGGTTGACTGGGTCTACTTTTAAATAATCAATATGGACACCACATATATAATATTTATTTATACCCCTATAACTTTTTTACTTTGTTTACTTTTTAGATATGAAAATATCAAATTCCAATACTGAAAAAGAGTTAGGAATTAACCTATTAGTAAATCCCGATTTGAAACTTTCCACTTTTGAGAGCAATTTAAAAGATATCGAAAACCAACAGATGTGTGTTATAAGCATCGAAATTTTACCTCAAATACCCTTTGAAGAAGTACAAATATCAGTAGCAGTCCTGCGACCTCTGAAAGCTTCACCTCAAGTGAAATTTTATAATAATTTAAACGAAAAAACTTCCTTTACATGTTATGTATTTCTCGATGCCGCCTTTGAAATTCCTAGTCTAAGTATGGAAGTTTCTGCTACAGTTATTACAAACTTGGGACTCCCAAAAACAATCTGTAAATCAACAATGTTACCGATGAAGCTGGTATTAGATTCCTGTCAGGCTCAAAAAGAAAGTCAGCACAAAATTACTTTAAATATAAATCACAGTCCTGTGTCCTTAGCAACCCTGTTCCCAGGTGAGTTATCAGAATAATTTACCCCCATTTCATGAAGATAAAATAAATTGATGTTCGTATCTAATACAAAGTAGGATGTATACGGTGTCCTAAATTCAGTGGGACTGACTTTCCACAC
Organism: Rhamnusium bicolor; assembly: GCA_029963845.1. Taxonomy (NCBI): domain Eukaryota; kingdom Metazoa; phylum Arthropoda; class Insecta; order Coleoptera; family Cerambycidae; genus Rhamnusium; species Rhamnusium bicolor. Next base: position 1,791,684 of record JANEYF010001760.1, read on the forward strand.
TAGATATATAGTGTAACCCACTAAGAGTGGAAAGAGTCCTGTAAAAAAATTTGTTTATTATCTGATTTGGATCGTCAAATCTTTTAAATATGCAGAAGCTTAGTGCACAGTGTTATAAAAATCCATAAATTAAGTATTACAATCCTCTAATATAGTCTATTATCTTGTACATATGGCTAAACAATTAAATTTACCAGATAAAATTGAAGTTGTGCGTTTTTTTGGAGATAATGATAAAACTGTAAACTGTAAGATATGTAAAGTATTTAACAACAGACACCCAAATTGGCCCTTTATATCACAGTACAGAATTGAAATTGAATTTTAAGATTTTTGAAACGAAAAAAAATTCTACTGAATCTAAATAATACGAGGGACAAAAATCTGTATACCAAACTTCTACTTCTGAATTACTCTAACCGAATTCCACTAGAGAGTTCCAAAGAATTCCAGAGAATTTCAAAGAATTCCACGGAATGCCAGGGAATTTCAAAAGTACATATATTTTTCTTAGGTGGAAATAAGCAGTTATTTTTTTATCATTTATTGTAACAAAAGTTTTAAGTACATTTTTAAAAGGCATTATATAATCCTAAAAAATAGATTCTAAAAATTAAACAGGATAAAATAATTATTAATACATATTACCACGAATGGGTGGAAATAGTTACTGTTCGTTACAAAAAAAGATGAGAGAAAAGAGTTTATAAACACATTTATAAAAAAAATCAAAAAAACAGATTTTAAAAATAAAACAACAAAATCAGTCTTTCTTATAAATTAAACTTGATCTAAATTGCTTTTAAAGAAGGCCCTCCAAATCAAATTTAAATTTAAAATGGTCTGTTTTTCAGCCATCTTATATGAATGTAGGTTCTGGTAGAAATGTTAAAAAATATATTTATTAATGAAAATGTGTCCTCTGGTAATAAATATTTTCCCAAAAGCAATAAAGAATGAAACAACGATGAATATGAAATTTGTGAGTAAAAAAAAGTTTTTAGAAACCGGCGACGAAATCCGAACCAATGAAATGGAAAAAAAGATCAGCAATTGCAAGATATAGGTAGAGGAAAAGAATATTTTTCCCAAAATGCAAAACTTATGCCGTAGATAGAACAAGGTCCCTTGTGTAAGGAAAAATGCAGATTGAAGTGCAGTGAAAAGTTTAATTTGGAGGTCAAAAAAGGCTATTCTGAAATTTTTTTTGTTATTTGGACATCAACTTAAAAATTCTCTCCAGTTGCGCGTCATCCGGTTAATGTAAAGACTCCAAAACAATGTTCGTATTCAGTTATTTACGGCAGACAAACAATTTCGGTATGCAGAAATGCATTTTGTTCATTACACTAATTTAGCAGAAAAAGTTGAGGTCATTAAAAAAAACTGAAAATTGGACAATCTACTAGTTTATCTGATAAAATATAGCACACTCAAACAGGCCTCATTGACTAAAGACTAGGAATATATAAAAAGATTTCCAGCCAATGATTCGCACTATTCGTGAAATAAAAATCACCGTAAACTGTCTCTTGTACCATATCTCGACATAACTCTAAGATACAAAATGTTCACTAAATATTGTGAGTACAAAAACCTTTGCGACAACTTTATAGTGAAACTTTCCTCATATGTTAATATTTTTTCTACGAGGTTCAACCTTTCTTTTGGGCATCCAAAAAATGACACATTCTAGACTAAATACTGATGAAAATACAAAAAGTTTAAAGGCAGGTTTTGAGGCTCAAAAGCGAGATAAAGAAAAATCTTATGTATAAAAATAAGTAATATATAACAGCAAACAATACTACTTCCGAAACTCAACTTCAAAGGTTTTTTATTTGAGGCAATATAAAGCTATATGGTGTGTACGGTTTATCTTCTGGTGGAAATAGACCATTTTTAATTGGATGGAGAATGTGGCAAATAGAAGAAGCTCTGGAATAGCAATTTGTTTTTATAGGTTTTGCTACTTGGTCAAAGAAAGGAATGAAAATATTAATCATCTTGTAATTTGGTCGGAATCATGTGCTGGCCAAAATCATGAAATTTTGTGTAGTGTAATGTCTATAAAAATATAATTTTTATAAAATGCTAATTAAATGTTGCTCTTAAATGTTATAAACATAATTCATAATATATCATAATCAACTAAAGATAATATCTAGGTCTCGTGCACAAGATTCAAATACACACTAGGGAGTACTTCTAATGGAAAATGGCATTAGTGATCTTCTCAGGAAATACCCATATTTCTAGTGGATAAACTTTTACTAACAATTACTAAATCTAGTGTAGTGATAATCTTAAATTTAATCGTTAATATTAAACGCACGTTTCTCCAACCAAGTTAGTATAATCTAGAGATGATTGAAACTCTCATCTCCTGATGATTTCAACTTGGTTGGTGATTCGCGCGTCAAGTATAGTACAGTGTGTTCTGATGTTTACTTTAGTATCGAGATGGTCTTATCATTAAAGAGGTTATAGAAAATTATTTTGGATAAAAGTAAATTATGTCTGTATGTATGAAATAATTTGTATAAAATATACATTTATAAATAAAAAGATTATAGAACTTACCCAAAGGTCGGTTTTGGCCTATATCATCTGTGTCTTTGTATTCAATGTGCGAATAAGTGAGACATAATCCGTTAGGATTTGGGACGCCTTGTATATGAGATAAAAGAATACTGTTTTATCGGGTACATAGCATGGTCTCTCTAAAATTAGAATTATAATTTAAACTCTTAAATCAGATTTTGACTTGATTTAGATTTTCTCTAAGGGTGACATTTAATATACTTCTCTGATTTATACGTATTTCTGTTTCTTGATAGAAGTGCTCAACAAATTTTCTGACTCTTAATTTATTTCATTAATACAAATAATGATTTGGCCATGAGTAATACCAGTAATACTTAAGGTAAACTTAAAAATAAAGAGGCAATGTCATACACATTTTCAATAATAATAGGCCAATGTTGAATAAAAAGTATTACTTGCTATAAACAACATAGGGCTAATATATTAATGTTTATAATAAATTAAAAATGTGTTGTTGAAATATTAATTTTTAATTCAGAAATGTCTAGTTTTTCACAACACGTTTGTTGTAGTCATGAAAGTAATGTGCTATTTAATTTCAAAATTAAACAACCGACAAAATTATAGCGGTTTCCACTAGCTGCACTTTTCTGCACTCGGTGTATCTGTTATTTTAACATTGATAGAAAGAGAAATGGATATAGTGAGTGCACAGAAGTGCAGTCAATGGAAAACGTCATTTCATTGGGAACATAACTTATACTTAATAATATGCAAATAATTCAGAATAAATCTATATAGAGTATAACCGACAATTAACAAAAACATAGTTTGTGGAGTAGTTGGCCAGAGCGCACGAAGTCAAGTGTGACTAGATAATCTCTAATAATAATTGTAGCTGCAGGTTTGAATTCCACCACCGGCACTGGCGATGTTGGCGGGAATGGTTGTGTGTTCGTTTTTTTTTTCATCAATGTAACCCTCGCCTGTGTTGCTTCGGTTTTGGATTCGGGGGTTGCCTAATTTCTGTGGTTATTATTATTATTATTATTATATTTATTACGTATTATTATTAGGCAGCGAAAATATTTGCTATTTTTCAGGGCCGCAATTATATAAAAAAGAGCCTTTAAGTAATTGCATTAATATTAATTGATATATCATTAATAGGTATGCGATTACTTATATACCTGTAATATATGCAACTACTAATGATCCAGGAAGCTGGGATAAACGCACATCATATTATATGTAACTTTGCTCTTGTTCCTCAGTTAACAACACAATCCGTACTTTCATGGAGCGGTGTTTGGCATATGGTCCGCACCCCTGGGATACAAAAAAATGTGTAATATTTGTGAAAATTATCCGTACGGTTTGTCAGTGCCAGATATTTTAATAATCGTCTAATATCAGTAGTACTAATTTAAGTAATTTTAGCCTCGTAAGTTATTTTTTATTTTTGTTGGGTGCATTTATTTATAATAAATAGTATTACGTATTCATTTTTGGAGTGTTTTATGTTTTATTTACTTCAGAAATAGGTAACAATAACTACTTATTTAAAACTTAAACCACTACTTTTAAATTATTTCATAGGAACTATGCACCTATTTATATTAAAAAAAAGAAAAACGCTCTGCTAATTATTGTACCGATCTGATTTGCTAAATCAAATCTATAGGTTTGCTGTATTCTGTTGTTGCAATTATCTTCTTTGTACTTTACCGTGTTCATCGATCGAGCGTTCCAACAGTTCCAAACTTCGAAACCGAGAGAATAATCGAATCGGACGCCACCGCATTCATCGTGCAATAACTGTGTAAAACGAATTAATTAATTAACTACTAATATTAGTACTACTAATATTAGTACTACTAATATTAGTACTACTAATATTAGTACTACTAATTTTTAGAAGTCATAATCGATTATGTCGAGATATTTAAATACTAATTCGATTATCGTATCTCGATTATTCCTATTACTACTGTCTGGCTATGTGAACTATTTATAATTTGCACCATTAACCTCGGTAGATGTGTAATGTTCATCTTTCTTGTACAAACATATGTACAGACCAAATTGCTCAAATTTAACAGTCACGGATGTAGAACGAGTGGTAGTTGTGTGCCTGTACGCTGTTGCGATGGCAGACTTAAGTCATTCTGATTAATTGTATCAAGCGACATGTATTTCATTACCATTCATTTTATACTTTTGCTTTTATCTTTCTATGTATGTCCTTCTGTCAACCATGAAGCAGCATGGTTGCAGCATGAGATAATAATAAACCAAGAGTGACAAGATGAGGCTGTATAAATAGTTCTTAATTTTTTTATATACATTTATTTATTTTAAAAACTTTGTGTACTTCGCTTTATCAAAGAACAATTTTTTGTTAAAAATTCATTGATATAGACAACTGTTCTATTTATACTATACTTCCTGTTAATACTTAATGTGAACAACAATTTGGAGTAAATCATTTTTCTGTTTTGTAAGTCATTGAACATATCTACTTGTAATTGTATATAGAATTTTAATAAAATAAATAATGCATGAACTAATCAGTCTTCATTACAACTTGATATGTGGATGTAGGAAATTACAACAAAATTTGGTCAAGGTTTCCTGTAAACCTTCATCGAGGTTTCTACTGCAGTTTGCTATCTATTAAGGAAAACTATAATAAATGTTTATTATCGAAAATCAATGGTTTATTAAAGGTATGTAGGTTATTTGCTAATCACATACACATGTTGATTTGATTTAAAGGTAATCTACAAATCTTTGACTGGCAGTTTTAAATTTTTTTAGGAATTTACGGAGTTACTTGAAACAACATCCCTATCAGTAGATTTGGCAAAAATCCGCCGTTGGACATAGGCGTACGCATCATAATAAGTGTAATGAAAGAAATTAATTAGCAATTAAAGCAATAAACTGTTAAAATTTATAACAATATATGCACAACTTACCCTCTTAACTAGCTTGGCTATCACAAACAGGAAAAGTTCTATAAAAACTTTTCAGCATCATGTATGTTTCTATGGTTGTCTCCGACAGTAATGTTCGATGTGGTGAAAAAATATGCTTATATTTTGAGAACGAACGTTCGACATCTATTGATGTAATACAGACATACTTAAAATAGTCTTTGAACTCACTTAACGGATCTGCAGATATACCATCAGAATCATCATAAATCTGGTAAAATCGGTGTTTTGCTTTAACACACGTATGAACTTTTCTCCAACAGTTTCATTTTTTGCGTCAGCTATCGAGTGTAGTAGGCGATTTAATTCGTCCACAATTTGCAGTAAGAAAACAACCTACCAAACGCATTGTCGCGGTACCATCGTTCACAAACGTCAATACTTGACTTTTTGGCCAGTCAAAATTTCCTAACGTCTCCAGCACCACCCACGTAATTGTTTGGCTAGTACACTTAGTCTTTTGCTAGCTAGTAATAGTGGAAATATTGGCTTAGGAGGGTCCAGTACACATACTAACATTTAAAATAGAATTTTTTTTACAATCTGTCGTCACGTCAACACATAACAACACATGTCTTCCTGCAACAGAAAACAGTCATTTACATTATTCAGCGATATAGCTTGCAGTCATCTGTGAAGAGACGGTAAGTGGAGTTATTGAGTACGCAGATCATTGCAGTGGACCCAAATTACTTCCCTGCGGTACGCCCGAACTAGCTTCAAAGCATGATGACTGATAACCATTTAATTTGATATAAACTTGTCTTCTATAAAGATGGGAGTATAATAAATTAATGTCAGGGTTTATTTCATATTTATTTAATTTTGTAATCAAAATCTGATGGTCCATAATCAATCATTAGTAATTGTAATAAATATTTTTACTTAACGTTATTTAACCTCACTGAATATGAAGTTGTATAAAGAAATAACAATAAAAATAATTATATTGAGGCAGATTTTGGGTTGTTTATAATTTATTTTCAAAAAATAATTGAACATTTTCAAATTATTTAAAGTACCAGCTGTATCTGATAAGATTTATGCGACTTTCTGACAGACATTAACCCTGCAGAGGGTTGTGATAGTTTGTGGATCTTCAGAAGTAGTCGCTTGGTTAATTTTTAACAACTTAAGCGAATAAAGTTTATTTAAAAACAACTGATTGAGTATTTCTGACGATCTATGAACCAACTACTGCAGAAACAAAGCTAATATTTCTGGTAAAATTTACGTCGTAATAACTATGTTTCAGTATTTTTAATCACATCTGACATCACGCAATCATGCTCTTTAGCATGCTAAATGTCCCCAGAGAGATTATACTCAATGAAAATAGATCCTAGAATACAATAAATACCAGTCCATACATTTAGTTTCTTAGATATTTTGTATACTCCATATCAAGTATTAACAGTGGAAAACGCTAACACTAAAAGGGAAATCGGAAAAGAAAGAACAATCCAAAATATGGTCCAAAACAAAACTTAGTAAAGCGCATTGACCAACCAACTTTAACAATTATTGAGACGTAGATGGACGCCCTTTTGAAAATGAAAACTTCTTTTATTTTGATTTAACAAAAAATTGAGATCCTTTCACATCTAAGCCGATCTAAGATGCCACCATTTCCTAGATGAATTTATCAGGCATTGCAAATTATTACTGAAAAATACATTTTTTTGTCGCAGCGAAATTCAATATAGACTGATATTCTGATCCGATCTATCGACTCATCCCATGTTTAAATCATATTGTTGCACCACCTGTGGCTGCCCTTTTTTTCCAATAAATTTTTTTTCTTGGTAATCGTGGCATTTGCGCAAATCCGCTAAAAATTAACACAAAAATAAAAATTTTTCTTTAAATAATTCAACATGTGTGTTATTTTTTCACATTGCATATTTATTACTTTCTCTAAAAATCAGTTTCAATACCTGGTCGTTAAAAAATCCAGAGAATAGTTCTAAAGCAGTTTCCAAACTTTCACCTAGTGGAATATCGTCATTTTGGTAGAGGTGGGTAGTAATGGTAACTCTTCTACACAACTATAAACGTTTTTAATGGTAATGGGAGGAGAGGCTGACGCCTGGCAAGTAGCCAGCAGATGGGCTCTTTTTAGCAACCCCCCAGCTGTCCCTTCAACCATGTGCTTCTCTTGCTCCCTCATCGAATCTTTCTGATCTTCTAATGAAGGTCAGGATGCCACTCATTGCAAGCGAGTTCATCTCCTCCCTTAGAAGCGCTTCAGAACCGAAGGTACTATATCTCAGGCGTCCAAACGCTTCACACTGTCCCAGGAAGTGGTAAGATGTTTATTCATCACTCCCGCATCCTGGATATGTAGGGTCTTCCTCAATACCTATCAATGATAGTTGACTCTGAGGTCTGTAGTGACCTGTCAGAACTTCGATTAAAAGACTCAGAATCTTTCTACTCCGGTCCAGTAACCAGGCCGATTTCGATTTGTTCGGCCCCGTCACAAAATCTCAGTTTATTTGCAGGCTCTGTTGGTTCTCCAATGCTTCCTCAGTGTCTCGTGGGCCCACTCATTGAGAGTCGTTGTGAACTCCCTTCTTGTAATGCCTAACATAGGCTCAGGCCCGAGATAGGGTTCCTCGGCTCCAATTCATCCACCTTCTTGTAACCTGGAAGCCCGGTATGTCCCGGGACCCACACCAGTCTCACTTGTTTATGGCTGGCAAGCTCTTTTAGGGCGCCCCTGCACACCTGAACGAGAGCTGATCTTGTCCTGGGGGAGCACACCTCTT